>LR738712.1:202547823-202590108 GCA_902687465.1 Secale cereale
GTCAATAGTCGATGGTCGTCCACGTCCACATATGATATATACATGGTGGACACGCCCAAAGATGGCGAAGGCACTCCCGAGCAGAACCAAGACAAGTCTGGAGATGAGCCACCCAAACATCGAAGGCAGCGCCTTCGATCAAAACCTCATCGAAGCCACGCAAACAATGTGGACTCAGTGGAGAACGGCACCGCCGATAAAATCAACGACCTCGCTGAAGCCGCGGCTAATGAACACCAGCAGGGTGACCCTACAACATAGGAGGACTCATCCAATCCAGAGGACCTCGAGGACGCAGGATGAGGCCAATCTCGGGGAAAAAGATTTCATCCACCCCAAAGACTCATGCGATTAGGAACGGTTCGGGTGAAGGCTTCTAGCCACCGCCCGTAGCCCAAAGAAACAAAAACGATGGATCAAGTCCGAATAGTAAATCCTCAACAATCGATGGATTTAATTCGTCCCCGCAGAAGAAGGGTAAGGCCATGAATGCCTAGCCAAAAGTTACCCAAAGCAATGATTACTGCCGCAGTTCGACGACGAGGCCCTAGAGCAATCACGTCCCAAGCACACACACACACCGAACAGCCGGACCGCCCCCCTCGAGGGTGGGACAGAGGATCTGACGAAGTCGAATACCCCGCCGCGCCACCTCGCTGTTCTGGTAAGGATAAAATGCGCCTAGCCTTTGAATACGAGCTCCGCCACGATCTAGACACCCGGGGAAGACAAACAATGTCTATCTATGGACCTAGAGAAGACCCACCTGCTAACCGGGACGGTTATTACGACTCGCGGAACAACAACGATGGAGGTCGGGAGCAGCAATGAACCCGGATGGCTGAAGACCTCCGATGCAACATAGCCCGAGTCTGGGGAGCTGCACACCCCCTGCGTCTCACAGAAAAGGTGATATGGCACGACTTTCTAGAAGGCGTCAAGCCTGTAAACATCGAACCATACGCCAGAACCAAGGATCCGGCCGTATGGATAGAGGACATCCTCCTCCACATCCACATGGCGTGAGGAGCTGACCTCCACACCATCAAATATCTGCCGCTTAAACTCAAAGGCCCAGCTAGACACTGGTTAAACAACCTTCCCAAAGACTCTATAGGTTGCTGGGAAGAGCTTCAGGATGCTTTCTCGAGCAAACTTTCAGGGCACCTATGTCCGACCACCCAATGTTGTCGACCTAAATCGCATCACGCAACAACCCGGAGAATTTGCCCGACAGTGCTGGAATCGATTCCTGACCAGGAAAAATCAGATCATTGACTGTTCGGATGTGGAAGCCTTGGCAGCCTTTAAGCACAGTGTCAAGGATGAATGGCTTGTGTGACAGCTTGGCGAAGACAAACCAAGAACTATGCCAGCCCTTACTTCCCTTAGGACCCGCTTTTGCGCGGGCGAAGATAGTTGGCTTGCCCATAAATGTACCAACCCTCACACACTAAGTACCTTCAAAGTTCGGGACAGAAACGGAAAACTCCGGCGAAGCAAGAATAAATGTCGCCACAATGAAGGCGACGGTGATGACACGACAGTGAATGCCGGATTCCGAAACTAGAGTGCCGAACCGCGAAAGAAAGCCCCTAAAGGCAACGGCGACTACCCATCTAGACTGGACACAATTTTATAGAGGTCGTGCCGGATCCACGGCCAAACTGAGAAATCCTCCAATCACTCCAATCGAAATTGGTGGGTGATCAAACATGCCGGCAAACTCACAGCCGAAGACTCGGGCAAAAGCCCATGAAGCAAGGATGGTGACGAGCCCCACAGGCTGAATAGTGGAGGCCAGAAGACCTTCCCCTCTGATGTCAAGACAATAAACATGATTTACGCAACTCATATACCGAACAAGGAGAAGAAGCGAGCGCTACGCGACGTATACTCCGTCGAGCCAGTATCACCAAAATACAACCCATGGTCGGCATGCCCGATCACATTCGATTGCAGGGATCGCCCCACCAATATATGTCATGGAGGGTCCGCAGCCTTAGTGCTAGACCCCATCATCGACAGGTTCCACCTCACAAGAGTCCTGCTAATTGGCGGAGGGAGTAGCCTCAACCTTATATATGAGCATAGAGTGTGAAAAATGGGGATCGATACATCAATCATCAAACCCAGTAATACCACCTTTAAAGGGGTCATTCCGGGAGTGGAGGCCCGTTGTACGGGCACTATAACACTCGAAGTAGTGTTCGGGTCTCCAGACACGTTCCGAAACAAGGACTTCATCTTCGACATCGCACCCTTTCACAGTGTCTATCTCGCCTTCCTCTGTCGTGCAATGTTCACCAAGTTCAAGGTTGTTCTAGATTACAAGTACCTCAAGTTGAAGATGCCCGGACCCTCAGGCGTCATACACATCAACGGCAACACAGAGCGCTCACTTCGAACCGAAGAGCACACTACAGCACTAGCGGCTGAAGACCACATCGGCCCGTACAGGTCCGGATGCTGAACCACCGTAAAGGCCAATGACAATAGTAAATGGATCCGAACCCGTTCCCTGTCATGGGAGCCTGCATGCGCCCGCCGCAAATAGGGATATGCACCCCACGACACGCCCGCATTCCCCCAACCTATCAGAAGCAAAGGCACAGACGTGCAGAGGGCACATTGAAGGCTTCAACTCACGCGTCAAGGCCCTGCTTTAACCTTTACTTTATAACCTTATCTCTTTTCTTTTTCCCCTTATACGTACCGCCTATACATTTTGAATTGTGCGGTTGGAAGTCCTGAGTTTATGAGAATTAATAAAAGTACCCTTTATGGTGTTCGGACATCCGCACCTCGTAAACCCTTTGTGTTTCTTGTCGGATTCCTCACTCACTCATCTAACAAACATGCACTAAAGTACGAATAATCAAGAGTTTTTGATATATATATATATATATATATATATATATATATATATATATATATATATATATATATATATGTCATCTCAAAACCGTCAAGACCAGCCTTGCTTTCCACCAGGTGTTCGGCATTTCTGATATTGCGCTATATGCATTCGTTCCGGACTATGTCTTGGGTCAATAGTTCGGTTCCCTAGCTCTTGTGCTTGCCCCTTATGTTCCGCACATTCAGCTAAGAGGGAAAAGGGAGAACCCCTCCGATTGTACTTCTACTTTGCCTGGTCAAGTACCTCGGCAGGACGAAGCCAAAAACTGATCGTCATAGTAAGCGTGAATGGATCCGCGATCCGATGATGAGGTTTGACTCTGAGAATCGTTGGTGATTTCACTGTGTAAACAAAGGGTTCGTCTTAACACAAACCATTTGATCGGAAAGGGAAGGCTTCGACCCCCAAGTACATCAAACGAAGGCTAGTTCCTAGCCTCCACTGTCAAGCTCCTAAGGCTAAGTGAAAGCAGTAAAACTAAATAGTCTGATTGCCTGGTTTCATTCCGGCACTACCGCCTCCGGGCACCAAGACGTTGGCTAATGGTAATAGGGCGGAAGCCAAACACCCTTCGTGATATTCACTTAGGGGCTAGAGCCGACGACCAGAACTAAACACACGCCCACACATGAGTGAAAATTTAACAACTAAAGTATTAAATAAGTCCGTCGGGCGCTTACATAGAGCCCCACCTGGCACAAACTTGCTAAACTATTCAATCAATACATTTTTCGAACACTGGCCCTCTGCTGCTCGTGCTTCGGCCATCACCTCTGTGAAATATTATTCGGGCGGTGATGCTCTTTTCCCTTGGGCGGGGGCCATTGGCCATCTCCATTGGATTGATCTTCGTCCAATGCACCATGGTTTTGAAAATGCAAGCCTTGCCCCTCAAGATGCTCCGGTCGCTTCACAACATCAATCCGGAGTGGTGCCTCATGTAAATTCTCCACAAGGTCGAATTAGGTGTCCATAATAGGCTCGGCTGGCCATAGGCTGACATAGAGGTCCTTAAGGGCCAGTTCAGACATCCGATGAATCTCCATCAGCTAGTTTAGTTGATCGCTGAAGAGGGGAGAGCGCTCGGAGTCTAGATACTATGCCCAAATAAGCCGTTGCGTGGAGTCCTCCTCACGGGTGGCATAGTGCCTCGACGCGGCCGCCACATTGCTCGGAAGATCGGCGAAGACGCTTGCGGAGCGCCAGACCCTCGTCTGCCGGGCAAACCTATTGCCTCCGAATACACATTGTACTAAATATTCCTTACCGTTGGCTATTTGTGCTATGTGCCGAAGCTCCTCCCAGACACCTCGGGCATCACTTTCCGCATCTTGGAGGTCTTTCTCTGCCTTGGACAGATGGGAGGATTGATCCGCTTGCCCCTTCTAAGGGCCTCCAGTTTCTCAGCGGCATCATTGAGATCCACTTGGACCTCGGCTACCCAAAATTCATGCTGCTTTGGCGCACGCCGGGCTTGCTCAAGCTCGTATGCCGTCTTGTCTGCAGCTGCCCTTTCTTGGCCGCCTCCTCCTTAGCTTTCTTCAGGGCATCCTTCAAGCCCTCGGCCTCAGCAACAACAGCTGCAAGTTCATTAAGCAAAAGGATCAGTTGATGGTCCGGCCACTCATTATCCAACAAAGTACACGTCTTTTCACAGAGCTTACCTTGCGCCTCGTCAAGCCGTTTGTTGACAAGATCCAGCTATTGATCGGAAAGCTTGAGTTTCGGATCCATCTCCTCTAACGCCACAACATTGGCAGGCACGGCCATGGAAGGTGTCTGCGTCCGCATTCTAAACATCGACATTATTAGACAACCAATCAATTTTGATCCTCTACATGTCGCTACGAGTTCCTGGCAGAGTCTCGGGGGCTACTATGTTTGTGGCCTACTTCAACTAACAATTATAACCGCATAACGAGGAAAGAGTATTACTTAACATACCTCAAAGCTTGTTAGAAGGCCTTGGACAATGTTATTCAGTCTAGATTGGATGGATCGAAACTCTGTATCACCGCGCCCATAAGGGTACGATGTCCGTCCACGATGACGGAGTTTCTCACCAACTCCTCCAACGTGTCCGGCCCACAAACCCCCGCCCTTGCGGAGGTGTTCGGCGCCGGTGTTGGCACCCTAGGCCCCTCCCTGTTGAGAGGAACCCGTGCCGTTGAAGTCCTCGGGGGCTCAAGAGTGGTCAATGGTGGAGGTCCGGATGGCCCGGACTCTTTTCGCTCACCATTCGGGAGAGATGCTCCTGGTTTTCGGTGACCGAGGTGTTACCCTCAGCCATCGCAACATCTACCTTCCCCTCCGTGTTCTTGGGTGGTGGAGTTCTTTGGGACCGCACCTTCTCCACCTCTTCGGGAGCTAAACGAGGCACGAGTGGGCCATAGACCCACTGTCTTCTAGATTGACGGTCGGAGACGTCCCTTCTGAGGTTTGATAGATGGGGCGTTCACGTGGGGGACTACAATGCAGATGGGTTAACATTCAATTAAAACAAACTAATCAAATCATGATAGCTGAATATGCAGACACGTTACCTGCTGGAAGGGGGCTTGGCCCTGGATTCCTTCTTCGAAACCAACTCAGACGCCGTGGACTTGTCATCGCCCGAGCTATCTGGTATGACCATCTTAGGCCGGTGTCGTATCCTCGGGGCCGGGGAAGGTTGCACCTCCTTGGTGTCTTCGGACATCGGCCTCTTCTTGGAGTGCGAAGAGGCACTGTCATCTTCATCCTCCTCCTCCTCACCCCCGTCAGGCACAGATGAGGACGCAGCTTCTTCGGATCGGGCACCAGAACGGATCCTCCGACGGAGGCCCTTCTTGGTCTCCGGGGCCTCTTGCTTCTTGCCCTTCTTGGCGGGCGCCCTGTAAGGCACCACTGCCAGCATCTTCTCCAATTGCCCTGATCGGGGCTCCTCTGGCAACCACGTTGGGCCATTGATCTTCTTGTCATTGGTGAGCCAACCCTATAAAATCCATACGACAAGGTTAGAATGGATCTCATGAATATCTAGACACTATTCGAAAACCTATGCCACTCACCTCCCTCGACCAGCCACTCCTCCTGGGATTGGAATATTTGACCCCATATCTTGTCAGGGGTCATGCCGAAGAGATGCCGCACATTAGTCGGTTCTTTGGGCTCATACTCCCACATGGGCTTGGCTCTCTCATGGCAAGGGAGGATCCCGCGGTGGAGCATGATCTAAAACAGATCGATGATCTTCACGCCGGTCTTTATCACGTTGTCAACACGATTTTGTAGCACTTTGGTGTCGGCATTGCGACCCCAGTCCCGACCCTTGATGGTCCAAGAGGCCAATCTGGTGGGGGGTCTGAACCAGAATGCAAGAACCGCTCCCCAGTTGGTGTCCCTTGGTGCGGTGATGTAGAACCACTCCTTGTGCCACATCCGGACAGTCTCGATAATGTGTCCCTCCACCCACTGAACCCGTGTCAGCTTGCTGAACAGGCCCCCTCAACAATCCACGTGCTCGCCATAGACCACCTTGGGTTTCACGTCAAACACCGTTAGCCACAAGACAAAGTTCTCTTGGACCTGGAGGAGTGCCTCGCGGACGATGATGAAGGTCGAAATATGGAGGACGGAGTTGGAGGCTAGGTCGTGGAAATCCAGCCCATAATAGAACATTAGCCCCCGCACAAAGGGATGTAAGGGAAATCCTTGCCCCCTAAGGAAGTGAGGAATGATAACTACCCTCTCGCCCGGCCCGGGTGTGGGGATGACCTGGCCCTTTTCCGGGGCTCGATGAACAACGTTGGCTAGTAAGTAGCCGGCCTCCTTCATCTTCATAATCTCCTCATTGGCGACTGAAGAGGCCTCCCACTTCCCATTGGCGCCGGCTGAAAGCACAAGTCCTCCCTGGGTGATTTTGGTAATTAATGTCAACATATCTCTTGTTGGAGTAATATTTTCATCTAGTATATTTCAGACAAGTTCAACAAATGGAGTGGCATGGACTAGAGGATGTGGAACCCACTCAAGGTGATAAGGACAAAGTATTGGCTCAAGCTCAAAGCTCAGGACTATACATTTTATATTTTAGTGATCCAAGATCACATTGAGTCCATAGGAAAGCCAATATTATTAAAAGGGGATGAGGTGTTGCTTAATGCCTTGCTTGCTCAAAGTGCTTAGTGATATGCTCCAAAACCCTCAACCACTTTCTCACATCCACATATGTCCAAACATAAAAGTCAAACTCGCCCCCACCGATTTGATCTATCCGGCGCCACCAAGCTCAGTTGACATAGCCACCGCCACAAACCCTAATAAATTAGGTCTCACCGATTGGGATCTCGGTCTCACCGAGATGGGAATGTAAACTCTTTGTTTACTATTTGTAACATTTTGTTCCAACCGAGATTTGAGAATCGGTCTCACCGAGTTAGCATTGCAAACTCTCTGTTGCCTCTTCGTAACATTTCGGTCTCACCGAAATGAGTGAATCGGTCCCACAAAGTTTGCCTAACCAACTCTCTGGTAAGCTTATTACCAAAATCGGTCCTACCAAGTTTGTGTAATCGGTCTCACCAAGATTACATTATGCCCTAACCCTAATGAAATCGGTCCTACCGACTTGATCATATCGGTCCCACCGAAATGACTAACGGTCACATTATGAATTAAATCGGTCTGACCTAGTGTTCTGATTCGGTCCCACCGAGTTTGGTAAATTGTGTGTAATACTTAGATTTTGTGTGGAGGCTATATATACCCCTCCACGCACTCTTCATTCGTGGAGAAATCCATCAGAACATGCCTACGCTTCCAACATACATTTTCGGATAGAGAACCACCTACACTTGTGTTGAGACCAAGATATTCCAATCCTACCATATGAGTCTTGATCTCTAGCCTTCCCCAAGTTGCTTTCCACTCAAATCTTCAGAACACCAAATCCAATCCTATGAAAGAGAGTTGAGTGTTGGGGAGACTATCATTTGAAGCACAAGAGCAAGGAGTTCATCATCAACACACCATCTATTACCTTTTGGAGAGTGGTGTCTCCTAGATTGGTTAGGTGTCACTTGGGAGCCTCCGTCAAGATTGCGGATTTGAACCAAGGAGTTTGTACGGGCAAGGAGATCGCCTACTTTGTGAAGATCTACCATAGTGAGGCAAGTCCTTCGTGGGCGATGGCCATGGTGGGATAGACAAGGTTGCTTCTTCGTGGGTGGAGCCCTCCGTGGACTCGCGCAGCCGTTACCCTTCGTGGGTTGAAGTCTCCATCAACGTGGATGTACGATAGCACCACCTATCAGAACCTTCATATGCAATTGCTTTACATTCCGCTGGTATACTCTTGGAATTGCATGTGTAGGTTGATTGCTTGACTTGTGCATAATTGCTAAAATCTTCCAAGACTTAAAATTGGGAAAAGGCTAGATTTTTATTTGGTCAAGTAGTCAAAATTGCATTCTTTACTTTCCGCTGCCCATATACTCTTGTCATGCTTGCTTGATATGTATTGTGAATGTTTAAACATGTGCTAAAACTCCACCACAACTTGAACAAATTCAAAACTGCTACTTTTCTTGCTAAGAGTCTATTCACCCCCCTCTAGACGCCTCTTCTCGATCCTTTCAATTGGTATCAGAGCTTTCATCTCCATTTCTTTTGTTTAATCACCATTGGAGGAAGATGGATGAGTCTACGTTGGGGAGTCTTAGACATAGAGTACTTCCATGAGTGGAAAAATGAGATGCTTGAGATCTTCAATGAATATAATTTGAACAAGTACATTACTAATCCTTGTGCTCACCTTATTGATCCTTTGCATCCATCACCCGATGAGGATCTTGACATGATTCGCAAACTTAGAACTATCAATCTTATTGTTAGATGATTGCCCAAAAATTTGATTGCTAGATTATCTACTCTAGATTATGCTTACACCATACGGAGGTTTCTAGAGGAACAATTACCAAATTATTCCTTGAAAAATCTGGATGAGATTCTCCATAAGTCTATTGCCTTGAATAGGATGAGTACAAGTGATCCTAAGTTTGATGATTGCCTATTTGAGCTTCATGATCTCATGCGTGCCAATGGAGATGTTGGAATTACTAGGAATATCATTTCCGAAGTCATTAGAATTCATAGAGATGAACATTGTTACGGTTATACTTCTAATGAATCACTCTCTCTAGGTGTTGATCATTCATGAGTCAATGTTGAACATGGTTATTATGATGAGGACAATGATAGTGACCTTGACCTTGATGAACAAATGAGACATTTTGGTCTTATGGCAAATCTTCGTGGTTTCAGCCAGAGGAAAGGAATGGCTGCTTGATAGTGGATGCATGGTTAACATAACCGGATATAACGACATGTTTGATGAGCTTGCTCGATATGATGGTCCACGAAAGTATGTTACCTTTGGTGAAACTCTCTAAGGGTAAAGATGTTGGCCTTGGTAAGGTGGCCATATGCAACGATAGCTCAATCAAGAATGTCATGCTTGCAGAATCTCTTGGATATAATCTTCTCTCCGTGTCTAGATTAGCCGATTTTGGTTTAAATGTGCTATTCATTCATGTTGATTGCGAAGTCTTTCATAGAGATAATCATAATATGGTCTTTATGGGCATTTGTAGAGGTGACCTACACATTGTTGACTTCACTAAGAAAGCCCAACGTCGCACTTGTTTTATTGTTAAATCTTCTAAGTTGGTTGTGGCATAGAAGGTAGGTCATGTCAGCATGAGAAATCTTGATAAGCTTATTAAAGGTTATCATATCCTTGGTGTTAAAGATGTTATATTTGATAATGATAGACTTTGTAGTGCTTGTCAAGCAGGAAAACAAGTTGGAGGAAGTCATCCCGTGAAGAACATCATGACTACGAGAGGACCACTTGAGCCACTTCATATGGATCTTTTTGGTCCCAATGCTTACAAAAGCCTCGGTGGTAACTCTTTTGGATTAGTCATTGTTGATGATTTTTCAAGATTTACATGGGTGTTCTTTCTTGATGATATCGCAGGTCCAAAAGATCTTCAAAAACTTCGCTAGGAAGGCCCAAAATCAATTTGAAGTGAAGATCAAGAAGGTTCATAGAGACAACAGAACGGAGTTCAAGAACGCAAATGTGGATACCTTTCTTGACGATGAAGGGATTTCACATGAGTTCTCGGCTACATACACGCCTCAACAAAATGGAGTTATTCAGAGGAAGAACCAGACACTCATCGAAATGGCAAGAACGATGCTTGACGAGTACAAGACTCCAAGACACTTTTGGGTGGAGGCGGTTGAGACAGCTTATCATGCAACCAATCGCTTGTATCATCACAAGCTTCTCGTCAAGATGGCATGCGAGCTTCTCACCGGTAACAAACCCCAAGTTGGATACTTTCGAGTATTCGGCTCAAAGTGCTACATTCTTGATAAGCATCGTCGTTCTAAATTTGCACCTAAATCTCATGAAGGTTTCCTACCTGCTTATGGCTCAAACTCTCACACTTACCGTGTCTACAACAATTTCACCCGAAAGGTTGAAGAGACGGTAGATGTGAAGTTTGGTGAATCTAACGGCTCACAAGTAGAGCAATTTCCAATTAATGTAGGAGATAAAGATCCTTCGGAAGCAATTCAAGACTTGTCTATTGGCAAGATCCATCTAATGGAGGTGAAAGAGAGTACTTCGTCTGTCCATGTGGAAGCTTCTACCTCACGACAAGGTGAACCAAGACTTGATTCGGGAGCACCCACAAGTGAGACACACCATGATGAAGGAAACGAGGAGGTGCTTCAAGATGAACCTCATCGACCTCCTTCTCCACCTCCACAAGGGGACAACAACACCAACAACAATGAAGAAGGACAAGACAAAGAAGAAGATGAAGAGGATGTTCCACGCCGACCCAAGCAAAAGCTTTCATGAGTTAGAGCAAGAATTGCTAGAGATCATCCCATAGAGAAAATCTACGATGATATCCAAACCGGGAGAATCACTCGCTCTAAATCTCGCCTAGCTAACTTTTGTGAAAACTACTCTTTCATATCTAGCATTGAATCTATGAAGGTTGAAGAAGCATTGGAAGATCCGGATTGGATAAATGCCATGCACGAAGAGCTACACAACTTTGAGAGAAATCAAGTGTGGTCATTTGTCGAGAAGCCCGACAACAACCACAACATCATTGGATGGGTGTTTCGCAACAAGCAAGATGACGATGGTCAAGTCGTCCACAACAAAGCAAGTCTCGTCGCCCAAGGCTACACTCAAGTCGAAGGTATGGACTACGGTGAGACATATGCCCCCGTTGCTAGACTTGAGTCCATTCGCATCTTACTTGCTTATGCTATTCACCATGATATCATTTTATACCAAATGGACATTAAAAGTGCTTTTCTCAACGGTGAAATTGAGGAGGAAGTTTATGTTAAACAACGCCCCGGCTTTGTCAACCTAAGAAACCCGATCATGTTTACAAACTTCACAAAGCTCTTTATGGTCTTCAACAAGCTCCTAGAGCATGGTATAAATGCTTGACCAAGTTTCTTATTGAAAAAGGCTTTGAAATTGGGAAAATTGATTCCACACTTTTTACTAAAAGGGTTAATGGTGAATTATTTGTGTGCCAAATTGATGTTGATGATATCATATTTGGTTCTACTAACCCCCATTTTAGTGAAAAGTTTGGAAGGCTAATGTCGGAGAGGTTTGAGATGTCTATGATGAGTGAACTCAAGTTCTTTCTTGGTTTCCAAATCAAGCAAACTAAGGAGGGTACCTTTGTCTCTCAAACAAAGTACGGCAAGGACTTGTTCAGGAAGTTCAACATGCAAGAATGCAAAGGTATGGCTACACCCATGCCTACTAGTGGACATCTTGACTTGACTAAGGATGGCGAACCAGTTGACCAAAAGGTTTACCGCTCTATGATTGGTTCATTGTTATATCTATGTGCCTCTCGTCCCGATATTATGCTAAGTGTGTGCATGTGTGCACGATATCAAGAGGCCCCTAAAGAATGTCATCTTAAGGCTGTAAAAGGATAGTGAGATACTTAATTCATACCCCAAATTTTGGCATTTGGTATCCTAAGAGGTATTCTTTTGATATTGTTAGCTACACCGATTTGGACTATGCCGGAGACAAGGTAGATAGAAAGTCCACTTCGAGTACTTGTCAATTTCTTGGTAGAGCTCTTGTGTCTTGGTCCTCCAAGAAACAAAACTCGGTATCCTTATCCACCCCCAAAGCGGAATACATTGTCGCCGGTTCATGTTGTGCTCAATTACTTTGGATGACCCAAACTCTTAAAGATTATGGGATCTATGTGAAACATGTTCCATTGCTTTGTGACAATGAAGGTGCTATTAAGATTGCTCATAATCATGTGCAACATTCTCGAACTAAGCATATTGAAGTTCTTCATCATTTCATTCGAGATCATGTTGCTAAGGGTGATATCAATCTTAAACATGTTCGCACTGATAAGCAATTAGCGGATATATTTACTAAACCACTTGATGAGAAAGTGTTTTGCAGGTTGAGAGGTGAATTGAACATCATTGATGCTTCAAACTTGGAGTAGGAACTCCATTTGGATACATGCAAGGCATAAGCCTTTGACTAATCATTAACTTTTTCTCTTATGATGTTGATCATATGTCTTGGATACATTTGTACCCTGGAATGCTATCTAACCCTTGTAGGGACTTGGATGGATCTAAATCCATGGGATTGCAACTCACTCACATCTTGAGCAATCTCTACATCACCAAGTCCCTACACCGTGGTGGTTGAAGACAAGGAAGCATGAAACTCTTCAACATATCCTTTGACAAATTATATATATTATTTGGAATCAATATCATGATTGTCACTTTGTATGCAAAAGTGCTCTTCCTTGCAAGACTAACTCATGTAGGTAGATGAACTCAAATCCATGATCAACCTTGAGCATCCCACACAAGTTTAACTACATGATCAAGATCAACACCACGACCCAAGGTATGTGATTCCATCTTAGTGAAGCTTTGCCCCAAGACATGGGTCAAAGCAACTCAACAAGCGGAGAATACATCAAATGCTTAAACCAAAAATGACAACCCCATTTTGAGCTTAACCGAAGAGTATGACCTATGATCAAGTGTCTTCACTTGACTCCTCAGTCAATATACCCTAACATAGGTGACTTTGTCACCGCCCAATTCTAGATAAAGTTCTCTAGTATTTCTCTAAGTTCGTGCATTTGTTCCTTGCATTTTGTTCCTCTTCTTTTGAAACAAAAAAAAACTTCATCTAGATTTTCTTTTCTCTGTTTTGTTCTACATTTTCTGCATCCAATTCATTGCAAATCCTTCAATTAATTCCTTGCAAATTTTTGTGAGATCTTATTTTCCTAGTGAGCTGAGGTGACTATTGATCTTTTCCTGCGTTGAACTCGGTCCCACCGGTTTGTCACTTTTGGTCCAACCGAACCCATTCGGTGCAACCGAAGGACACAACTCGGTGTCACCGATTTCACTGCAAAAAAAGACAATTTGCCACTTGTTCCTGCACTTTTGTTTTAGCTCAACTCAATGATTCTTGTCCTCTACCGCCATCACATTCTATATGATGCTCTGCTCTGTGACTCAAGGACCAAACCTATTTTGACTCACACTCCAGAAGATCCCTTCTTTGAAATTGATGCCAAAGGGGAAGAGAGAGTTCACATCAAAGCTTAATGTGAGAATACTTCAAACAGGGGGAGAGAGGAATCACATGCCCCAGATGCTTGGTGTTCAACAGGAGAGAAGTCACATGTCTTTAATGAGGGGAAAGACATGTCTATGTTATGTCTCTGTGTTCTGATCTTTTTTTGTTCTGCTCTGATTATGTCTCCCTACTCTCTTCCATTATCCAATATAAGATTGAGGGGCGAAAGACTGCTAGGGAAAGAAGTCTTTGAATTCATTGCATATCTTTGTACCTTTGGGAACATGTCTGTATTCAAGAAGTACCTAGTACTGACTCTCTACATGTTATCCCAATCTTGGTACTCTTGTGGCCCTTGTGGCTCTATCTAGTAGATGTACCTGTGTTATCTAACCTTGTTTACTCAGGTTCATCCCATCATAAGCCAGTTCAAGATCAAAAGGTAAGTATATGCATCACACTCATGTGCATGAATATTTCTTGCTAATGTACATATTGTTTGTAAGAAGGAATCATGAACATAAGGCTACACTTCATATATTCATATCATTTGCTCTGATGCATATAGCCAAGATACATGTAACTCATTGCTTGCTCTGTCATGTCTATACTTTCACATGTTGTTATATTCCATATTTACATGATTGCATACATATAGGGGAAGCCTATGCATGTTACATGTCCTTCCAAAGCTTTACTTTTTTTTTCTTAAAATCTTTATCTAAAGCTTTGATGTATGTTGTCATCAATTACCAAAAAGGGGGAGATTGAAAGCACAAGTGCTCCCTGGGTGATTTTGGTAATTAATGTCAACATATCTCTTGTTGGACTAATGTTTTCATCTAGTATATTTCAGACAAGTTCAACAAATGGAGTGGCATGGACTAGAGGATGTGGAACCCCTTCAAGGTGATAAGGACAAAGGATTGGCTCAAGCTCAAAGCTCAGGACTCTGCATTTTGTATTTTAGTGATCCAAGACACATTGAGTCCATAGGAAAGCCAATACTATTAAAAGGGGATGAGGTGTTGCTTAATGGCTTGCATGCTCAAATTGGTCACTGATATGCTCCAAAACCCTCAACCACTTTCTCACATCCACATATGTCCTAGTCCTAAAGGTCAAACTCCGCCCCACCGATTGGATCTATCCGGCGCCACCGAGCTCAATTGACATAGCCACTGCCACAAACCCTAATCAATTCGGTCTGGACGATAAGGATCTCGGTATCACCGAGATGGGAATGTAAACTCTATGTTTCCTATTTGTAACATTTCGGTCCAACCGAGATGTGAGAATCGGTCACACCGAGTTAGCATTGCAAACTCTCTGTTGCCTCTTCGTAACATTTCTGTCTCACCGAAATGAGCGAATCGGTCCCACCGAGTTTGCCTGACCAACTCTCTTTTTAGCTTATTACCAAAATCGGTCCTACCAAGTTTGTGTCATCGGTCTCACTGAAATTACGTTATGCCCTAACCCTAATGAAATCGGTCCTACCGAGTTGATCATATCGGTCCGAGTGAAATGCCTAATGGTCACATTATGAACTAAATCGGTCTAACCGAGTTTTCTGATTCGGTCCCACCAAGTTTGGTAAATTGTGTGTAACAGTTAGATTTTGTGTGGAGGCTATATATACCCCTACACCCACTCTTCATTTGTGGAGAAAGCCATCAGAACATGCCTAAACTTCCAACATATATTTTCTGAGAGAGAACCACCTACACTTGTGTTGACACCAAGATATTCCAATCCTACCATATGAATCATGATCTCTAGCCTTCTAGAAAATGCTTTCCACTCAAATCATCTTTCCACCAAATCCAATCCTATGAGAGAGAGTTGAGTGTTGGGGAGACAATCATTTGAAGCACAAGAGCAAGGAGTCCATCATCAACACACCATCTATTCCCTTTTGGAGAGTGGTGTCTCCAAGATTGGTTAGGTGTCACTTGGGAGCCTCCATCAAGATTGTGGAGTTGAACCAAGGAGTTTGTAAGGGCAAGGAGATCGCCTACTTCGTGAAGATCTACCCTAGTGAGGCAAGTCCTTCGTGGGCGATGGCCATGGTGGGATGGACAAGGTTGCTTCTTCGTGGACCCTTCATGGGTGGAGCCCTCCGAGGACTCGCGCAGCTGTTACCCTTCGTGGGTTGAAGCCTCCATCAATGTGGATCTACGATAGCACCACCTATCGAAACCATCGACAATAAATCTCCGTGTCTACATTGCGTTTGCTCCCTCAAGCTCCTCCCTTTACCTTCATATGAAATTGCTTTACATTCCGCTGCTATACTCTTGGAATTGCATGTGTAGGTTGATTGCTTGACATGTGCATAATTGCTAAAATCTGCCAAGACTTCAAATTGGGAAAAGGCTAGATTTTTTGGGGTCAAGTATTCAAAATTGCATGCTTTACTTTCCGCTGCCCATATACTCTTGTCATGCTTGCTCGATATGTATTGTTCATGTTTAAACATGTTTTAAAACTCCGCCACAACTTGAAGAAATTAAAAACTGTCACTTTTCTTGCTAAGAGTCTATTCACCCCCCTCTAGACCCCTCTTCTCGATCCTTTCACCGGCCATAGTTGAAGGAGGCGATGTGGGATTGGCTATGGAGGCAGGAGGAAAGGACGGTTGAGCTCTGAAGAACTATTAATACGGAAGGAAGGATGGTGAAGGCGTGAGATGCAGACTATGACAGCCGCCCTTTATAGACCGTGGGAAGGCCAGGGATCGACCCCATCTTTCACGCCGTTGGCCTTTTCACTTCCTGATACCTTCGAAACATTATGGGCGGGGAGTGGAATCGAAATCATTAACCATATCCCCCGAAAAGCGGGACAAGGTTTCCACCTTGAGGGGCGTGTAGGTTGTGTCGTCAGCCTCGAACTGTGTTTCGAGAAATAGTTGCTGCTTGGCGTTATGGACGGAAGTGACTCCTGGTTGAAGGAGAAAAACTTGTCAGATAAAGGCACTATCTATGCTCGAGCAATATTTTTATTATTACCTTCGATATTGAGAAAAACATCTGTTCCGGACTGCGAACACCGTTTGGCATCGAACAGTGAAAGATGGGCCTAAGAACTCACCTTGCAAGCCGAATACAGTTATCAGAGCAGATGCTGGACACGTTCGGGTGTTGAAGGCAAGTTCGGGGGGCTACCGATGGAGTCATGGACTAAGGGGTCCTTGGGACGACGAACCATTGTATACGGGCCGGATTGGTGGAGCCGTACTATGGAAGGAATTCTATGGAGCTGTGGTGTGCCCTCCAAGTCAAGAAGGTGCTGAATCTCCTTTATTCCTTATTGTAATCTATATTCGGTAAAACAAACCCTATTAGTGTCTATATAAAGCGAAGGGTGTAGTCATTAGAGGGGAGAGCTATTGTTCATCCCACATAGTTAGGGTTAGCTCATACTAATCTCGAGGTAGATCTACTATGTAAACCACGATATACAATCAATATAATAGAACTTGATGTAGGGTTTTACCTCTTCGAGAGGGCCCGAACCTGGGTAAACACTATGTACCCTATCTCCGGTTACCATTGATCCTAGAGCCATAGTTCGTGACCCCCTACCCCGAGGTCTGCTGGTTTTGAGACCGACAGCGGTTGTGCTTGGGTCCGCCCTACAGCGTTGATAAACCCAAGCGACTGAGCTCTGTCTGGCGGGCCGGCCCCGTTCACGTCACCTCCTACAGAGGTTCGCTCAGCGTAGGTCGCCCTCACCACAGGTTTGATAAACGTGCTCCCCGCCAGAATACCAGGCGCAACCCACCTTGACGTAGGGCCTCGTGAGTCCTTTGCTAGCTGATGGGTGGCCAGATACACCTCCTCAAGTTTTGTTGTGCTAGTCACATATACGAATGGTTTGGGGCTATACACGCCCCGGAGTTTCCCCCACAGGGAACTCCCAATAACACTCAAAGTGGAAAGCCCATGCTCTATGCTGGTGGACGACATGGTCGCGTAGCGGCTATGCCCATGCCCAAGTGGAACCCATATGCTCCATGGTGGTGCATAAACAATTGAGGGCGACCTAGGGGCCGCACCAACCTCAGGATGGCATCTGGCTCCTTCACATGGCCCTGTCATGCCGCATTCCCCCGGGATGCGCGTGCGAGGGGGTTGGGCACGGGGCTACGCTCAAGCCAGGCTAGGCACATGCTCCGTTACCATGTTGTTTGCACCTGGTCTTCTCGCGCCCATCCCAGGTAAGGACTTCGGTTAAAATTCGCCGCTTCCCACTTTTCCTTTGTGATGGCTCCTCGTATATCAAGGGGGGCCTCTGAGCATCGTGACTTAGGGGCTTCACTAGTCATGCAGCCCCTCGCCTCTTGGTCTCGTCCTGGTGATCCGGACGCCCCATTGGCGGTCGAGGTATGCGCTGGGCTGGGCCCTGTCGACATAGAGCACGATGCTATTACGTCAAGAGGGACCCTTGAGCATCGCCACTCAATGACCTCACTAGTCACATAGCCCCTCGCCCCTTGGTCTAGTCCTGGTCATCCGGACGCCCCATTGGTGGTCGAGGTACGCGCGGGGGAGGGCCCTGTCAACGCAAAGCACGCTGCTCGTACATCAAGAGGTCCCCTAAGAATCTTCACTCAGGGGCCTCAATAGTCACATAGCCCCTCACCCCTTGGTCTCGTCCTGGTGATCCAGACGCCCCAATGGCGGTCGAGGTATGCGTGGGACTGGGCCTAGTCAAAGTAGAGCATGGAAACTGACAGGAAGGAAACCAAGCACGAAAAAGAAATCGCCAAGTCATAGTAATCATTGCAATTACCAAATATCTTTCAAATTCTAAGAAAAGTCTTACGCCTCCAATAGGCATGAGAAATGTTGCAGGGTAAAACTAGGAGGAAGGGCCGTCTCCATCGCCTGCCCGGCCATGGGAAGCTCATCGTCAACGTCGTTGCCGCCGTCGTCACTTGGGTTCGCATCCGTCGCTGGAGGCTTCATGTTTGGAATGCAAGCAAACTTCTTCAGCACCGTGTCCACGTGACCATTCACGACTGCCTTGGCAGCGGCATGGGCCTCAGGAGCGATTGGGCGGATCACCGCATTGAAGTCAAAGCCCGGGTCCTGGAGAAAAAGTTGGCTGAAGATGTGCGTCATGGCTACAGAGAAGAGCAAGCGGAACTCCTCCTCTAGAATGGACTCCACCTTGGCAGCAGCACCCTCAAGCGCCACTACGAGTTTGGAGGAATGCTTCGCGATGCCATCTTCCAAGGCCGCTATCGGCTCCTCGAATCCCCCATGCAGATGGAGTGCAGCGCCTCACGAGACCAGAGCTCAAGGGAGGAGAAGGCGTCATGCTCCGCAGCCACCTTCCCCTCGGTGGAGGCAAGGACCTTCTCCCTAGCATCCAGCTTGGTTGTCCCCTCGGTGGAGGCAAGGACCTTCTCCCTAGCATCCAGCTTGGTTGTCCCCTCGGTGACGCACTAGGCGTGAGACGCCCGAGCTTTGGCCACCTCCTCACTCAGCTTGTCAAGGCGATCGCGTTCCGCCACCAGGTCGGCGGCCACCAGGGTCAGTTGGGAGACGCGGTCAGCGAGCTTCGCCTCATGGGCCTTGAGGTCTACTTCCTGCTGGTGGAGCCGCGGCGCATGCACTACCTGCTCGTTCTTAAGAGCCTTCAGCTGGGCCTCCACCTCGATGTGATGCTTCTCTGCGGTAGCTGCGCTGGCTAGCGCAGCATCATGAGCCTTCTTTGCCTCGGCGGCCTCCTTTCTACCCTCCGCGGTGGTGGCTTCCGCCCAGTTCCGGGCCGTCCTCGTAGATGTGTCGGCCTGAAACCATCTAGAAACAAGCCCCAGACACTCCCTCGCAATGCACATGTCGGCATCTTGGAGGTCGGCATGAATCTAGCCAAGCGCGGTGAAGGCCTCGTCAAGGGCTCTGAGCCTGATCAAGGGGCCGCAGTGCGCAAGTGCGAGAGGCTGCCAAGGAAGCACCACCGGCACAATAACTTGCGTCAAGGTCAAGGAGGTGGTGGCTCGGGCGGCTTGGGGCACTGGAGGCCTCAGGCTATCCCTAGGCTCAATCGGGGAAGACCCCTCTATGGCCAGATGGCCCGCGGGGACACGCTCCTCCTGAGGCTGCATCACCGCGTCTTCAGTAGCGCACTCCACCAGAAGAGGGCAAGGAGTCGCCCCCCACTAGCATTGGGATCTCCGCGGCCCCAGTAAGGAGCGACGTCTCACGAGACTCGACATCGCCTACTGACGTCGCCTTCTGGGCAGGGGGCTTCTTTAGCCGTCGCTCGCTTTCTTCTTCTTCGCCATGTCTATGCCCCTGGTCATCAAAATCAGGATACCATGAGCGAAGTCATACCATACGCTCGAACAAATGCACTATGGGCTATTTACTTCTCAAGGTCGACCACCTTCCTCTTCTTCTCCTTCCGGCGGAGGTCGGGGTGCCCCTGCCTTTCTCTGGTGTGGCCTTGGCCGCGCCTAGAGAGCAGGCGGAGTGCTCCTTGACAAGCCCCGCCACAGCACTCCCGCCTGGAAGGGTGAGCGGATCACACTAAGGCCACAGCAGGCGCGACCACGTTCGCCCCGCCTGAGTGGGGGTAGCCCTCTAGATGGAGCGCGGCTGCACCATTCTGCGGGGTCGCCGGCCCAGGAAAGTGTGCAGCCTGGGTGCTGGGCTGAGACCTCCTGAGGATCCTGGTGTAGCGCGAGGATCCCATCGCTGGAGACTCGCCGGAGTCATCATCGTCTTCAAGGTCGCGAAGGAGCTCACTCTACGATAAAGGGTGCACCTCCTGCATGTCGTCGTCCTCTGTCCCCTCTGAATCCCCATTCCCGCCGCCGTTACCAAAGCACACCGGCACGGGGGTGTTGGGGCGCTCGGGTGACACGATCCCCAGCTCATCGAAGGTGGGCATCATGGCGACCAGCTCCTCCCTGTCATCGCGGTGTTACAGCGAGGCCTAGGCCTCGGGAATGTCCCCGTGGTTGCCGTTCAGAAGAACGGCCATAGTCTTCTCCAGCTCCTCGCCCGTCAGGCTGGCACGACGCAACCATATGTCATCCCGTGTGCCCTGATATTCCCACATGGGCCTCAGTTGTGACTTGAGTGGCGCCAGGCACTACATCAGGAATTACATCACCATCATTCCCCCAATCAGCACCCTGGCGTGGCCCCAATGCTCGAGCTACTCGGGGAGGGCCGCCGGAAGCTCTAGGCGCGACTTAGGACCCTCGATGTCCAGGAACACCTAGCGATGTTGGAAGCCCTCCACCTTCTTGCCTGGCTTCAAGACGACATTCCCCTTGTGGACCATGACGAAGGAGGCGCAAGCGAAACGATGAGCCTGGTTGTGCAGCCTCAAGAGGAAGAAGTTGCAGAAGAGCGCCACAAAGGGATTCACGCCCACAAAAGCTTCACAGTAGAAGGCAAAGATGGGCAAGGGAAGGATGGAGTTGGGTGGAAGATGGAGGGCCTAGACCTTGTAGTGGTTGAGGGCGGCGTAGAAGAACTCCAAGAAAGGCGGGACATGGCCCACGAAGATGTTGTGGAGGAAGAAGCAGTAGACCATAGGATCCAAAGTGCTCCGCTCCGCGGAGCCGGCCCAGATCAAGGTCTCGCCCCACTCATTGTCCTCGCTCTCCGCCTGTGGGAGCGTGGAGTTAAGATGACACACCTTGGTGATGGAGGACGCGCTAAGTGTTGGGGAAGGAGAAGAGGAGGTCGTGGCCTTGACTGTAGGCTTTGACTTCCCGGGCATCATTCGAGTGGTTGATGGCGTCGAGGAAGACGGAACAAATGTACTAATTTGCGATTGGATCTAGAGAAGTTTTTGGCTGAGAGATGGAGGGCCAAGAACAAGACAAGGGGATCAATGATGGTTCTGAGGCTCCCGTGAGTCTTTTGTCAGTCTGGGCAGTTTCCGATGCGACGTGGGAGAGCACAGGCGCCTACGTCCCGTCAGGCGCCATGTGTTTAGTCTAGGCCACACGTGATTGGGGCCCGCAATGTTTTTTTCTTCCCTCTTTGGCTTCGCCTCGAAGCCTGCCCAAGCGCGCCTTGGGCCTGGGGGGGTACTATTGGCATTCTGGGAATGGGGGTACCCAAATCGTGCCTCCCTCAACGACCTGGTACGACCCAGCTATGAGGCCCCCAGGACAAGACCCTCACAAGGTACCCTGCCCTCGCGAGGAGAGCGACATCAATATCTCAAGACAAGCGGCCTCCCTAGGTGGCCTCCCGAGGAGCAGAGATTTCTATGCAGGTGCGCAACCTCATGAGGTTGCGATGACATCAGTCATGACGATCAAGGCCAGGCGGGCGCCAGCGGGCATAGAGGAGACAGTTTCCCCTTTGGTGCTAAGGAGGCAAGGACGTTAGACGGTTCCCGAGGTGTCCCCCAAAGGTTACCATTCTGGTGAAACAAGACCAAGACCACGGGCTCGGCAGGTCAGATGGCATCATCGAGCCCACCGCTGCGTCACGCCCAGAGGCTTTGCAGGCGAAGACCACCTTTCGTCCGGATAAAATGTACCTCCTGGCCGTTTTCGAAATTGGCTATATTGGAATCCCTTCACGCCTAATCCGCGAGGGAAGAGGACTGTGGCCACTATAAATATAGGCTATCCACCACCATAGTAGGGACCAGAGCCATTCGACCCTTGCCACTTGATCCCTCATGAGGCGGCTCATCCTCTGTACTAGTTCAACCTCAAGATCCTTGTGAGGCCAATCCACCACAAAGAATTAGTAGAGTTTTACACCGCAATGTGGCCCGAACCAGGGTAAATCGTCTTGTCATTCTTTCCCCTTTGACAAGCCCACACTGGAATCATAATATTTGATAATGGTGAGCGGAGCGTTTGGGTGAAGTGCAGTCTTTCATTCATGCCCAGAGTTTGAACCTCTTCCGACCCGCAGAGCCCTGAATCCGACAACAACTCTACCTTTGATGAAGTTCTTCTTGTCTTTTCTGAACTTATGGCGAGGATCCAGGAACTTTCTATGCAAGTCGAAGCAAGAAAACTTGCGACCCGCCTACAACCAACGAAACTGAAGAGTTGTGTTGCATGTGGGGCACGGGAAGCTTCCATGCACACACCAACCAACAAATAGCGCATACACCGGCAGGTCATGCATTGAGTACATGTACCAAAAACACATTATGAAGTTTTGTTTGCTAGCAGCGTCGTATGTCTTGAACCCATTATCCCAAGCTTCTTGGAATTCATCCTTAAGAGGCTGAATGTACACATTCATATTCTTACCCGGATTGCTGAGCCATGGAACTATCAACGCCAGGAAAATGTTCTTTCTTTGCATAATCTGTCCAGGGGGAGATTAAGTGGAATGACAAATACAGACCAACAACTATATTGGGTTGCCGTCAGACCAAACACATTCAACCCATCCGTGCTGATGGCGACTCGAGGATGCCTCGAATATGCCACCTTTTGCTCATGTAATGCATCAAGTGCTTACTGTCGGCGTCCTCGGAACCAGGGTATCAAGACTTGCCAGTCTGCGGGCCGTGACGCGCTCCTACTACGGCCTGGTACGGCCCAGCTGATCGGCTAGCTGTCCAAGACCCTTGCGAGGGGGCTAAACCTCGCAAGGAGAACAACGCCGAGACTCCCTCAGGAGCGGCCTCTGCAAGTTGCTCTGGAGGGGCGGAGAATCCAAGGCCATGTCTGCCTCAGGAGGAGGCAGAGACGTCAGCAGTGACGCACCGCGCCAGCGTGTGTCAGCGCCCGCCAGTGGCGCAGTTGTCGTTTCGGTGCAAAGGAGGCAGCGCAGGCGCAGGTTCCTGAGGAGCGGGACAAACATTTCCCCTTTGGTTCAACAAGACCGAAGACCGCAAGGATGACAAGGAGTATGTCACCGTCGAGCCCACCACCGCGTCACCGCATGATCCTTTTGCAGGCGAAGACTGCTTTTGTTAGGATAGGAACGTCCTTGTGTTCCCGCTCAAAAATGGCCGTTGAGGGATCCCTTCCCGCCTAAACATTTCGGGGGAAGAGGACCCTGGCCGCCTATATAAGTAGCTAGGATCCCCCACTATGGAGGGACAAGTGAGACCAAGCCCAGCCAAGTGGAGCAGATCCATAAACTCTGGCACCACACAAGGAGCAAGAACACTTGCCTCCTGACCCTCCTGAGTTCAGGAACCACTGTACTAGTTCATACTCCAGCCTTCCTGAGGCCAATCCACCAAAGCAGGAAGTAGGGTCTTACACCACACGGGGGCCCGAACCTGGACGAACTCTTGTGTTCTTCATCTATTGTTTGCTTGAATCTCTTCACTAAGGCGAGGGCGAGACGCTAGGTAGACGCGAGTGGGAGTGATCTTCGTTCACGCCCCTGTGTTCGAACTTCTTGGATTTTGCGGAGCCCTGAATCTGACACTTACATGCAGGACCATTCGATGTATATACCATCATTTGGTTCCCATCTGCATCTAGTTCGGTTCTTTTGACCATTTTGTGCCATGTCATCTATCTGGCCGTCTCTTCGGCCATGAAAATACGTTGAGGTCTTGGTACGATTGGCATATACCGAAGAACATTCACGATGATTTTGGTCTGCCTCTTCTCTTCCATATAGTTGTCTACCACAACATACCTGGAAGACTTGCAAATGGGACAATACTTAAAGTCCGCATACTCAAGCCAAAATAAGGCACATCCTTTCTCATATGCATGGAGGATTTTGTCCAACTTGTACAGGTTTGCAGGCATTACATGGCCTTTGGGAAAAAGCGTCCAAATACTGTCATCATCGCGTCATAGCATTCTCTGCCCAAGGTGCATTGAGCCTTCGAAGCCATTACTTGTGAGATGGCATCCAGCTGACAAAGCTCTGTCTGTTCGTGGAGAGGATGTTTTGATGACTCCAACATTTCATTGAAGGCCTTTGCAGATTCCTACATCTCATCGTCTGAATCCTTAGCATCATCAAAGTATTGCACCATGTCTTGCATCCCAGTACCATGCTCGTCGATGCGATGACGAACCACCTCAGCTCTGGCACATTGGGTAGACTCACCACGAAATGTCCACATTGTATAATCGGGCGTAAAACCCCACTTCTGCAGGTGTTTACCCATTTCATCCTTTGTCCTCTTATGAAAGTTGTCGCACCTAGCACAGGGGCACTAGGTTTTTCTCTGGCCATTTGCAAATGCGGCTCTCACAAACTCCTTGGTTTGTGTTAACCATTCATTGGTCATGTCTTTCTGACTAGTGTGACCGTGTACATCCACGCATGATCACTCATCTTGCCTAGCTACTGGACACATAAGAAATACTAGGAAATGTGCTCTTGCGATGCAACGGGAGAAACGAAATGATTTTGCAATGGGAGAAAAAGGCACTTGATTGTACAGTTTCATATATTCTATGTTTGGTTACCCTCTTCTGAGCTCAATGCTAGTGCAAGAGGCCAGAGAGGCTTGCTGCAAGCCCACACCTGACACAACCAAACCTATTCCCATCGACAGCGCAGCTTCTTACTCGACGACGCCAAGATGCCAACTTGTGGTGCAACTGTGGATTTGTGTTTGTGCTTGTTACTTTAGTTAGTAAAACAAAGTATGCAATGTTATTGACTTGTAGAAGACTGAGTTGTAGGTGCTTGATAGGAACTCATCATTTCTTGTGTGACACTCCTATTCGATTTAGTTTCATCATTTCTTGACTGGATGTCTCTCTGCTAGCTGCTACTAGAATGTGCATGTAGATCTCATCCATCATTTCTCTCTCATCCGTGAACAGCCTTACAGCCGTCGATCTCATGATCATGCAAACCGTGACTTAACATGCACGTAGTACAAGCTAGATCCACTATGGCAAGAAAAACATAGTGAATCCACGTTTTGATGGGATCTTTTTTCTGGAAGCTTGCGTCACAAAGATTTTAAACAAAGGAGAAATATGGATAGAATGGACCCTAGATTGGAGAAGAAACATTCGGCTTCTCGGCGGTGTCGGACAGCTAGGCGCTAGTGACGACTCTCCTTTGGCTCCGTGACCTCTTCAGCTTCCCGACTTTCTTCGCCGCTACCTGCTCTTCTGTTGCCGTCGCGACAGCTACCCCACGGCCATGTTGTCCGGATCCTTGTCTACTTGCGCCTACTCACCAAGCGGCTCCAACTTCAGGTCGACACCCAGAGTTTTACAGATGGGGGGTGCCAGCCATAGAGAGCGGAGCAATAATTTTCTTTCAATAGTTAGAACGCCGCTATGCGGCTCACCTAAGACCCCATCCCCCTTGATATATTCTCGATCATGAGAACTCCCTCTTGGCATGGCCTCTCTTAATATTATCTGTTTTTGTTTCAATGGCTTCCATATGTCCTCTATAACGGGTCACTTCTTATTGGCACCTGCAACCATCATGAACTTTTTTCAATTTTTCTTCATTGCTCATCTGTGCATATCGCTCTATCTCTTTTTTCTCTTTGTTTCTTGGCATCCATTACCAGAGATTGCAACTCAAATGGCTTGCCTGCACGAGAGTTTAGGAAAGTGTAAGAATCTAAAATTTGATAAAAATGGGAAACTAATTATAATTGATATATGCATCAGAAACAACGGTTAATGTGTTTCTTGATAAAAAGGATAAACTAATTAAATTTGAATTATGCATAAAATCAGGTCTTCAGCTCTAGAAAAAGGTGTAAAGAATTATTTATCAAACTATATTAAGGAAAACTGCAACAGAGAGTGAAGGAACCTTGGTCCTTTCTTATTGTGTGTTGTTTTGCTCACGATCAACAAGACAGAATTGATGAACCATAACAACCATTATTATATGCTTTTGTTGGACTCTCAGGTGGTCATTTATCATTTCATCGTAGACTGACAAAGGTGATGAACAACTATGTGATGTCTATGTGCCAACCGCTCATCTATATATTGGTGATATCTTTTTGCTGAACTCTCCGGAAATTATAAGGCCCAGTCTGTCCATTTGAGAAGGGACAAGTTAGTTTTATCTTGATATCCCCATTTAAAGCTTCTTCTCATTTCCACTTTTTCTTCAAAAGAGAATTATTTGATGTCTTCTATAGCAGCTCCTTTGAATGCTAAGTCCTATTAGCACTTGTGAATACTATATATTGTTCTTGTTAGGTTATCTACCCGAATTTACTCATATATCTTGTTATCCTCTTGCTGGAAGTTTATTCGTAACATAAGGTTACTTTGAGGGGATGTATCTTTTGCGATCGTTAAGTTTGATGGTGGACTACCCCTGATAAGAACAAGGCTAATCGTCTAAACAGAATGATGACTGTGTGAGGCTTAAACTATCGATAGCCCAGCAAAAAGATAAAATAATGAGTACAAGAGTAATTCGGTAACGGTCACACAATAAGCCTAACATTGACTGATCTAATTATTTCTATCTCTATACAATGGCGATACTTAGATATACCCACAAGGAGTTAGCATCTACATTAAAGCTCCCATCATGAATTATGAAGCGAACCCAATGTCAGAACCACAATCCCCGTATCTCGGTAATACTATAAGCAATCAACCTTTAGAAAAACAACGGGCATGCTACAACACATGCCTTGCAATTTCTTCATTGCAATCTTATGTTGCAACATATGTCTTACGTATTTCACTTTATATCAATTTACTTATCAGATTTTAAATCAGACCTTGGCATGAAGTGAAGCAAGGATACTTCGACATGGATGTGCTAAAAGAGAAATTAATATGGAAATTTAATTGTAGCTAGTACATAGTATTGGTAGTAAAAGAGCGAGCAGCGTGAGGGAAGCCAAGCAAGTTTCTTCTAGGCAAAAACAGTTTTGAAACTTTTGTTTTCTTAAGTCACCTAAAAGAGATGCGTGTTTACTGACAATTATAATACTATACTTCTTTTTGTAGGCGGTTGTGCTCAGCAACACATCAAATGCTTAATATAGATGATTTTGATTTAAGTTGTTCAAAAATAATACTGACTGCATTTGTCTTACTCCAGATCATGAAGAAGTACGCTTTGTGTTCATCAGGTATTGTTGAAAACTTTCCCAGTCCTCCAGGCCCTGTGGGCTGCGACAGAACTTAGATTTCTTATCCCCGGCCTAAGTTCCTATCAAAGAACAAAAGATGACCAAAAACCACGTGAGAATCAGTGAAAGTAGAAAGAATCACTATATCAGGAGCAAATCATGATCTGGTAGACATAAAAATTGGGATATGCATAAGTAAATGGCTCAAATATACCCCCATCTCGACACCATAACTGAACTTATGGTAGAATGACCATGAACATCTTATATTTGTGAATGGAGGAAGTAATAGTTAGACGCTAAAATGGTTACTTGCTGTGACACAAACCACCATAGTTTAGCACCAACTGAATCTATTGAGGTGTTAGTTAGAAGCTCTCACAGGGAAGCTATATCATCACAATCATTAATGAACATGACAGGAAGGAAAACGTTATCTTGACATTTGAAATTGCCCTATATGACTCTTAAGTTGAAACCACAAAGAAGTGAGCAGTAACCAAAATTACAAACTGATAAGTAGATAAAGAGTATACTAGAACAACGAGATTATCAAAAGTCAAATAGCAATTGAAACAAGCAAACTGACCCTGAACCCAATAAGGTAATCTCAAAAACTATCCAATGGACAACAGGATTTTTACAACCATTCAAGGAGAAGTAAGAATGAAAAAGAAAAGGCCTGAATGCACCAACTGGTTCCCACCATGGACAACAAAATCATGAGGAGGCAAACCAAACATCATGAGAGGTGATTTGTGCATAGCTACTTCTAATGAGA
This sequence comes from Secale cereale, assembly GCA_902687465.1. Classification (NCBI taxonomy): domain Eukaryota; kingdom Viridiplantae; phylum Streptophyta; class Magnoliopsida; order Poales; family Poaceae; genus Secale; species Secale cereale. The sequence goes on from LR738712.1 coordinate 202,576,231, forward strand.
TAGCAAATGCCACAACCACGACAATTCATCACTTTTGAACATAAAAAGGCGATAGGAATACATAAATGTGTAGAGGGCACAATATTAGTTGTATTGAGATTTGAGAGGGCTCAGATTCGCCTTTGACAGATCATACAACATAGCTCCACCATCTTATTTCACCAATCAACCACCACAATTGAAGTCGAGCTCCTCTGGTTATCACTCAACTGAATGGCCATCCAAGAAAGAGTCGTCAATGTTCGGTAGAATGAAAAGCTTCCAAAAGAGGGGCGAGTTGGTGTTTGATGCCCACAGCTCCTTGAATAATCTAAGACAAGTTTATGTCAGCTATGTTTTATCATCATTGCCCAGATAAGTTTCCAACATGGTTCATTTTGTGTTGGACTTTCCCAAAAGGGTCAAAATAGTGATTGCGGCCGCAACATGACCATGGCATCCATACAAACATACATGCATGCATACATCACTCTGGAGGATGAGGGTTTTGACACAATCGACAATGTCAAGGCCAAGATCCAGGACAAGAAGGGCATCCCCCCTGACCAGCAAGGCCTGATCTTTGCTGGCAAGCAGCTAGATGGCCGCACCCTCGCTGACTACAACATCTAGAAGGAGTCCACCCTTCACCTGGTGCTCCCCCTCCATGGTAGCCCTCCATCCATCTGTCTTAGGACCTGCTCATACCTGGCCTGGACCAAAAAAACCTTCCGCTCGGAGGACACATTAGACAATACCATAAGGGCATGGCCAATGGGCCACGCTGGACGGGCACCCCATGTGCCACCTCCTCCTGCTGAGTGCCACCTCCACCAAACATGTGGCTTGCAGAGCGAAACAGGCTCCTGCAGAAGAACTCGCTTCTTCCCTGATGAAAGCAATGAGGCGGGTGCTTGGGCGACGCGGTGGAAGGTCCGTCGCTTCGCTCGATTCGGCACCACGCTCGCCCAACAAAATCCAGCGAGCAAGACGGGAAGGGCACGAAAGAGAGAAGGAAAGGGTGGGAATGGGAGAAGAGAAGGGTGCGAACAAGGGAGCGGAGGCGCGGCGCGCGAATGAGCAGAGAAGGAGGCGCACCTCCTCCTCTACCTGCGGCGCACCTCGTCCCCAACCTGCCATCGACATCCGACTCTAGCTCTTGCTGCAAGGTACGAGTCTAGTTCTTCCCCTGCTTCTTCTTGTGGTCATGGCCAGATTTATTTTATTCAGTAAACTAGGCTAGGGTTGCAAGAACAAATTCTTTCCAAGAAGATTGATTCCCATGTGTGTGATTTTGATTCTATATATTTGAGTCAGGCGACCATGCTTCTAGAAATCCTGAAATCCCCATCTTTTTTCTTCTTAGCCCTGAGAGAAACATGTCAGATCAGCCTTGGTACTCTGCTCTTTGCAATTGTGAAGAGAAAATTATGCTAATTAACAGAACGTAGAGGAAATTATATAAGATTTAATGCTTCTATCTGCTATACCGGTCTCCCGATTGGTAGGAAGGAGTGCTACAATTTAATTCTATGAGATCTGTACATGCTAGCTTTGTTTTTATTTGCTAATGTCTAGGTGCAGATGCTGAACTCTTATGCTAGATGTACTAGTAGTTGGTATATTATTAGACTAGCATAATCACAGGGATGCTGGTACTAGTAGTTGCTATACTAGCTGCAGATATTGAATGCTTTTGATAGACATACTATACTGATAAAGGTGTTTTGGTACAGAGTTAATATGAACTGAGTTCTGACTGTTATAACATCTATGTACGTTGGTCAATTTGGTCCCTTGTACTAGCTGCATATAATTTGGTCCCTTGTGCTAGCTGCATATACTAATAAAGAAAGAGTGGTGCTAGTCTGCTGAAGGTGCCATATCTGTGGAATTTTTTTCTTGTTTGAGAAATGGCTGGTAGGATTAAGAGCTTAGAACACTTGGACACTTTGCTATCTTTTTATTATTCTTTGGTAGTTCTGAGTATGCTATTTGCACATGAATATTATTCTTGCCATCCAAATTATAGCTTCATGTGTAGTTGTGTGCATAATTCTTATTACTTGATTTCTAAATTGTAGCTCAACTTGCAATATGTCACAATTGAGTTCCGATGAGTTCGAAGATGATACAGCTGACCCAACGGAAATTTTCTCTCTAGATGATTACTTGGCACAACAGAATACTCTCAACAACTTTGCTAAACAAATAGACACAAACATTCATGATACACTAGGAGCTCCATGTATTAGGCGTCAATCAGGCCCTAGGACATATATTGACAGGAAAAGAGAATTTTACAGTGAACTTCTCATACAGGATTACAACTGTAATAATCCTACCTATCCTGATTATTAATTCCATAGAAGGTTCCGCATGGGAAACCCCCTCTTTCTACGCATTATTCAAGCTCTTGGTGAGTGGTCTCCCTACTTCACTCAAAGGTTGGATGCCCTGGGCCATCCAGGTCTATCACCTTTACAGAAGTGCACAACAGCCATGCATATGTTGGCGTATGTTGTTCCTGCTGACAAAACATATGATTATATAAGACTTGGTGCATCTACGACACTCGAGTTTCTTGAGAAATTTGCTAAGGGGGTTATTGCCAAGTTTGGTGGGGAATATTTGCAAAGGCCAATTGTTGAAGACATTCAACATCTATTAGAAATTGGCGAAGCACATGGTTTTCCTGGTATGCTAGGAAGTATAGACTGCATGCATTGGGAGTGGAAAAACTTTCCGGTTGGATGGAAGGGGCAGTTTACACGTGGCGACTATGGTTTCCCTACCATCATCCTTGAGGCCGTTGCATCCCATGATCTATGGATATGGCACGCCTTCTTTGGTGTCCTAGGATCCAACAATGACATCAATGTGCTCAATCAGTCGCCATTTTCACTGAAACTTTGCAAGGGAATGCTCCTAGGGTAGACTACTATGTCAAGAGTTTTAAGACTATCTTTAAGTGTACTCTAGCTTATGCATACTGACTTGTATTCTGCACTTGCTTGTTTTGGGCATGTTAATTATCATGGTAGCAAACATTATTATTTTTTCAGCTGCAATGGAATATCGTCCTCGGCGTGGTTTTATGAGCTTCCTTCAAGACCAAACTCATCCCAACTTCACCTTGCCAGCCCCTCAACAGCTTGGTTTCCAATATCCGATGTTCTGCATGCAGCCGCCGCCACCACCAGCCAAGCAACACCCTTTTCCATCACCATCTCATCCCAGGACACCAGTTCTTGTATGTGCATTGGTGGGAAGCTGTGAAAGAAAGCCAGAAGTGGAAGATCCATGTATACACAGAAGGTGATGGAACAAAGAGGTCAGCACCAGTACCAACTGAAAATTCCAAGCGTTCCCCAGGAACAAAGAGGGCAAAGAAAGCTACAGGGAAAGACAAGGAAGCCCCTACAGAGATGAATAACATGAAAGAATAGATTGATGCCTTTCTACAAGCACAACCTGAAACTAAGGTGCAGGCGAATGAGATGATGGAATTGCAGAGTCGTATATCTGCTCAAATGGTAGAAGCTAACCGACTTGCATATGAGGCAGCAAAGGAGATGACAATGGCGAAGTTAGCTGAGGAAAGAACCAAGTTGTTTGACAAGTTCACGGAGATGTTGAGTGCCGACACAACAACAATGGAGCCATCGCCAAAGGAGATGCATGTGAGGGCGGTCACACGATTGGGGGATCAACTTTTCAAGGAGGGATGAAAAGTTTTATCATTGTTCGGTATTTTCTTTTTGAGTAAGGATTAAGAATGTAGAACATGGAGCTAATCAAGATAAGTGACAGTAGAAATAAAATAGAAAGAAAAAATGTTTCTTTTTGTTTAGCTGGGTAGGCAACTCCCCTGCACTTTGGGTAGAAGTTCTATACTGTACTCAGAAATCTTACTTGTTACTTGTGAAATGATTGTTACTTGTGACAATTTTAGAATATACTATAACATGTGTCTTCCTTCTTATGTAGATATTCTACAGAAACTTGGAACAATGGAGGGTTTCATGTGCAAGGAAGCATTGAAGATGTGAGACCGTTTTTTTTGTGGAATGAGAAGGATCAAAGGATACACCAACAAATTCAGTTCGAACTTTGAATAAATATGATATGAGTGTTTACAAATATTTCCTTCATGAGTATTTGAAAACCTTCAGATTATGCTATCACTATGGGATTTTTTAGTGTCATGGACAAGGATAATTGCTGATATTGTTTTGATATCAAAATTTGATATTGTTTTGATATCAAAATTGATGATTTTTCCTTGTGAATCCAGTTTTTTGATAACGTTCAATGTTTATGCTTGTTGACTCCATTGATTCAAATGTTTGCTGGTATTTTTTAAATGTACTGGACATTGCATGTGTTGGAAAGTAGATGAGGGAGAAAAAGTAAGAGGATGACATCAGAGAGAGTAGCTTCCATTGAGTGATTGTAGCACACACCAATAGCTTCGTTCTAAATTATCTATGTGGATGGCTGGGGCAGCACCAAGGTGTTGCCTCCATTGTACATGCCCTAAGGATCCCAGCCCATGCCACAACTGGATCAAAAGCAATGGAATGCAGGCGGCTTGCGATACCAATAGCTAGGTCAACAAGTCCGTTGTAGATGCTCTTAGTACACACAACCACCACCGCAGCTGTCTTGATTGCTCAAGACATGAGTATTTCAGCCACAATCATCATCATCGCCCCTCATTATTTTGTCCAGAAAAGAGGTTGCACACCAAGCAACATGACCATGATACGTATTGTATATATGCATGCGTGCCCACATCCAGCGATCAGGCTTAGGAGCTGCTCATACCTGGCGTCAATCGGCCACAATCTCCCAGTGCGAAACACCCATCAAACAGTAGTAAGGTTCCCAACCCACTCCACAACCAAATCCAAGCCAATGGAGTGGCACTGTAGAGGTGCGTAACTAAAGCGGCGGCTACCAGGACAATGGTTCAGCGATCCGGCAAGAAGCACTCACCTGATTCGGTTCAGGGCTTGGGTATAGGTGCGCGCATCCACACTGAGGGAGAGGGGGAGAGGGATGGGTTTCGTACCAAATCCGAAGCAACATGCAGCCAAGCCGCGAGAAATCCGTCGACGACGGCTCAGACCCCGGCCAGCCCAAGCAAGCCCTTGACAGGAACGCACCACGGGCCCCGCTGCTCAGTCCCCAACCCGCACGGCCGCATAGAACTCCTGCACCAGCGACAGCCCGGGGGGCCTCCAAGCTGATGCGCGATCTGGCATAGGGGAGGGGCTGGCCCCGAGGAGCGGGGACCCGATGAATCCATAGGTCAGGAGCTGGGCGGCGCCCTCCGTCGTCTCCGCCGTTTGAGGAGGGACGCGGTACGACCAATTGACACGATCATCGGCCACGGCTAGCGGGACGGGTGCGGCAAAAGAATTCGGATAACGGAGGATGGATACGGGGGACGGCGCCGCATCGATGGAAGATGGTGCGGTGGCACATCTTGGGGAGAACATTTTTTATGGCTTGGAAGATTAGATCGATCGGAAGAAAATACATACGGGAAGGTGAAATCGTGGTATTTGTGTGGGACTTTGTCCCTCATTGTTTTCTTCTCTATACACGTGCGTATATCTGATTTTAAATTGGGGGTCAATCTTTATTGGCTATCAGAAAATCAACAGATATAAATAGACGACGTATGAAAAACTATGAAAGCCTCCGTCCTTTAATATTAGGTAGACATATATAAAATTCGGCATGTATATTCATCTGTTAATCTAGTTTGTCAGTTTTATTATGTGCATGCAACCTACATGCTAATAGGTAAAGATACGTACTAATCCCACCCGAGTAACTGTAGATTGGGTTTGTTTTTCCATGCCCTGCTTTGGATCAGACTGCACCTCCACATTGTTCTCCTGATAAACGTCTCGACAATAAACAGAGAGTATGTGTATCATGTCGGCGTTCCGGGAACCAGGGTACCTAGAACAGGCTGCCTGCGGCCCACGGAGTGGCTCCTTCATCGGCCTGGTATGGCCAGCATCGACAAGACAAGACCATCGCGAGGGGCCAAGCCTCGCTAGGCGGACAACAACAAGACCTCCGGAAGGAGCAGTCTCACTAGACTGACTCCTGAGGAGCGGAGATCTCTATGCAAGCCCCCACCTCATGAGGTTCAGATGATGCAAGCCGTGACGACCAAGGCTAGGCGGGCGCCAGCGGGCGAAGGACATCAGGTTTCCTCTTTGGTGCTAAAGAGGCAAGCGCAGGCGCGGAGTCATGAGGAATCAGCCAAAGGTTTCCATTTCCATGAAACAAGACCAGGACGGCAGGACGGAGGTCATCACTGAGCCCACCATGGCATCAGGATTAGAAGCTTTGCATGCGAAGACTACCTTTCGTCTGGATAAGATGTACAAGTTGTCTCCCTTCAAATTTTGCCATTGTGGGATCCCTTCCCACCTATATTTTGGGGGAAGAGGACCAAGGCCACTACATATATAGCTCAGCCACCACCACAGAAAGGGGACGGATCGATGGATTGATCGGCACCCTCACACCCGAGAACACACCTCCTGAAGTTGTTCACTATACTAGTTCTTCCTCAGCTCACCTCGAGGCAATCCACCACAAAGCAGGAGTAGGGTATTACACCATGAGGTGGCCAGAACCAGGGTAAATTACTTTGTGTCATTTCGTTCCTTTTCATCGAGCTAGATCGTGGAGACCGCGAGTAGGCAGATAGGGCAAGTTGAGTTATTCGCACGCACCCAACTGTTCGAATCTAACAAGGGTTTTGCAGAGCCCAGAATCCAACATTTGGGGCGCCAGGTAGGGGTGCGTCGGAGTATCTATTCTCTAGGTCAGCTCGCAAACGCTCCATCGCCCGCTGACACTCCCCAGGCTCACGCCGAGTCGTGGGCCGCTTGCCCTGCTCGGGCGGCGCCTTCCGCCCGGGAGGACCTCAACACTGCACTCCATGCGGCTCGCGCACCGCCCAATGCCGCCAACCGCCATCTCTCGATTCTACCCTACATTGCAACCGCTCCACCATGCAATCTTCGAGCTACGCCGCGGTGATGGCGCCGCACACTTGCCGGGAACAGGCGAATATGTGGGCCGCGCTCATCGTGGCGCGAGAGTTCCTACGATGTAGGCTGGCGAAAGGCGGCCACGACGCCCTGCTGGAGCGAGTTGCGGAGTTGCTCGATGTAGAATGCAGATGCGTTGCATCTTTTTGCACCCTACCGACGTCACGAAAACAACCAGGGGTGCGTGCGAGCCTCCTCAACGCCCGCGCACCTCTTCTCGAGGAACCCGGAGGACCTCGTTGTGCTGACCTAAGCCGCGGCACCGCTCGCCTCGCTAGGGATGCGATGCCTACGGGCGAGGCAAGCTCAGGCAGCACATCTTGGAGCTGCGTTGGGGCGTTGCCATGTGGTCACCACAACCTGGCACCAGGCCAAGTAGACGGTGATGTCGGATGGCCAGGCAACGGCTCAATGACGGGAGCCACAGATGCCACCACGACTCGTGCAGCGGACCCGCCGTATTCATCAAGAATCCCTCATCTGTTTCCCATGACAGCCTGGGTGGTGAGGTCGAGCGAGCCTGAGGCCCTCTGCGGGCCACCTGGAAGCTTCATCGACGCCTTCATCAATGGGAGCCACCGGGTACAGCCGGATATCAGGGACATGACTATGCTAACCATGGACAGCAGGTGAACCAAGCTGCGGCAACGACCATGGACCTCAAGATGATTGCCCCGTTGCAGGCGGAGGCAACGCACTGGTGGCTGCGTAGGGGAGGCCTGGCGCCCGGCCCTCCCCCGCACAGCACGGAGCAAGGCACCGTCGCGGTGGTGGCGCACGCTGCTCGGAGGTAGGCCCCCTGCCGGGGAAGGCCCCGGCGAGCCCTTCCCCCCAACAGAGGGCCCGTAGTCACCAGGGCAACGCCAGCGTCCCCCTTGCCCCTTGGTCTCGTCCTGGTTTCCGGACGCCCCAACAGTGGTCGAGGGAGGCGCTGGGCGGGGCCCTCTCCAAGGGCCAAAGATGTTCATGAAGATCTCTTCTCGTGACACACTCACTTAATAATGAGTTGGCACTGCACATGACCCGGAGTATCCTGAGTGCCACCCTCAGTCCTCACGGGGGCTCCAACCCATGTCCAAGTGGAAGCACCATGCTCCGTGTTGGCCGTCGACACTGTCTTCCAATGACTATGCCCACGCCTAGTGGAAGCACTTAGCTCCGTGCTAGTGGGAAGACGAAGACTAGTCTAGGAGTCGGACGTGGCTGTTGGTTTTCGCCCACTTTTCTATAGCCCAATTTACCTTCTTTTGAAATAAGACTTGGAGTTTTGTGTGCTTGTCAAAAGAGAAAAGTGTTTTTTCTCGATTCACGGTGTTTTCTTGCCGTTTCTTTTTTGTCTAGAAGCAGGGCTCAGGCCTGTTACACTCCCTCGTAAGCGCCTCGCGAGCGGGGGTTCGGCGTGCTATGCGCACTGTGCGCGCTTGGGCTACCTCAAGTGGCACTCGAACGGCTATCACAAGGCCACTATGCACACGCCTTCCGAGGCTTGGTAATTAACTCCTCACGAGGTGCTCTCAGGAAGGTCTGCAGGCTCCTCGGGAGTCTTACGCCCTCGTCAGCCTCGAGATGCCATCTCGGTAGAAAGATGCCCTTGCGCCATGAGAACTCATCCAAGACCATCAGCACCCATGATTAGTTGCGATATTCACTTTCGTGAAAGGTCTCTTGGCTTGAGACATCACCTCTCACAACTTACTTCAAAAGCATTTCCTCATTTCATACATTATAGAGCAACTACCCTCCTCTCCAAATGCTCTCACGCGCCCCGGGGTATAGTGTCCGAAGATTTTTGTTGCATACAGGACAAGACAGGAAATAAGAGCCTAGTGAGACGCGTCGCCATCAGCATCATCGTCATCATCACTACCTGCATCATCTTGTCCGGCTGCAGGCACGTTTACATCTCCCTCAAGTGCAAGCTCTGTAATAAGGTCGTCCACATGGTCGTCCACCCACTTCGCCAAGATGCCTTGAGTGGCCCCGGGCACTGGGGCTATCACAGCATCGAAGTCAAAGTCAGGGTCGAGGCTGAGAAGGTGGCTGGAGACGCACGAGAATGCGCGCTCAAGAAGACCTTGACTTCTTTCCTCAACAAGCTAGCAAATCGCGTCTAGGGCCCGGTTGGCCATGGCTTTGAGACCTTCGAGCATTGAATAGCGGTCATGTTGCATCGTCCGACGACGGCTCACCTCGTCTAGAGCCCAGACCACGAGGGACTCGGCGTCCGCGACCTACCTCTGAAGTGAAGACAACTCAGCATGGGTGGAGGCCTGAGCCTCCCTGGCGGCTACCTCGCGTTGTGAAGTGGCAGCCAGCTTTTCCCTGAGGGTGGCGGTTCTGCCCTCCATCTCGTCCTACTGCTGCTGGAAACTGGTCTCCTGAAGCCTCAGCTTCTGGTAGTATTCTTCTGCAAGAACCTCGCGAATTTTCGCCGCCTTCTAGTCAATCCCCTGCTGGATCCTAGCTTCCCGGGCGGCAGATGCAGCCTCAACTGCGGCTACTTGGCTCTCTCTCACCTCCAACCGCTCAAGCTTTAGGCTGTGCCCCAAGGCCTCAAGCATCAACACTTCCTCGCGCTCTTGAATTTCCTTCTCATTAGAGGGGCCCTTCCTAGGCGATGTCGCCAGCGCGGCCCATCGCGCCTGGATTCGCTACTCAAGGGTGGACTTCGACGCCTGAAGCTCCTTCTCCCGCTCCTCCACCGCCTCGCGGCGGCGGTCGGTGGCCCTATCCTCCTCCATGGCGCGAGCAAAACCTCGCGAGAAGCCGTAAGGACACCACGGTGTCCGCACAGGCTCGCCTGTGTTGTTGATGCCCAAGTTTGATGGCGACATTCAGCTTACGCCACTCTCGCGCCAGGCGGAGATCTCCGACTCAGGACGGGCATCGACATCAATGAGCTCTTCCCCAAGCCGGCCCAGTGCACCGATGGCTTCCTGGAAAAGGTCATGACGAACGACACTACACCAACGGGGAAGCTCCAGCGCGTGACCGAGGCCCTCGTCGGCAATGTGGGCTGCCTGGAGGACGCGAGGTGTCCCGCCTGTCCCCCGCAAGGGGCTGGCAGCTGGCGCTCCCCCAGTAGCTTCATCGGCCCCAGCAGAAGAGTCATGTGAGGGGGCTCCGCCGCTCAAAGATGAAGCCAGCACTAGGGGTGCCCAATCGCTAGCAAGCACCAGCGGAGGAGCCCTCAGCACATCTTTGTCGGACCGGAAATAACCATGAAGCAAGGATGCAGAAGGCCCGGGCCATCGGTCCCCCGATGGTGCACCCGCATCGCTAGTCGTCCCCATAACCCACACGGGTGCCTGGCGTAGGGGACTCGGAGTCGGCAGCGAGCCGAGGGCCCCTGGGGGCAAACCTCAGGAGCTTTCGCCATCAAGATCGGAGAGACCCTGAGGAGGCAGGGTTAGGAGAGAGCGCTGCTCATGAAGAACCACAAATATAAGACACTTACCCGCATACTACTATGTATTTCCTCTATTTCAGGGGACGGAGAACGTCGCTACTACACCTCACGGCCCTTTCCTCTTGCGGAGTGCCTCAAGGTTCGGGCGAAGCGGGCCGAAGGCTGGGGCATGGCCCTCAGCGGCTGGGTGGCGTGTTGGCACCTCCGAAGCACGCGTCTGGCACGCAGGTGCGGCCTCCTCGGGAGCATCAGGCCGTGCCTGCTCGTTGACAGACACCTCAGGAGCGACCACGGGGGCGCTTGGAGCGACTAACTCGGGAGCATCGGGCAACGTCTGCTCCCCATTTATCGCTCTGGGAGCCTTCGGTGGCATTCTGCCCCCTGCGCCCATGTCTGGGGCATGCATCGCAGGACCAACAAGCACCAGAGTTACCGAAATAGGATTCTCGCGGAGCCTTCCAAGGCCCTACGGCCGCAGCCCCCATTCATCGAAAAGGTGCATTTGCCTCACGAATCTCTCCTTGTTCGAATAGTTGTACAGAAGAAAGCCATCATGCGGGAGCATGGCAGGCTCCGGGTCGCCCGTCAGGACCGCAAGCACCACGCACAGCATCTTGAAAGGAAGCGAAGGCACCTGGAGCCTCATGGGGTCCTGAGGGCCGGTAAAGGCCCACATCGGGCGGGAATGGCGCTGGAGCAGGGCGATGAGCCGCCTGACGAGCTCCCCCACAACCATCCGAGTCGACACCCCGGCCTTCTTTAGTCTGGCCAACCTGGTCCAAACATGGGCAAGCCGGCGATCAACAAGCTTCTCATGGCCCCAGCCGGAGCTAGGTTCCGTTGGTCCTCGCAGCAGCTGGAGTAGGGGGCTGAGCATGGCAGCGTCCACGAACATCCACTGCTTCCAGAACCCCTTCACATTCGGATGGAGCGTGAAGTCCATGCATGAACGAGCTGTTGCCGCCTCGGCCTAGAAGGCCACGCACCCCGAGCTTGCCGACTGTCGACTAGGTGGAGCGAGAAGAAATGGCAGAACTAGGCGACGGACGGGGTAATGCCCACCCTGGCCTCGCATAGGAAGGCGAAGGTGGCTAGGAGGATGATGGATGCAAGGTCCAGATGCAGCGCCTGGATCTAGTAATGCGAGAGTATGGCTTTGAAGAAATCAGAGAAAGGGGGAACCAAGCTGGCCAGAAGAGCAAGAAGATGGATGGGGATCTTGGTGGCTTCCATATCCACCATGGACCGGGAGGCGGGCCACACTGTCGTCGCCTTCCACTCGTTGGAGTCGGCGACGAGGGCCGGCCGGACCTTGGCCAACCCCTCTGAGCTGACCACCGTCGATTGATCGAGCGCGGGCTCCAAGCCCGACCGTGATTCAGCAGGAGGGCTTCCTTTCCCCTTCTTCTTCTTCGACCTAGGGTTCCCTGGAGACAAGGGGAGATTGGCACGGCACTGATTCTAGAAGGAAAGCTGGAAGTTCGTAAGGCGGAGGGGGAACTAAGTCTGAGCGCGGCGGTCAAGTCTGGCAAGGCCGTGCTAGCAACAGGTGGTGGTTAGGTCAAGCGGTTGCCAAGGCTGCATGGGGAAGTGGAGGCGCCCACCTCTCATCTGGTGCCACGTGTCGACTAGGCCACAGGCGGTTGGGGCCTGCGGCGCTTCGCCCTTGCCATTTTGCTTCGCCTCGAAGCCAAGCCCGAGCGCGCCTTGGGCCCGCGGGCTACTATCGGCGTTCAGGGAACTAGGGTACCCAGACTTGCCTGCCTGTGGCCCATTTCGTGGCTCCTTCATCGTCCTAGTACGACCCATCTTCAGCATTGACAAGACAAGACCATCGCGAGGGGCCAAGCCTCACGAGGCGGATGACACCAAGACCTCCGGAAGGAGCAGTCTAACTAGGCTGCCTCCTGAGGAGCGGAGATCTCTATGCAAGCCTCCACCTCATAAGGTTTAGATGATGCAAGCTATGACAACAAAGGCTAGGAGGGCGCCAGCATGCATAGGAAAACATGTTTCCACTTTGGTGCTAAAGAGGCAAGCGCAGGCGCGGAGTCCCGAGGAATCAGCCAAAGGATTCTATTTCCATGCAACCAGACCAGGATGGCAGGACGAAGGTCATCACCGAGCCCACCGTGGTGTCAGGATCAGAAGCTTTGCAGGCGAAGACCACCTTTCGTCAGGATAAGATGTACTAGTTGTCTCCCTTCAAATTTGGCCATTCTGGTATCCCTTTCCGCCTACATTTTGGGGGAAGAGGACCTAGGCCACTATATATATAGCTTAGCCACCTCCACAGAAAGGGGACGGATAGATCAGATCGACCAACATGCTCACACCCAAGAACACACCTCCTGAGGTTGTCCCACCACTGTACTACTTCTTCCTCAGCCCACCTCAAGGCAATACACCACAAAGCAGGAGCAAGGTATTACACTGCGAGGTGGCCTGAACCTAGGAAAACTACTTTGTGTCATTTCGTTCTTGTTCATCGAGCTCGATCATGGAGACAACAAGTAGGCAGATAGGGGAAGTTGGGTTCTTCGCACTCACCCCAGTGTTCAAATCTAACAAGGGTTTTGTGGAGACCAGCATCCAACATATCTGAGGAACAACAGGGAGGCACTGACAAAATTATGTGTCGGATCTGGAGCAGATCATATGGGAAAACGAACCCAATCTACACATTGTCGGGCTGTCAATGGATAACGTAGGACAATTCAAAATAAGCACGGTTATAAATATGCAACTGCATGCATATTTATAACTGTAACCCTTTCGAACGGGACACGTATACTGGTAATGCATACTGATGATTTAAGAGACATATAGCTAGCAAGTGTCATCGGCACGAAGACCGGAATTGAGAAAATAATTAAGGGGGGAGGAGGAGATGTCATTTGTGATCACCCACGAACGCAGGGGCGGAGCTTGTTGAACACGGAGGGAGGTTGTCGAACACCCAACCTTCGCAGCAATGAAACACTTCACATTTAAGTAGGCACGATCAAGACGAATATTCAATCCTAATAGAACAACTACATACAATTAACTAATTTTCCAATTTTCTATTTTTCTCCTCTATTCCTTCTTCTTCTTGTCTTCGTCTTCTCGTCCTTCTTCTTCTTTTCTCCTCCTCCTCCTCCTCCTCCTCCTCCTCCTCCTCCTTCTTCTTCTTCTTCTTCTTCTTCTTCTTCTTCTTCTTCTTCTTCTTCTTCTTTTTCACCTCCTGCTTTTCTTCTCCTCCTCCTTCTTATTCTTCTCCTTCTTCTTCTTTCTTTTTCTTCTTGTTCATTCTTTTCCTTCTTCCTCCTCTACTTCTCCTCTTCTCATCTTTCTTCTTATTCTTCTTTCTCTGATACTTCTTCTTCTTCTCATTTTCCTCTCCTCCTCCTCTTTTTCTTC
>LR738712.1:202590232-202614106 GCA_902687465.1 Secale cereale
TCTTCTTCTTCTTCTTCTTCTTCTTCTTCTTCTTCTTCTTCTTCTTCTTCTTCTTCTTCTTCTTCCTCCTTTCCTTTTACCTCGTCTTCTACTTATTCTTTTTTTATCTTTATTATTCTTCTAATTAACTAAACCTAAACCTAAACTACCACTAAGCAAAACCACCACTAACCTAAACTTAAATTAGCACTAACCTAAACTACCACTAACCTAAACCTAAACAGGAAAATAACATAAAATAATAATAATCGATCACCTATGAAAGCCTCCGGGGCAGCGCGTGGGTGAGGTGGGAGGGAGAGAGAGACGGGAGGGAGAGGGGGTGGGGCCGGGTTGGGAATGACCATTAGTAGATTAGCTTCTTTGCCATGTGCTAGCACATGGTAAAGACTTCTTTGTTGTCCGCTAGCAGACGACAAAGATCAAGATGATGACATCCAGCCGGCACACCTGACCTAGCCCGCTCCACGGTCCAATGGGGCCCATATCCCCTCTTTGCCATCTGCCTTCACGCCCTTTGTCATTAGTTGGCTGACATCGAAGAACACACAGACGGCAAAATGCATTGTTGCCATTAGCCAGTTCTTTGTCATCTGCTTTCTGGAATCAGACGTCAAATACCCTCTTTGCCGTCAGCAGTAAGGCGACAAAGAATTTGCTGACGGCAAATTCCCTGTTTCAAGTAGTGCTTACCTTTCAGAATTTATCTACTTGCGGAAGTATGATAAAAAAAATTAGACATTGCGTGTTGTTCTGGTTTTGAAAAGTTATGTTCTAATTGCATAGTTTGCTTCCTTTAAACTTTCCATGCCTTATATTGGGGGATATAAATTGTGTAAATGAGGAAATACAGTAGGCATTATCTGAGAACAATAATGAATCTTTCTTGATAGTGCGCAAGTCATGATTTATTTTATTATAATAAACCATCTCACGAGTTCCGTTGAGTTTTGTGTGAATGAGGTTTTAAAGTTTTGCGTGAGATGGAGATATGAGAAGAACAAGGAGCGGCAAGAGCCTAAGCTTGGGGATTCCTAATGCACCCCGATAAAATATTCAAGGAATACTCAAGAATCTAAGCTTGGAGATGCCTCGAAAGGCATCCCCTCTTTCGACTTCAATACTATCTATAAACCTCACTTGGAGCTATAATGTTATTCTTCACACGACATGCGTTATCCTTGGAGCGTCGTACTTGCTTTGATGGTCTTCACAGTCATATTTTCCTGGACACATGTATTGACAAAGACACACATTCAACTTAAATTTACCGAATGTTCATCCTATCTTCACTTATATCTATCTGAGTTGAGGCAATTGCTCTAGTACTTCACTCATATTTGTGTGAGTGTGGCAATATGGTTTGTAGATATTATATGCACTCTCTTGCTTCACTTATATATTTTTGAGAGTTAAATAGGAAGTGGTCATTTGCATGATTTATATGGTTGGTCCAAAAATGATAGGTATACAATGGTGGTATAATAAAAATTTGCATGGACTTGTAGATTCCTTGCAATAGTTTTGCGATATTGAGCTGATAATATATGAGTGTGTTAGTGAATGAATATGGTTTAGTATAAATATGGACATTAAGGTTTGGGATTCCCTATACATGAAAGTGTTAGTCTCTGGCATAGTGAGGAAGTTGGACCATGATTTGTCATTGATTGGTATCCTTTGTGTTGCACAGATCGAGGGCTCGTGATGGTTAACTCCTACCAACCTCCCCCCAAGGAGCATGTGAGTTATTCTTTGCTTTGAGGGCTCATCAAGCTTTTGCAATAAGTATTTGAGTTCTTGATGACTAATGTGAGCTTCTGTTCTTTAAAGCATATCCACCTATCAATAATTTGCTAGCCACTTCGATACGATGCATTGCTCACTCTCACCACGAGGCACAGTGCAAACTTTGTCGGTGCATCCAAATCCGTGAAATGACATGATCTGGTACACATAAGCCTCATTATATGTTCTTCAAAACAGCCACCATACCTACCTATCGTGGCATTTCCATAGCCATTATGATATACATTGTCATGCAATTTTCATTGTTAATATTAATATGACTTGAGCATTCATTTGTCATATTGCTTTGCCTGATCATATAGCTGAAATGATATTTTGTGGGAAAATCACCAATCATTATTATAATACATGTTACATGTGTCTACTACACAACTTATGCTTGTAGAGTTGTGTTAGGCCTCCAAGCGCTGAGTTTTGTAGGGCAGTAGCAATTTTCCCTCAAGTGGGTGACCTAAGGTTTATCAATCCGTGGGAGGCGTAGGATGAAGACAGCATCTCTCAAACAACCATGCAATCAAATACAAGAAATCTCTTGTGTCTCCAACACACCTAATATAATGGCAAATTGTATATGTGCACTTGTTCGCGAAGAGATGGTGATACAAGTGTAGTATGGATAGCAGATATAGGTTTTTATAATCTAAAAATATAAAACAGCAAGGTAAAAAGTGTCGTATGGATAGTAGATATGGAGCACAGATAGTGTTGCAATGCTTAGAAACAAGGCCCAGGGTTCATACTTTCTCTAGTGCAATATCTCAATGGTCCTAACATAAGGGAATCATATAACAATCCCTTAATGTGCGACAAAGAATCACTCCAAAGTTCCTATCAACCGGAGAACATAAGATGAAATTATTTCTATGGTACGAAACCACCTCAGAGTAATTATTTCTAATCAATCGATTGAGCTATTCATATAAGTGTGACAAACAACCCTAGAGTTCGCACTAAAATGACAGGATATGCTACACATCAGCCAAATCTAATGTCACCTAGATACTCAATTGCCGCCAAAAGTATATGTGAATAAATTATTCATATGCATGGAACAACTTCAGATTCATAATATTCAATCATACACAAAGAATTTCAAAGAGTGCCAAAATATTCCTACCAGAGGAAGTAGGACAAAAATGTGCATCAACCCCTATGCATAGATTACCCCAATGTCACAGTGGGAATCCGCAAGTTGATTGCCAAAACATATATCAAGGGAGTCAATATAACACCCCATTGTCACCACGGGTATCCACATGCAAGACATACATCAAGTGTTCTCAAATCCATAAAATTAATAAATACGATAATATTGAAACCTCAAAGCTAAAAAGACAATTCATCACAGCAAGACATCATGGGAGAAACACCATATTATACAACTATATTAACAAAGCTCATGGTGCATCAAGATTATGCCAAACCAAGAACACAAGAGAGAGAGAGAGAGAGAGAGAGAGATCAAACACATAGCTACTGGTACATACCCAAAGCCCTGAGGGTGAACTACTCCCTCGTCATCATGGTGGACGCTGAGATGATGAAGATGGCCTATGATGCGGCTAGAAACTACATTGGTATTTCCCCAAAGGGGAAGGGATGATGCAGCAAAGCTACGATAGGTATTTCCCTCATATGTGAAACCAAGGTTATCGAACTAGTAGGCGACTCAAGCAACACTATGTAAACGGTACTTGCACACAAAGAACAAATACTTGCAACCCGATGAATAAGAGGGGTTATCAATCCCTCCTCGGTAAAAAGATAGATTTGTTTGTATAAGATTGAATAAATAGATCGTGCAAGAACACAAAACAAAAGATGTAAATAAAAAGGGCAGCAAGGTATTTTTGATTTTTTGGAAAAACAGATCTGAAAAAATCAATGAAAAATATATCAGAAAGCAATATGATAAATATAGACTTGGGGGCATAGATTTCACCAGTGGCTTCTCTCGAGAAAATAACATATGGTGTGTAAACAAATTGATGTTGGGCAGTTGATAGAAGATCAAATAATTTTACGATATCCAAGGCAGTGATCATTATATAGGCATCACATCTAAGATTAGTAGACCAAAAAGACTCTGCATCTACTGCTATCACTACTAGAAAAAGGCCTACTAATGGCGCACCAGTTTTGCCCATTAATGGTGCACTACTGGTGCGCCATTAGTAGCACGCCATTAGTATTTTTTACTAATGGCGCACCTCTGGTGCGCCATTAGTATCTGGTATACTAATGGTGCACCACTGGTGCGCCATTAGTATAGGGCACGGTGCGCCGCCATTAGTATGCCTCCCAAAAAGACTCTACATCTACTGCTATCACTACTAGAAAAAGGCCTACTAATGGCGCACCGGTTTTGCCCATTAATGGTGCACTACTGGTGCGCCATTAGTAGCACGCCATTAGTATTTTTTACTAATGGCACACCTCTGGTGCGCCATTAGTATCTGGTATACTAATGGTGCACCACTGGTGCACCATTAGTATAGGGCACGGTGCGCCATTAGTATGCCTCCCAGGAGGCCATCTATACCCAGGTGCTTTGGCATAGAAGTGCGCCATTAGTAATTTTTGTCAAATTTACTTTTTAAAAAAAAATTCAAACTTTTTTCTCAAATTTGTTGTTTCAAAATTTTTTATTTCATTTTTTTTATTCTTTTTTCTTAATCTCAGGTCATTATGGCTTAATATGGGGTCAATTTGCTTAATCTCAAGTCAAATCGCACTCTGTGGTCAAACTTCCCATAAGGTCACCCATCCTCACACTACTCCAGCCCGAGCACGCTTAACTTCATAATTCTATCCAACCCCAGCACCAGCTCACTTCACAAGCACTTGTTGATATATCTATCATATCAATCCTATTAACCCTTCTTGATGTCTAGGAGTTTGTTAATGTTCATGAGCATGATGAAATTTTGAAAATATATTTCAAACTTCCCGGTCATATTATGTATCATATTTCGGAAAAAAAATTATAAATTTTTTTTTCGAAAATTGTATATTTTTTTCTGTTACTAGTGGCGCACCTAGCAAACGGTGCGCCACTAGTAAGTTTGAAATTTTTTGAATTTTTTTTCCTGTAGATCTTAAAAGCCCCGTAACTTTTTTTTTGTTAGGTTTTTGGGGATTTTGAAAATGTTTAACGGGGTTTTTGGGGATGTAACTTTTTGAGTAGATGATTTTTCATATAAAAAACTTTTTAATCCGAGTTCGTATGCAAAAGTTATGCCCGTTTTACTAAATTCCAGAGATATTTTGCAAATAAAGTCAAAATTCATATTTTTAAATTTTCCCAACAAGTAGACCACATATCACATGAGAAACTTATTTTCTTTTATTTTTTTGACATTCACATCATTTTCTTTTATTTATTTTTGAACTGGAAAAGGCGGTTCATCGGGGGGGGAGGGTGCAGTAATGGCCAAGTTGGTAATGGCGCACCGTGGGAGTGGGTCGCCATTAGTAGTTCAACTAGTAATGGTGCACCACTCCCACGGTGCGCCATGAAAAAAATAATTAAAAAAAAGCAAAATATGAAAAAAATACTAATGGCGCACCGTGGGAGTGGTGCGCCATTAGTAGTTCACCGTGGGAGTGGTGCGCCATTAGTAAGTTGAACTACTAATGGCGCACCACTCCCACGGTGCGCCATTAGTATTTTTTGAAAAAATATTAAAAAATAAAAAAACAAAATATGAAAAAAATACTAATGGCGCACCGTGGGAGTGGTGCGCCATTAGTAAGTTGAACTACTAATGGCGCACCACTCCCACGGTGCGCCATTAGTATATTTTGAAAATAAAATTAAAAAAAATAAAAACAAAATTTGAAAAAAAATTACTAACGGCGCACCATGGGAGTGGTGCGCCATTAGTAGTTAACTACTAATGGCGCACCACTCCCACGGTGCGCCATTAGTATTTTTTGAAAAAAAAATAAAAACAAAATTTGAAAAAATATTACTAATGGCGCACCATGGATGTGGTGCGCCATTAGTAGTTTAACAATAATGGCGCACTATCCACTGGTGCGCCATTAGTAGTTTTGAAAAAAAATGAAAAAAAAATTGTTACTAATGGTGCGCCATTAGTAGTTTTGAAAAAAAATGAAAAAAAAATTGTTACTAATGGCGCACCACGTCAACGGTGCGCCATTAGTATTTAGATACTAATGGCACACCAACACATGGAGCGCCATTAGTATATACTAATGGCGCAGCGCATGTCTGGTACGCCAGTAGTGTCAATTCCATCTATAGCCCTTTTTCTAGTAGTGTATTACACATCGACCACTATCCAGCAAGCATCTAGTGTATTAAGTTCATGGAGAAACGGAGTGATGCAATAAGAAAGATGACATGGTGTAGATAAGGTCTATTCATGTAGGAATATACCCCATCTTGTTATCCTTAATAGCAACGATACATACGTGCCTCGCTACCCCTTTTTCCACTGGGTGAGGACATCGTAAGATCGAAGCAGTCACAAAGCACCTCTTCCCATGGCAAGAAAAATCGATCTAGTTGGCCTAACTAAACTAAATATTCGAAGAAGAAATACGAGGCTATAAGTAATCCTGCATATAATAGATCAAAGAAGACTCGAATAATATTTATGGATGGAAACTGATCATAAACTTGAAATTCATCGGATCCCAACAAACACACCGCAAAAGTGATTACATCAAATAGATATCCTAGAGACCATTGTATTGAGAATCAAAAAGAGAGAAGAAGCCATCTAGCTACTGTCTACAGACCCGTAGGTCTATTGTGAACTACTCATGCATCATCGAAGAGGCACCAATGAGAATGATGAACCCCTTCGTGATGGTGTTAGATTGGATCTCGTGGTTCTGGAACTTGCGGCGGCTGGAATTGTGTTTCATCTGCTCCTCTCGGTGCAACAAATCCTAGGTCCATTGCCCCAGACTGTGCACATGCCCGAGGGCAAGTTGGAGCACCAGATCCGATCAAGAGACGAATGGACCAGCTCTTTGAGGAATCACAGAGCTGGTCGAAGAGAGCAAGTCGATCAAGAGAAGTCGAAGTGACAAGATACCACCAAAAGAAGAGCCTTCCTTGACGGGCACGCGAGCCTGGCGAGATTGAATCACCTCAGAAGCAAGTCTCCAAGATCGCCCCGGCAGGCCTGCCGGGGCTCGTGGAGGCAAATCACCCCATTACACCACCTCACAACGATTCCCATCGTCGATCAGTGCGGTGCCAAGCTCCTAAGTGGCTCAGTGGTAGCTCCCTGCCACATGGCAGCCACTTCCTACAGCAAAAACTTCCAAGTGACACCCATCCTGAGATGTGTCAAGCAAGCAGGCGAGAAGCTAGCAAAACAGCCCGGCAGAGCCAGCCGAGCGAGCCATGATGTGACACTAAGCAGCGCATTTAACGTTCTCTATCAGCCAGTTGAGTTAGGTATGATAGCATTGTTTGCTCTCTAATCAGTTTGGAAAGACTGATTTGCCACTGTGGTGACCCCTTAATCTATAAAAGGAGGCCCAAGGCAACCATAGAAAGGATTCAGCCGGTCCGAACCCTCGCACACTCATACACGCGTAGTCACTCATGCCCCAAAGCAACTCTTCCGGGCAAGAGTGCCACGCCTTTTTCCACCTCCCACCATCAATCCACCAAAGTAGGAGTAGGGTTTTACACTGCGGCGGCCCGAACCTAGATAAAAACCGCCTGTGTGATCTCTGTCGTGCTACACTACAATCCTCCCCTCTTTGTGAAATGTGCCCATCCCCCCGCCGAATCAGAGCGTGAGCAGCGCGTCATCTTAATCACCAACTTCATCATCAACGGCTCCATCGACCATTGCACCCAGGAAGAAGTCCGATGCCGTAGCTCACCCATCCACCTCTAAGGCTTCACCGTCCGAGGCTGCCGACACCGTGGAGAATGCGGGGACGCGCGGGAATGCAGATGTTGCAGGGGACATGGTCGGCGCAGGCGACGTTGTTACCACATCACCCGCGGCCGAAGTAGGAGCGGAGGGCACCGGAGAAGGACAGCATCAGCAGCATCCCAGTGGCGACGCTCCGCAAGGTATGAGTAGAGAGATTTTTCCTTCTGCACCTCCTAGCTTTGCCGAAGAGAACAACCTTGTCAGTGTCGAGAGCACGACACGGCCGCCACCAGCACCATGGGCGATGCTGGGGCGAATCACAACTCTCCGGCCGCTCCCATTGCGGGCACGACCGCAGGGCATGCGCCACCCCGGGACGAGCTAACCTAGCCATTGTGCCCAACGGAGCCGTTGGGCCTCAAGCGCCTCCACCTCGTCACCATGTCGTCCAAGCGGCTGGTTTGCAATGACGAGAGCACAGCGCGGCCGCCACCAGCACCATGGGCAATGCTGCGGTTCACATCATCATCACCTATGCCAAGCACCGCCTCGGAGGCTATTGCGCGGGCCCAACTACTGCTGAGATTTCTGCCGGTAGACGATCGGATGGATGAGTGACGAGCAACCATCCAAAGTCTGATTGGTTTCGCCGATGCGGGAGGATCACAGCGAGCTGGCCTGCAATGGCCTCCCCAGGCGATGACAATGGTCCACGCTGCTAGCCGTACTGAAGGGCCCACTCCCACGACAAACGGTGCCGGAACCATGCAACCTGTGCGGGAGTCATGCAACCAGGAACCTGATAATGTCTCGATTTTCTCATCAAACCCTCGAGCGCATCAAGGCCAACAGCAAGCCCCGGAGGGCAGGCAGAGGGAGCGTACGCGCGTCACCATCGTGCGATGCCGTGATGACGGTGCCAGCCCGACGGGCGTGATGGCCCCAACGTTGAGCCTGCGCTCGATGGGGATGGGTACCCGCCTTTCAAGGCAGGGTGCCCTGCCTTCACCCGTGAGCTGTGGAAAGTAAGTTGGCCATCCAATTGCACCATTAAGCCTAAGATTCCAGAGAAGTATGACGGAAGGCTGAACCCGCCAGGGTTCTTGTGCATCCACAACATCACTGTTCAAGCTGCCGAGGGAAGAGATGAGAAGGAGTCTGCCAACTACTTCCCTTTCGCACTTAAGACAAAAGTGAGGTCTTGGTTGATGCACCTGCTGGAGAATTCCATTTCGACATGGGCTAACATGTGCCATGAGTTCGTTGGCGCCTTCATGAGTGGCCACCAAGAACCAGGGCAGCCCAGCGATTTGCAGCTACTCCCGCGGAAGGAAGTAGACACTGTGTCGAAGTACATGTAGAGTTTTAGCCGAGTCCACAGAAATATTCTAGACATCCACCCGTTAGCAGTTATAGCAGCATTACAATCCAACACGTGCAATTGTCGGATACATTCCATGATGAATGTTCGATTGTCCAAGACTGTAAAAGAGCTTTACACCATGCTGGAGAAGTGTGCCCGGGTGGAGGATGGGAGGAAACTCCCTGGAGAAGAGAACGGTGTCGACGTCGACTCAAAAGATGATGACGATACCATCAGTCAAAAGAAGAAGAACGAGAATCACAACAAAAAGCACAAGGATAAGGAAGTGATGACCATTGAGGGATCGAACACCCTACTACCGACAAGAATGCTAAAGCTGAAGCTCCCAACAAAGAGGTTGTCGCATGCAATGATTGGCTCGACTCTGCAGCTGCCGAGAAGGCTGGGAAGAGTGATGGTCCATACTGCAAGATCCATCGGACCAAGGGCCATGATCTCCAGGAATCACTACAAAAAAAGACACATCCGTGACATTTTGGGCCGAACGAAACTTTTTTCTGTCATACTTATGACACTTCTATGACAATAATTGTGACAAAACACGGTATCATCATAGATGTGGTGGGGTCCTACTTCTATGACAAAAAATCATGACAGAAAATGGGCTTTTCGTCTTGGGCGGGCCGGAGACGCGGCTGCATGACATTCTTTGGGCCGTCGATGACGGAAAAAACCGTGGTAGAAGCGAGGGCGAGGAAAATATCGGGGTGTTTCCCGGTTACGGTGGTTGATCGGGGCCGAGTGATGCGCGTTTCTCTCGTACACGCACGCACGTGGGTGCGAGGCCTTGGGCTCTAATTGAACCCAAGCGAGGCATTGCGCTATAACTGAACCCGAGCGATTGCAGTGCAGTCTACACGATACTGAACCCGAGCGATCGTTCGATGGCTGTTAACTGAACCCGATCGAGGGATTCCTTCGCTACTGCTGCTAACTGAAGCCGATTGATGTTGCCTCTGCATGAACAGTGAACGTTGTTGGGGAGGGTTGGATGAATAGTCCCCGATGGGGGTGGCTGAACAGGACCCCGTGGTGTTGCCTCTGCAAGAACAGGACCCCGTTCGATCGAGCCTGTTGGGGCTGCATGAACAGGACTCCGTGGAGGGCTGCATGAACAGGACCACCCCGTGGAGGGCTGCATGAATAGTAGACGGTGGATGGCTGGATGAACAGTAGCCCGTGGAGGGGTGGTTGAAAAGGAGCCCGTGGAGAGGGCTGGTTGAACAGTAGCCGGTGGAGTAGCGCGCGGTGGAGGCTGAACAGTCGTAGGTGGAGGATGGAGGAGGTCGACGGTGGATGAACAGTATCCCGTGGAGGCTGGAGGGGGTCGATGGTGGTGATCAACAGTATCCCGTGGAGTCCCATTTTGCGGTACGCCACAACCCACCCGATGAACAGGACTCCCGTTTTGACCGTAGCACTCCAACACAAGTCCGTTTCCTCCGTTTTGTGGTACGCCACACCTCTCCCAATGAACAGGACCCCTGTTTCGACCGTAGCGCTCCAACACAAGTTTGTTTCTTCCGTTTTGCGGTACGCCACACCCCTGCCGATAAATAGGACCCCCTTTTAGACCGTAGGAGGTCCGTTTCCTTCATTTTGCGGTACGCCAGACCCCGTCCGATGAACAGGATCCAGTTTCGAATGTGGCCGGTCGAACACAAGGTCGTTTGCTCCGTTCTGCGGTACGCCAGGCCTCATTTGCATCGGCTGTTCCGTCCAAGCCCTCCCGATGAACACGACGACGCATTCTGTTCCGACCCAGCCGGTTGGCTCCCCATGAACACGACGGCGACGATGTTTCACCGTTCCGACCCAGCCATGCACACGAGCCCTGGTCGTACGTACGCGCGAGTAGGCATTCGAGACCCCGCCCGTATGTACGTACGTGGCCGTATTTACTTTCTTGCACCCTGGCTGATGTACATACGTGTACATGCTATGTGCGGGCCTCTGCTATGACACGTGCGCGCCTCTACATCGACCAGTATGTACGTACACATTCGCGACAAGAATGACAACGCTACGTACGCGTTGACCAGGTGGGTCCCGACTGTCACGCACTTCCTTGCGTGCGAAGATGTAGCTGGTGGGTCCCAGCAGTCAGGGGGGCGAATTGTTTTTTTTGCCCGGACGCACTTCGTTGCGTGCGAAGATGTAGCTGGTGGGTTCCAGTAGTCAGGGGGAAACATTTTTTCGCAAAAAATGGTGGCCCGTCCGGTGGGTCCCCGCTGTCAGGTGGAGGAATAATTATTTTACGCGTAATAAGGAGGCACTTCCTTGCTGCGGCCGTGGATCCAGCTGTCAGCCTCTCCACGTATAGTCCACGTCCGATGGAAGCCATTCCTTGACCATGTTGACCACGTCGTGCCGAGAGCACCAGGGCGGTGGACGACGGCGAGGCCTAGGAAGGGGACGACACGGATCCGGGGAAGACGCGACAGTGGATGCCCACGTGTAGAGGAGTACGAGGGTTCACTAGTTCGCTGCGGTGTGAGGCTGCAGTCCCGGCAGAATAACAGGGGGTGTGGGTGAGTAGAGGGATGGCCTGGCCAGCGGTGGGAGTACTAGGGGGCGATGAGGCCTCCGCCGCATCACAGCCGGCTACAGGAGGCAGGAACACGCGGCACGACCGGCACTGCTTTCGGCGGCTGGAGCAAGAATACCAGAGGTTGAAAAATCACTACGGCCATTGGATGGACATCATACGGTCACTGCAGCTAGAATCATTTATATTGACTAAGTTGACAAAGCCCTTGGTAGGCGTCAACTTAGTAGGCCCACAGGTCAGCCTCCAAATCGGTGGGCCCCAGATGACATGGGGAGGAATAATTTTTTGGGCGGCTGAAGCAAGAATATCCGAGATTGAAGATGAAGCACGACATCCGTTGGATGGACATCCAACGGCCACAACTGCCAGAACCGTGTGTTGTTGACAAAGCCTTGCATACGCGTCAAATTAGTTTTTTTTAGGGGGCGCGTCAACTTAGAAGGCCCACAAGTGTGTGGCAGATAATATATAGCCCATTTGCGATTTGTAAGAATGTACAACCCATTTTTTAATTCTAATGTAATTTACTACAGCCCATTTACAGTTTATTAAAATTACAACCCATTTTCTAGATAGGACAATGATTAATAATTTCAACCACCCCCCCTCAAAAAAAAATCAACCAACCGTTCAAAACAGAATTCAAAAAAAAATCCCACATTTTTATGGGATCTGAAATATTTTTATCCGAAATTTCTAGTCAGATTAAATATAACTTCAAAATAAAGTTGTATTACATTAAAATCCAACAAAATATTACGCGCGTAATAAGTATTGAAATTAAAAAAATTCAGATTCCGAAAATAATATATTTTTAAAACTAATTACGCATTTGGTGCATTTTTTATAGTTACTGCCCAGTTATTATAATTATATCCCATTTATTGTTTCTTAAAGTCCATTTTCTTGTTAAGCCTAATGAATACCTCCTAGGAAAGTTTGCAGCCCAACGGGGCGAAGAATAACAAGTTAACCAGGATATTGTGTAAAACTGTCGGCCCAGTTACATTGCTGATGTTGAAAAAAAGGCCTATGTAGTACAGTACAACCTAACATGGCTACTCAACCCAGATTCAGCGACACAGGAAAGGCCCAAACAAGGCTTCTGTACAACTTTTTGAAATCACTGAGCTCAATTAATAACATAAGAAAAAAGTTACTCCCTCTGTAAACTAATATAAGAGTGTTTTTAGTATTCTAAATACTCTTATATTAATTTATAGATGGACTAGATTACAGTGGAACCTGATTAAAAGCTATCACGAGCAAAGAAATAATTCAACGGGTCCCACTTGTGCCTATGCGCGCGCGCACGCGCGCGCGCGCGCGTGTGTGTGTGTGTGTGTGTGTGTGTGTGTGCGTGTGTGTGTGTGTGTGCGTGTGTGTGTGTGTGCGTGTGCGCGCGTCTGTGTGTGTGTGTGAGAGAGAGAGACCCATCGGTCGATGCTCGTAAATACATCTTTCAGCCATATGCATTGCTGATGCCCAGTAAAAACTTGTATAGTTGACACAATCATATCGAACATCATAGCACACTGAACCTGCATACAAAAATTTCACGCAGGCGGCACAATCAGGATGGAAGCAGTGGATCGCTACGGGTAGGGCTATGTTGAAACCAACAAACTCGTACATAACGGTTCATCGTCTTTATCAATGATAGGGAAATATCTTGAATGTTGTGCAAAGAAAACATATAGAGAACACAATAAGTTCTGCTAGCACATTAAGTTGACGTACAACCCTTTCCCAAAAAAGGTTAGGTACAAAATTAGAACCGGTCATAATAAAATGTACTGGCACATCAATGCTTCACACCCATAGCTCGGATTTAACTAGTATCTGACAAGATTCAGTTGTTACCTCAAATTAGAGCACATCCAGTCAGCCAGCCCTGCCTCCTCTCCCAAAGAAGCAGTGGCCTCCGCCGCGCGATGGATTAGGCCCTGTGCCATCCATCATTCCGAGAAACACGGGGAAAGTCTGACGTTGACTCCTGTAATGGACGTCGTCGACGGACCCTGGCACCAGCGGCGGCTGCAGGACTTCGATTGATGTATTGATCACTTCTTCGACATGCACGAATACTCGATAAAGGTACATCCCTAACATGGTCCGCGGCGGCCTTGGTGGTGACGAATAGTACAACCCCGATTCCTGCACCGGTATCTCAACACCAATCACCTTCAGTATGGTCGACGACTTCTTCATCCATGCCAAAACAGTCAGAGCCCAGCTATCGGGAGGAACAAACATACTTACGAGCTCACCTCCAACGTCGTTGATAAGCTCATTCATGGACTTGTTGTTCCAAGTACGTCGAGGCATGTCGTGGAAGGTAAGCTTTGTTAAGAAATCAAGCTCAGAGGCCACCGAGCCCCATCCTGGGTGCCACCGATCAAATCTCACGAGCGCGCCATCGCAGAACAAACGCCGGGAATATTCGAACACATGACTGCACTCGAAAGTTGTCCGGAACCTGACGAAGAAATCAGCCGGTGGCGGACATACTTCGACGAGCAAGTCACTTATTTGGATGCCGTGCGCAATGCCAAGAGCTTTGACAAGGTCATCCGGCGAGACGGGAGGCCGGTCGCCATTGATGGTTACCATCAGCAGTTTGGCGGCAAACTGGTCGTCAAGCGCCGCCATGCCACTGTTGAGCGACAACACGCAGCGACCGAAGGCAGGACGGACCTCAGGATCTCCGGCTCGGAGATCCGCGTTGACTGGCGACATGATAGTGAGCTTGAGTATAGGGAGTACAGGAGGGGGATTTGGGGGAACTGGAGTAGGAATCGAGATTCCAGAGGTGGGGGAGGGGCTGGATATTGGGGATGAAAAGGTAGCTTGAATTTCGAACACGCACCAATAGGCTCTCTGCGCGCAAGCGCAAGAAAACACCGTTGGTGCCCACATGTCGGCCTAAGAGTCCTTATGCATTCTTTTTTGGAGAGCCCAGCCTTTTTTTGAGGATCTTTTGAGAGCCCGGCCTGAGAGTCATAATTGACCTGTTTGGCATTGCGTTACTACTCGGCCCATATTCAACGACACCTCACTGGCCCAAACAAGTGTACATCATCGAAAAGACGCTGAGCTCAAATTATATAACTTGAAAAAAGGATATACACTCTGAACACTTGAGAATGGTGATGGCCTCATTTAGCCCACCAGTAGTTCGAGACAATAAATAGTTCGAAACAACGATATATACAACACTCAAACACTGACTAGTGACTACTACTAATATAAATAGCAAGACATGATAGTTCATAAGAAGTCTTGCTATACCACCAAAACGCACCCATCTGCAGCGCTCAGACTATCGTGATCCAGACGAGAATGACATTATAAACAGAGCCAACTATTACATAGTAAGAGTGACATAGACGAGGATGACCAAATGACAAGGAATATGCATAACAAAAGAAATAAATACCCATCCAGAACAAGCAGCAAAGACAACAAACTCGTTCAAATAGATGATCCAACACCATCATAATTTGCAGCCCCGCTTCAGCGACCAATGATCCGGAGACACCAGTACTCCACCACTTCGATGCAACAGCCCAATTACCTATCAACCTGAAGGCTTGAACCACATCACTGCTTGTCCTAATTGAGACATCCAAGGATCAAAGTTAACCCGGATGCATTTGTGATGGGCCTCTAACCCCTTGTTGGTTACCCCAAGTGGAAGGTGTAAGATGCAGTGTTGTGGAAGTTTTTCCCTTAGCAAAGATGCCAATGATCGAATCCCCAGAGACTCCTAGGTTCAACAAGTAGGTGTCCACTGCTAACGGTGCCGGATTAGCAATCAACGTGGACCTGCACACAGATACAAATAACTTTGCTGCCAACGAGTACAGAGAGGTTGTCAATCCCTCCGGCCTTGTAGTTCACAAAGGATTAAACGCAAATGATAGGAGTGATAGATAACGTTTGCAATAGTAAGTAAAAGAGAAAAGTAAATAGCGGATGTGATCAATGATGGTAATATGGACCAGAGTCTCATGATGTTCACTAGTGATGTCTCTCTCCCAAAAGACGATAAAACAGCTATGTGAGGTAAACGAATTACAGCTGGGCAATTGGCAGGACCACGAACGTAAACCAATGCTGACTACATTGCAAGAAAGGTTGAGGTTCAAAGCATGGGCGGTACGCCAAAGTAAGTAGACCGAAATCCATAAATATCTATTACTAATCATCCACCTTGAGATATCTATCCAGAACATCTTGCTGGTATTAAGTTGCGAGCCCCACCCATAGTCTAAACTCAAAGCAACATACAACTGCATTAAAAGAACTTTGCGTAAAGTAAACAATCCTTGCACCCGCGGGCACAAGCACCGTTGTTTTCCCCCTTGTGGCAATAGCACATCCCCTAGACTCATGTTTCTGTCACTCAAGCTAGTCATCGAGGGGCATGAACCCACAATCAAGCATAACGTTCCCTCTTGGAGTCACTACGTATTACTTGGCCAAAGCAATAAATAACAACGGAGAACATGCAAGAATTACTTATGAACATAAATATAAAAGAGGTAGATCAAATATATTACTCAAGAACAATCTGAACATAATCTCATAATCCATCGGATCCCAGCAAACTCATCATAGCAACAGCATAAGGATTACATATGTGCCTCGATCATGTAGGGCAGCTCACGAGGACTAATTAGTGAAGCACAAGAACGGGAGGAGAACATCACATAGCTACTGGTCATGGACTCATGGTCCAAGGGAGACTACTCATAACTCATCCGGGATGCGTCCATGGTGGTGGAGAGGCTCCCGATGGTGATCCTCCCCTCCGGCAGGGTGCCGGGAAGAGTTCTCCTGGTGCTCCCGATCTTGGAAGCGGCGGCGGCGGCGGAACAGAGATGAGATCGCGAAAAAGAGTTCCCGTCCCGTGGGTTTCGAAGGACGCTCTAAATATATGCCGAAGGGGGGCACCAGACGGGGCTCAGGGGGCCCAGGCGCCCCCCCGGCGCGGCCCAGGGGGGGGGGCGCCGCCAGGGCGCCTGGAGCCCTGGTGCCCCCCCGGCTATCCTTCAGGCGCAAGGTAGGTTCTGGAACGCTGATTTTTTATATAATTTTTCTGGATTTTTCCTGGCAGTTCTCGTAACGTGAAAACCTGAAATACAAAAACAGCCGAAAACAGAAACTGGCACCGGGGTGCACTGGATTAGTAGGTTAGTCCAAATATGATCAAAAGTGTATGGAAGTGTATGAATATCATAGCAATATCACCCAAACGTGGCATGGAGCAAGCAGAAATTATAGATATGTTTTGGACGTATCAACATCCCCAAGCTTAATTCCTGCTCGTCCTCGAGTAGGTAAATGATAACAAGAATAATTTCTGTGGTGACATGCTATTAACCATATAGGACTTTTTCATAGTCATATGACAAAAGCTTACTGAGAGGATGATTCTATAGTAATTAAGTTGCCTCATGAGAAAATCACAAATGACTGAAAGTTTTACAATATGAAACTGAAACGCAATGAACATGATGTGCAAATATGATAAAGTGATATCTAGCTTGCCCCCTTTAGTGAAGCAAAACATAAATGCAGGGGCACCTTCAAGGTTTAAGTGATGACTAGATACAATGATTTCAAAATAAACGATATCACAATCATGCAAAAGACAATGCTACTTTGGAACAATGCACATTACACTTAGAATGACAATCATGCTCTTTGTAGTTGGTGCTTTTAAAAGAAGGTGGAGACTCAACATAAAAGTAAAAGAATGGTTATGTGCTAGAGCTTTTTATTTTAAAAACATAGAAGCAATTTTGTCAACGGTAGTAGTACTTCATATGTGTCATGCATAAGACATCCTATAAGTTGCAAGCCTCATGCATCTAATACCAATAGTGCTCTCACCTTGTCCTAATTAGCTTGGATTTCCATGGGTTATCATTGCATTACATATGTTTCAACCAAGTGTCACAAAGGGGTACCTCTATGCCACCTGTACAAAGGTCCAAGGAGATAAATCGCATTTGATTTCTCGTTTTTGATAGATCTCAACTTGAGCACATCCATACCGGGACAACATAGAAAATAGATGATGGAATCCTCTTTAATGCATAAGCATATTCTCATAAGAGATTGAGGATTAATGTCCAAGCTAAAACTTCCACCATGATACATGGCTTTGGTTGGCGGCCCAATGTTCTTCTCTAACAATATGCATACTCAATCAACCCATGGCAAATCACCCTTACTTCAGACAAGACGAACATGCATAGCAACTCACATGATATTCAACAAAAGTGTGACAGTTGATGGCGTCCCCAGAAACATGGTTACCGCTCAGCAAGCAACTTATAAGAAATAAGATACATAGGCAACATATTCTTTACCACAATAGTTTTTAAGCTACTTTCCCATGAGCTATGTATTGCAAAGTTAGTCTGCTTAGTCCAGGTGGAGGTTAGCAAAAGACTGGGAGCGACCAACTAAGAGAGCAATGACGGTCATAATCATGCAGAGCGACAAAGCAACATTGAATCAGGCATGGTAGTTATATCGCTACTCAGAAATAAAAGATCATCAAGGCTTGACAGACTTTCTTTACAGTCTTAAATATGCGTGAGCATACGCCAAGTCAGTCAAAATAAATTCTCGAAGGAAGATATTACTAAACCATACCACATCATCGGCAAACAAATCAAGTTGGTATTCCAATAACACATTGGGAATCCCCCAGCTATTTGAGACTAACCATAAGAAACCAGAACTACTAAGCACCATTATGCACGTAGCATCTTTATCATAGACATATCAACCAATGCAACGGAAGCAAACTCTCTTAATAAGGTGAGCATGATAATTAAAGAGAGTTCAAGCAACCAACTAAACAAAAGCTCTTTGAAAAGATAAGCATGAATACTAAGAGCAGAGCATGATAGTAGCTATTAAAAGACAAAGAACACACACAACAAAGATAGACATGAAAATTCTATGTTATGTTCTAGGTAGAAGTGGAGCGTGTTTCTCTCCCACATAAAGAAAGCTGAGTTCCGACTCGTTATGAAAAACTAAAAAGAAAACTAAAAGCAAGACGCTCCAAGCATAGCACATAACACATGAAGTGATAAAAATATAGCGAAACGAAAGACGAACTGATAATGTTGATGGAGAAGGGGATGCACGGGGGCATCCCCAAGCTTAGACGCTTGAGTCTCCTTGAATATTTCTTGGGGGTGCACGGGGGCATCCCCAAGCTTGAGCGCTTGACACTCCTGAATATTTTTATCATCTTCCCTCGCACACTTGAAAACTCCCTTCATACATAACTCATCATAATCTGATTAGCGAGGTTAGTACCTTTAATAAAATAATTATACCTTGCTGGAAATAAAGATATTCTTGAAGTTCTACTGTTTCTCAAGATTGCCAAAAGGTTTTTGCAAAGAAAAAGCAAGCTCTTGGTTTGCAAAATGAAGGAAAAGCAAAACATGACAGAATCTGTGAAAAACAGAACAACAAGTAGTAATTGATTTGTTCGGGGCACTTATGCAACTCAAATCAAAAAACTCAGAACAGACACACGAAATACAATTATATAGAGAATGGTGTAGAAAAAATTCAGACCAAAAAGATGATCTGGTGATTTTATACAAATTTCTCTATCCAAGGACAGAATCTGTTTCCTGGACAGCACCTCACAACTTTTGAACTTTCTAGCAATCAGAGGCTATACTTGGCACAAATATGAAAAACAAAGATACAATGATGATGCTACTATAGTAAACAACATCAAGACACAACAAAAGCAAAATATGAAAATTTATTCATGTGGGCTGCCTCCCAAAAGCGCTTTCTTTTATGCCTTTAAGCTAGGCATAATGCATAAAGGAATCAATAACCATCATAATAATCGGAGTTATAAATTGAGTCATATGGTTCCTCAACAAGTTCACTCTTGTTCCTTCTAGGAAAGGGGTACACACCTTTTGCCTTACCGCGTAAGCAGATTTGTCTCTTACCTATATCGATGAAGCCTTTTACCGCTCGGAGGAAGTCCCTTCCAAGCACTATATTTCCTTGGTTTGGCTCCATGATGAAGAAATCAACAATTGCAATCCCTTTAAGGAATTTAACTGGCACATCTTTTATTCTTCCCTGGATTTCAAAAATATCTCCATTAGTGTGTTCATGATAAGATGGTAGTCTATCCATGTTAAATTTTAAAGAATCATGAACAGTTTTTGGCATAGTAGAAACCTTAGATCCAATATCACAATAAGCAAGGAAGTCTTGATTAGAGATGCTAATCCTAACAAGAGGCTCCAAGTCATTATCTATTTCCAAAATATCTCTCTTATTGGGTTTGGGTTTCTCTACCTTCATTTAGTCTAGAGCATCCATTCTCTTTTCAATAGTAGCAAGTCTATCTATGACAGTATCAAAATTATGATCATAAACAAAGTAACTAGATAGACCATGTATAATTTCAAGAGCTCTAGCTTCATCACACTCTAGGAAATCTCCCTCGGCTATAATGTCAAGAGAGTGTTTACACCATTTAAAAAGACCCTGGTAAAAATTCCTAAGCACAATTTTTATAGGTATCCAAGGCATAATTCTCCTATGTGCATCAGAAATTCTGTCCCATGCCTTCTTCATATTTTCTCCATCCCTTTGATGGAAATCTAGAACTTCTGATTCCCTCAAAGCACCATATCCTATCATGTTTAGCTAAACAGATAGGACTACTAACAGGAAGGCAAAATACAAATTTTTGTAATATTTGTTTTTTGATAAAGGATACTAAAGCAAAAACTGAAAGGTAAACTAACAAGACTAAAAAGCAAAGGTAAAAGATAGCGTGCAACTCCCCTATCCTGAAGAGTGGAGTCCCCGGCAACGGCGCCAGAAAAACTCCTTGATGGGCCTCTAACCCCTCGTTGGTTACCCCAAGTGGAAGGTGTAAGATGCAGTGTTGTGGAAGTTTTTCCCTTAGCAAAGATGCCAAGGATCGAATCCCCAGAGACTCCTAGGTTCAACAAGTAGGTGTCAACTGCTAACGGCGCCGGATTAGCAATCAACGTGGACCTGCACACAGATACAAATAACTTTGCTCCCAACGAGTACAGAGAGGTTGTCAATCCCTCCGACCTTGTAGTTCACAAAGGATTAAACGCAAATGATAGTAGTGATAGATAATGTTTGCAATAGTAAGTAAAAGCGAAAAGTAAATAGCGGATGTGATCAATGATGGTAATATGGACCGGAGTCTCATGATGTTCACTAGTGATGTCTCTCTCCTAAAAGACGATAAAACAACTATGTGAGGTAAATGAATTACAGCTGGGCAATTGACAGGACCACGAACGCAAACCAATGCTGACTACATTGCAAGAAAGGTTGAGGTTCAAAGCATGGGCGGTACGCCAAAGTAAGTAGACCGAAATCCATCAATATCTACTACTAATCATCCACCTTGAGATATCTATCCAGAACATCTCGCTGGTATTAAGTTGCGAGCCCCACCCATAGTGTAAACTCAAAGCAACAGACAACTGCATTAAAAGAACTTTGCATAAATTAAACAATCCTTGCACCCGCGGGCACAAGCACCGTTGTTTTCCCCCTTGTGGCAACAACACATCCCCTAGACTCATGTTTCTGTCACTCAAGCTAGTCATCGAGGGGCATGAACCCACAATCAAGCATAACGTTCCCTCTTGGAGTCACTACGTATTACTTGGCCAAAGCAATAAATAACAACGGAGAACATGCAAGAATTACTTATGAACATAAATATAAAAGAGGTAGATCAAATATATTACTCAAGAACAATCTGAACATAATCTCATAATCCATCGGATCCCAGCAAACTCATCATAGCAACAGCATAAGGATTACATATGTGCCTCGATCATGTAGGGCAGCTCACGAGGACTAATTAGTGAAGCACAAGAACGGGAGGAGAACATTACATAGCTATTGGTCATGGACTCATGGTCCAAGGGAGACTACTCACAACTCATCCGGGATGCGTCCATGGTGGTGGAGAGGCTCCTGATGGTGATCCTCCCCTCCGACAGGGTGCCGGGAAGAGTTCTCCTGGTGCTCCCGATCTTGGAAGCGGCGGCGGCGGCGGAACAGAGATGAGATCGCGAAAAAGAGTTCCCGTCCTGAGGGTTTCGAAGGACGCTCTAAATATATGCCGAAGGGGGGCACCAGACGGGGCTCGGGGGGCCCAGGCGCCCCCCCGGCGCGGCCCAGGGGGGGGGGGGCGCCGCCAGGGCGCCTGGAGCCCTGGTGGCCCTCCCCCGGCTGTCCTTCGGGCGCAAGGTAGGTTCTGGAACGCTGATTTTTTATATAATTTTTCTGGATTTTTCCTGGCAGTTCTCGTAACGTGAAAACCTGAAATACAAAAACAGCCGAAAACAGAAACTGGCACCGGGGTGCACTGGATTAGTAGGTTAGTCCAAATATGATCAAAAGTGTATGGAAGTGTATGAATATCATAGCAATATCACCCAAAAGTGGCATGGAGCAAGCAGAAATTGTAGATACATTTTGGACGTATCAATTTGTCATTCTCACCTTCTTTTGGCTGCAGGCTGCATCGTTGACAATCAGGGGAGTTTGCTCCCGAACTCCTAGGGCTCGCCATGTAGACACAGTTTTCCATAGCAAACAGAGCCTCTCTGCCATCAATGTCCTTGCCAACGATGATCTCCTGGTTAAGCGGATAATTGAGTCTAAGAAACAGAGAGTGTGAATCAAGGCTGTTTACCCACCTCCAACTTAAAAATTCGGAAGGCCCAACAAGCTGGTATCATGCTCATAGACGTAAGAGCCACTGTCCAGATACTCACGTTGTCGGGGTATTTAGATCGACACCTATGGGATCACAAGAATCCCTACTATGGTTGCGGGGCGCGGGGTTGAGAGAAGAGCGGATCTAACAGTTAGCACACGGTTCCTTTACCCAGGTTCGGGCCGCAAAGATGCGTAAAACCCTACTCCTGCTTTGGTGGCTTATATGTTTGTGTTCTTCAGCTAGTGAGGAGCTCCAAAAGAGTCGCGAGGAGTTCTAAAGAGCCGAATCCTTCTCCTGGTCGCCTCGGGCCTCCTTTTATAGAAAAAGGGGTTGCCACAGTGGCACACAGGAGGTGGAAAGGGTACAGTGATGCGAGGTTATCCCTCGCATTACATGACAAGGCGCATTTAATGCGCTTAGCTTAGGTGTCCTCGCTTTATCGGGGACGGTGGGAGACGTCCATCTTGTCCGTCACCGCTCCTCCTTGTGTTGACATGCGCCCTGGCCAGCGGTGCCTAAGGTGCCATGTAGGCAGGCAGGCAGCTGAGGTGGTGCAATGGCGGGTCTCCACGAAGATCTGCATGTTGCCACGCAGGAGCCTGCCCAGCTGGTTGGGTCGGCAGCTGCATGGGGCGGTGGAAACTCAGTTGGTGCGGGCCTGACGGTGGCCCTGCGGGTGTCCTCGGCAAGGGCCTTGCCAGGGCCCCGGGAAGGGTCTTGCCGCGGCGCCTGCTGTCATCCCCGGCAAGGTGCTTGCCGGAGGCCTTGTGGTCCTCCTTGGCTGGGATCCCGCCAAGGGTCGTCGTCCTCTTAGTTTGTGTATCTATCCTTGAATGTCTTCACAAAGATCTGCATGCCACCACGGGGATATCTCCCGAATCCTTGCCCCATGGGGGCAGTGGACTCAAGGGCGATTCGCTTCGTAGGCGTGGGGCGAGCTGCCGCGGCAAGGGTCTTGCCGGGGCTGACAGAGCTGGCCCCGCCAAGGATCCTGTCAGGGCTGCTGAAACTGGCTCCCGGCAAGGATCTTGCCGGGGGAAGCCGCTTCGTCCCTTTGCTCTTTGTGGTCTTGTTCTTGTCGTTGCTCCAGTTCCCATCGAGCTTCCCTTACCATGCTTGGTGTGGTGGTGCCCGTGGCTCAGACTGCCCGTGCACAGTCATAGGGGTACAAAAAGTGTACCCCACTTTTTGTACACCGACAGGAGCCCCCGGGCCTGGGCCACACATGAGCACGACGCGTTGTTGGGCCAGGCCCAGAACGGTGCGCGGGCAGGCGGGGCGGTTTTCATCGTGGTAAGATTTTCCACGAGCTGTTCCTCCCACGACCCGCGCGCATGGCGCGGGGTGGAGGGGCGTCCTTGACGTGGGCGACATGCGTGGGGCGGTTTCCGCAGGTATGTGTCACGTCGCAGTAAATGCGAAAGGGGGCGGTTTCGCGCCTTCCCCGTAAACGGGG
>LR738712.1:202614260-202636708 GCA_902687465.1 Secale cereale
GGGGGTAGGCGTGGAGGCGCGGGCCATTTACTGAACGGGGCCGAGGCGCGGTCGTCAAGGCGTCCACTCCCCACGATCACCGGGTGCGGAGAGGTCGCCTCACCCGTCCCCTCGGTTCTGAACGTCTGCCACATGCCCTTCATGCGCTTGAGGTGGCGAACGGTGGAGGCGGAAATCGAGCCGTCGCTGGTTGGGGCGGTGGGTCGGTCCCGGCTCCCTCGCTTTCTGCGTCTTGATTGACTGAGCGGGGCGGTCGAGCCCCAGCCTCGCCCCTTTATAAAGAGCGGGAGGAAAGGGACGGCGCCCCGCACTCCTCCATCTTCTTTCTCCTTCAGCTTCCGCTCCTCTCTTCTGTTCGCCATGAATAGAGGAAATCCCGGCTCTTCAATGGTGGCGGCGAGGGTCGCTGCTCAACAACGCGTCCCTCATTCTCCTGCACCTGCAGTGTCTGAACCAACCGCGAGGGGAAGAGGGAGGGGGCGAGGCCGGGGCGCTCGGGGAAGAGGAGGACGGGGCGGCCCGCCGGCCTCGCTCCCGCCAGCAGCCCCTCCTCCAATGGAAGGCCATATTGGGGATGACCATTGTGAGTTCTTCGTTAGGATGCAGGGGCCGCCGCGCCATCTCCTTCATCTCCCGACTCCATTTGCACGGGAGATGGAGGTGGATCCGCCGGAGTCGCTGCGGCTGCACATGAGGGGCTGCGGGATCAGTGGCACGCGGGTCCGCATCGATTTCCCTGCCCCTCATGTGATCTATCTTCGTCAAGGATGGAAGACGTTTGCTCGCATCCACAACCTGACAGATGGGCTCACCCTCCATTTCAAGTTGATGGAGGATGGCCATCTCTCCGTCTAGGTCTTTGGGCACCTCGGGACTCGTGCAAGGTGCTACATGGAGAGCTCCTCCGATGACGAAGACTCCTCCTCGAACAAGGGTGACGAGGAGGACAGCGGTAGCGACAACGAGGGCAGTGGACGGCAGGATGACGGGTCCGACTAGGTGTCGGGCGCAGCTCCTGGTGGCACCGGTTACCCCATCATTCGCATCGCCGGCTCCTTGAACTTCTCAGGGCCGTCTCCTTGGCGGCTGGCGTAGGGAGGCTGCGGAAGAGGAAGAGGAAGAAGGCGGGCGGCAAGGTCGTCATGTCGGAGTACGCTAGCACCGACGCCTTCGACGCGTACTAAAGTCCTGCTGCCTCGTCTTCGAGCTCTGCCTCCGGCGCCGTCATCACCATCCAACCCTTGGGCGGCCACCGAGATGTCTTCTTGGTGTCTTCTGCCACACATAGCTCGCCTAGGCGCCCCTTTTGCCCTTCTCGCCTCCTTGACCTACCTCCTAAGGATAGGGGCAAGAAAGGCATTACGGGCATCTTATATCTTTTCAGTTTGTAAGCCTTCGGGCATCTGTTAACTTTAAAACTTGTAATCTCCTTGTTCATGTTTTTCATTCCCTATGGACTGTACCTGAATGGAATGTTTTTAATGAAAAAGGAATGTTTGCCGGGTCATTTGTTCGCAGGTAAAACCCACAACAGGGAATAAATCCCTGATATCTCTAAGATAAACATTTTCTTGCCCGGCAACGGGCCTTGTCGTCTCCCTACTTCGCTTGACCTTTCTCACGCCTTTGGCAGAGGCAGGGATGAAGTGGGCTCAAGCTCCTCGTTTCATCCTTTCGCCGCTGCGACTTCGACCAAACTTAGTCCCGGGAACGAGCCCTAGGGCCTAGAGTTATGGGAGCACGGTAGCTTAAGGAAAAGAACGAGGTTTCACATACCTCAGTCCATAATGGAATACATGATAAGGGATAAAGAACTTATATGAAGCTGCCGCCCCCGGCAACCCTGGTCTGCCGTGGGTGAATCTTTGCCCTTGTAGCCCCCGGCAACACTGGCTCGCCGGGGCCTAAGTGCTAGTCTATTCCTCTTTCTTTTCCCCAAGTGGCTTCGGCAAGGATGTCTATGCGTCCTGTGAACCAAAAAAGATAGAGGGAAGACAAAGACTCGACCTCTAAGCTAGGGGTTAGCCACCGCTAAGCACTATCAACCCTAACCAAGGACGAGACTCGACTCAGCATGCATGGTATAACTTAGGGCGCCAGCGCTTCATTTATTTATGCTCAGGGTCTGCGCCTGGCTTTGTACAAAGGGTTACATGCCTTGCCGGCAAGGCTTGTACAAAAGGGTGGCTTGCCGGGGGGCGCGGCAAGCCGCGCCTTATGAGTAAAACTTGCGAAGATGCTCAATGTTTCAGGAATTGCTCACCGGAATGGCATTTTCGGTCTCCAGGCGGACTGCGCCAGGCCAGGTGACTCGTATTACCCGATAAGGGCCTTCCCACTTCGGCGTCAACTTGTTCGTATTCCTGGCCGATTGAACGCACCGGAGAGCAAGGTCGCCTTCCTCAAAGCTTCGGGCATGGACCTTGCGGCTATGGTAGCGGCGCAAGGCTTGCTGGTAGTGTGCTGCTCTCACAGCCGCCCGAAGACGATCTTCCTCAAGGAGAATTGCGTCCTCTTGCCGCAGTTGCACTTGCTCAAGCTCATCATAAGCGAGCACTCGAGGTGACCCGTATATGAGTTCAGTGGGGAGAACTGCTTCTGCCCCGTATATCAGGGCAAAGGGCGTCTGGCCAGTGGCTCGATTTGGCGTCGTTCTGATCGACCAAAGAACCGCCGGCAACTCATCAATCCAGTGCCTCCCGTTCTTGTGCAGCCTGTCAAAGGTCTTTGTCCTTAATCCTCGCAGCACTTCAGCGTTTGCCCTCTCAGCTTGTACATTGCTCCGGGGGTGAGCAACGGAAGCGAAACAGACTTTGCTGCCGAGGTCTTGGGTATATTTCATGAAGGTGTGGCTTGTGAACTGCGTGCCATTGTCGGTGATGATCCTGTTGGGTACACCAAAACGGCACACCAGTCCATTGAAGAACTTGACGGCTGACTGAGCTGTGACCTTCCTCACTACCTCCACTTCTGGCCACTTTGTGAACTTGTCGATTGCAACGTACAAGTACTCAAAGCCCCCGACAGCATGGGGAAAAGGGCCCTGTATGTCGAGCCCCCAGACCGAGAAGGGCCAGGAGAGAGGTATGGTTTGAAGGCCTTGAGCTGGTTGATGAAGTTTCTTTGAATGGAACTGGCATGCTTCACACCTGGTGACCAGTGCCGTCGCATCCTGATACGTCCAAAACGTATCTATAATTTCTGCTTGCTCCATGCCTCTTTTGTGTGATATTGCTATGATATTTATACACTTCCATACACTTTTGATCATATTTGGACTAACCTATTAACTCAGTGCACCCCAGTGCCAGTTTCTGTTTTCTGCTGTTTTTGTATTTCAGGTTTTCCCATTACGTAAATTGCCAGAAAAATCCCGGGAAAAATATCTAAAAAATCAGCGTTCCGGAAGCTTCCATGCGGCCAAAGTAGGGCCAGAGGGGGCCCACAGGGGCTCCAGGCGACCAGAGGGGGCGGCCCCCCTCCTGGCCGCGCCGCCAGGGCGCCTGGGCCCCCCTTGCCTCTTCTGACGCCCCCCTTTGGCATATATTTACACCGCGTCCCGAAACCCTCGAGGACGAAACCCTTTTTCGCGATCTCATCTCTGTTCCGCCGCCGCCGCGCTTCCAAGATCGGGAGCACCAGGAGAACTCTTCCCGGCACCCTGCCGGAGGGGAGGATCACCACCGGGAGCTTCTCCACCACCATGGACGCCTCCCGGATGAGTTGTGAGTAGTCTCCCTTGGACCATGGGTCCATGACCAGTAGCTATGTGATGTTCTCCTCCCCTCTTTGTTCTTCACCGATTAGACCTCGTGAGCTGCCCTACATGATCGAGGCACATATGTAATCCTTATGCTGTTGCTATGATGAGTTTGCTGGGATCCGATGGATTATGAGATTATGTTCAGAATGTGTGTGAGTAATATATTTGATTTACCTCTTTTATATTTATGTTCTTGAGTAATTCTTGCATGTTCTCCGTTGCTGTTTATTGCTTTGGCCAAGTAGTAGGTAGTAACTCCAAGAGGGAACGTTATGCTTGATTGTGGGTTCATGCCCCTCGATGACTAGCTTGAGTGACAGAAACATGAGTCTAGGGGATGTGCTGTTGCCACAAGGGGGAAAACAACGGTGCTTGTACTTGCGGGTGCAAGGATTGTTTACTTTACGCAAAGTTCTTTTAATGCAGTTGTCTGTTGCTTTGAGTTTACACTATGGGTGGGACTCGCAACTTAATACCAGCGAGATGTTCTGGATAGATATCTCAAGGTGGATGATTAGTAGTAGATGTAGATGGATTTCGGTCTACTTGCCTTGGCGTACCGCCCATGCTTTTGAGCCTCTACCTTTCTTTGCAGCATAGTTAGCATTGGTTTGCGCACATAATCCTGTCAATTGCCCAGCTGTAATTCGTTTACCTTGCTTAGCTGTTTTATCGTCTTTTGGGAGAGAGACATCACTAGTGAACATCATGGGACCCCGGTCCATATTACCATCACTGATCAAACCCGCTATTTACTTTCCTGTTCTTACTTACTAGTTGCAGTCATACATATCACTATTATCTCTTGCGTTTGATCCTTTGTAAACGACAAGGCCGGAGGGATTGACAACCTCTCTTTACTCGTTGGGAGCAAAGTTATTTGTATCTGTGTGCAGGTCCTGTCAATCGCTAAGTTGCGCCGCTAGCAGTTGACACCTTCTTGTTGACCCTCGGAGTCTCACGGGATTCGATCCTTGGTATCTTTGCCAAGGGAAAACTACCACTACACTGCATCTCAAACCTTCCACTTGGGGTACCAACGAGGGGCGAGAAGACATCAAGCAAAGTTTTCTGGCGTCGTTTCCGGGGACTCCACTCTTCAAGATAGGGGAGTTGCACGCTATCTTTTACCTTTGCTTTTTAGTCTTGTTAGTTTACCTTTCAGTTTTTGCTTTAGTGTCTTCTATCAAAAATCACAAAAAATTTATTTGCTCTTCTGTTAGTAGTCCTTTCTGTTTAGACAAGCATGTTGGGATTCGGTGCTTTGAGGGAATCAGAAGTTCTAGATTTCCATCAAAGGGATGGAGAAAATATGAAGAAGGCATGGGACAGAATTTCTGATGCACATAGGAGAATAATGCCTTGGATACCTATAAAAATTGTGCTTAGAAATTGTTACCATGGTCTTTTTAAATGGTGTAAACACTCTCTTGATATTATAGCTGAAGGAGATTTCCTAGAGTGTGATGAAGCTAGAGCTCTTGAAATTATACATGGTCTATCTAGTTACTTTGTTTATGATCATGGTTTTGATACTGTCATAGATAGACTTGCTACTATTGAGAAAAGAATGGATGCTCTAGACTTGATGAAGGTAGAGAAACCCAAACCCAATAAGAGAGATATTTTGGAAATAGATAATGATTGGGAGCCTTTTGTTAGGATTAGCATCTCTAATCAAGACTTCCTTGCTTATTGTGATATTGGATCTATGGTTTCTACTATGCCAAAAATTGTTCATGATTCTTTAAAATTTAACATGGATAGATTATCGTCCTATCATGAGCATGCTAATGGAGATATTTCTGAGATCCAGGGAAGAATAAAAGACGTACCAGATACATTCCTTAAAGGGATTGCAATGGTTTATTTCTTCATCATGAAGCCAAACCAAGGGAATATAGTGCTTGGAAGGGACTTCCTCCGAGCTGTAAAAGGCTTCGTCGATATAGGTAAGGGACAAATCCGCCTACGCGGGAAGGCAAAAGGTATGTACCCCTTTCCTAGAAGGAACAAGGATGAACTTGTTGAGGAACCA
This sequence comes from Secale cereale, assembly GCA_902687465.1. Classification (NCBI taxonomy): domain Eukaryota; kingdom Viridiplantae; phylum Streptophyta; class Magnoliopsida; order Poales; family Poaceae; genus Secale; species Secale cereale. Next base: position 202,620,062 of record LR738712.1, read on the forward strand.
TTTGAAGCAATTTATAACTCCGATTATTATGATGATTATTGATTCCTCTTTGCATTATGCCTAGCTTAAAGGCATAAAAGAAAGCGCTTTTGGGAGGCAGCCCACAATGAATAAAATTTTATTTTGCTTTTGTTGTGTCTTGATGTTTGTTACTACAGTAGCATCATCATTGTATCTTTACTTTTCAGCTTTGTGCCAAGTTTAGCCTCTGATTGCAAGAAAGTTCAAAAGTTGTGACGTGCTGTCCAGGAAACAGATTCTGTCCTTGGACAGAAAAATTCGTATAAAATCACCAGATCGTCTATTTGGTCTGAATTTTTTCGACAGGGTGCTCTATACAATTGGCTTTCGGGCGTCTGTTCTGAGTTTTTTGATTTGAGTTGCAGAAGTGCCCCGAAAAAATTATTTACTACCTGCTGGTTTGTTTTTCACAGATTCTGTCCTGTTTTGCCTTTCCTTCATTTTGCAAACCTTGAGCTTGCTTTTTCTTTGCAAAAAACTTTTGGCAATCTTGAGAAACAGTAGACCTTCAAGATTATCCTTATTTCCAGCAAGAAAAAATTATTTTATTATGGGTATTAACCTTGATAATAAGATTATGATGAGTTATGTATGAAGGGAGTTTTCAAGTGTGCGAGGGAAGATGATAAAAAGATTCAGGAGTGTGAAACGCTCAAGCTGGGGGATGCCCCCGTGCACCCCCAAGAAATATTCAAGAAGACTCAAGCGTCTAAGCTTGGGGATGCCCCCGTGCATCCCCTTCTCCATCAACAATTACCAGTTAGTCTTTCGTTCCACTATATTTTAATCACTTCATGTGTTATGTGCTATGCTTGGAGCGTCTTGCTTTTAGTTTCCTTTTCTTTAGCTTTGCTTGCTGTTCATAACGAGTTGGAACCCATCTTTCTTTGTGTGGGAGAGAAACACGCTCCACTTCAACCTAGAACATAACATGGGATTTTCATGTTTATCTTTGCTGTGTATGTTCTTTGTCTTTCAATAGCTACTGTCATGTTCAGCTCTTAGTTTTCATTCTTTACTTTTTAAAGAGCTTTTGTTTAGTTGGTCGCTGGAACTCTCTTGAGTTATCATGCTTATCTTGTTAAGAGAGTTGGCTTTTGTTGCACTGGTTGATATGTCTATGATAAAAATGCTATGTGCATAATGGTGCTTAGTAGTTCATGTTTTCTTATGGTTAGTCTCAAATAGCTGGGGGGTTCTTAATGTGTTATTGAAGTACCAACATGATTTGTTTGCCTATGATGTGGTATGGTTTAGTGATATCTTCCTCCAAGAATTTATTTTGATTGACTTGGCATATGCTCACGCATATTTAAGACTGTAAAGAAAGTCTATCAAGCCTTGATGATCTTTAATTTCTGAGTAGCGATATAACTTCCATGCCCGATTCAATGTTGCTTTGTCGCTCTGCATGATTATGACCGTCATTGCTCTCTTAGTTGGTCGCTCCCAGTCTTTTGCTAACCTTCGCCTGTACTAAGCTGACTGACTGCTTGTGCATCCAAAATCCTTTAAACCAGTTATGCCATATGAGTCCACCATACCTTCCTATACATGGTATTTACTTGCCATTCCTAACGAAGACTTTCGTGTACCATCTCAAAATTAATCAAAAGCATTTCTCTTTTGTGCCTCTATTTTAGCTCATGAGGAAGTAGTAGTTAATTCATGATCTTTTTAAGTTGGACAAGCTTCACCCCGGGATTGCATGTCTAATGTGCAAACCCCTAATACAAGAAGGAACTGGCAAAGAGTGCGCCCGACTCATTAAAAAAATATACAACAAACAAACCCTCCTTCACGCTTTGTTCATGAGAAATCAGAAAACTTTGGCAGTGATAAACAAAGGAGATTAAGAGGATGTGATCGTCCTCGTGCGGGAGCCGTTCCTCAAAACTTGTCCAGCTCGAGAAGTAATTGAGTTATCTACTAGCATTCGTTGACGAAATATGCATCTCTAAAAAATAATTTTTACCTTTGTTTTTGAAAACCAAGAGCTCTGGTACATGTTTAGTTTTTGTTTCCGACCACGGGTTTTCAACCTTGCCATCAAAAGCCACGGTTCGAGAGTCTCCACCTTCTTTATTTAAAGCACCAACTATTGAGAGCATGATTGTCATTCTGAGTGTAATGTGCATTGTCCCAAAGTACCATTGTCTTCTGCATGACTCTGATATCGTTTATTCTGAAATCATTGTATCTAGTCGTCACTTAAACTTTGGAGGTGCCCCTGCATTTATGTTTTGCTTCACTAAAGGGGGCAAGCGAGGTACCACTTTCTCATGTTTGCACACCATGCTCACTACAAATCTATTGAGTGTTTCAGTATCATATTGTAAAACTTTTAGTTCTTTGTGATATTCTCATGAGGCAACTTAATTACTACAGATTCATTATCTCAGTAAGCGTTTGTCATGTGACTGTGAAAAGTTCTTATATGGTTAATAGCATGTCACCACAGAAATTATGCTTGTTATCATTTACCTACTCGAGGACGAGCAGGAATTAAGCTTGGGGATGTTGATACGTCCAAAACGTATCTATAATTTCTGCTTGCTCCATGCCTCTTTTGTGTGATATTGCTATGATATTTATACACTTCCATACAGTTTTGATCATATTTGGACTAACCTATTAACTCAGTGCACCCCCAGTGCCAGTTTCTATTTTCTGCTGTTTTTGTATTTTAGGTTTTCCCATTACGTAAATTGCCAGAAAAATCCCGGGAAAAATATATAAAAAATCAGCGTTCCGGAAGCTTCCATGCGGCCAAAGTAGGGCCAGAGGGGGCCCACAGGGGCTCCAGGCGACCAGAGGGGGCGGCCCCCCTCCTGGCCGCGCCGCCAGGGCGCCTGGGCCCCCCTTGTCTCTTCTGACGCCCCCTTTGGCATATATTTACACCGCGTCCCGAAACCCTCGAGGACGAAACCCTTTTTCGCGATCTCATCTCTGTTCCGCCGCCGCCGCACTTCCAAGATCGGGAGCACCAGGAGAACTCTTCCCGGCACCCTGCCGGAGGGGAGGATCACCACCGGGAGCTTCTCCACCACCATGGACGCCTCCCGGATGAGTTGTGAGTAGTCTCCCTTGGACCATGGGTCCATGACCAGTAGCTATGTGATGTTCTCCTCCCCTCTTTGTTCTTCACCGATTAGACCTCGTGAGCTGCCCTACATGATCGAGGCACATATGTAATCCTTATGTTGTTGCTATGATGAGTTTGCTGGGATCCGATTGATTATGAGATTATGTTCAGATTGTGTGTGAGTAATATATTTGATTCACCTCTTTTATATTTATGTTCTTGAGTAATTCTTGCATGTTCTCCGTTGCTGTTTATTGCTTTGGCCAAGTAGTAGGTAGTAACTCCAAGAGGGAACGTTATGCTTGATTGTGGGTTCATGCCCCTCGATGACTAGCTTGAGTGACAGAAACATGAGTCTAGGGGATGTGCTGTTGCCACAAGGGGGAAAACAACGGTGCTTGTACTTGCGGGTGCAAGGATTGTTTACTTTACGCAAAGTTCTTTTAATGCAGTTGTCTGTTGCTTTGAGTTTACACTATGGGTGGGACTCGCAACTTAATACCAGCGAGATGTTCTGGATAGATATCTCAAGGTGGATGATTAGTAGTAGATGCAGATGGATTTCGGTCTACTTGCCTTGGCGTACCGCCCATGCTTTTGAGCCTCTACCTTTCTTTGCAGCATAGTTAGCATTGGTTTGCGCACATAATCCTGTCAATTGCCCAGCTGTAATTCGTTTACCTCGCTTAGCTGTTTTATCGTCTTTTGGGAGAGAGACATCACTAGTGAACATCATGGGACCCCGGTGCATATTACCATCACTGATCACACCCGCTATTTACTTTCCTGTTCTTACTTACTAGTTGCAGTCATACCTATCACTATTATCTCTTGCGTTTGATCCTTTGTAAACGACAAGGCCGGAGGGATTGACAACCTCTCTGTACTCGTTGGGAGCAAAGTTATTTGTATATGTGTGCAGGTCCTGTCAATCGCTAAGTTGCACCGCTAGCAGTTGACACCTTCTTGTTAACCCTCGGAGTCTCACGGGATTCGATCCTTGGTATCTTTGCCAAGGGAAAACTACCGCTACACTGCATCTCAAACCTTCCACTTGGGGTAACCAACGAGGGGCGAGAAGCCACCACATCCCGGAGGGCTGTGGGCCAGAAGAAGCCTTGCCGGAATGCCTTGCCGGCAAGGGATCTTGACCTTATGTGGGATCCACCTATGCCTCCATGTATCTCTGCTAACAGCTCCAGTCCTTCCTCGCGAGGGATGCACTTCAATTTCACGACGTTCAATCTCTTTCTGTACAGGACGTCATCGACGAACTGGTACATAGCAGACCGACGGGCTACTTTCTCCGCTTCTTCCTGCTCCTCAGGAAGTTCCCTAGTCTGGAGGAATCGGACGGTATGCTGCGCCCACGCTGGAGCCTGGGGCTCGACGGCGAGGACCAAAGGCCTTTCCTCCGCCAAGGGAGTGGCTGTCTCGACAGCAAGAGCTTGATGCTCCGCCGGAGCTAGCCGTCCCGTGCCGAGCTCAGTGTCTCCGGCAACATCCTTGCCGGCGGCTCCGGGGAGCTCTGCGGGAAAGTACTATCCGGGCCTTGATTTCCTCCTCTTGTTCTGCTCTGTTGATGGATCAGCGGATGGCTGAGAAAGTTGAAGCACAAAGGTACCTGGTTCCATAGGTAGCTTGAGGGCAGCGCGCTTTGACAGGTAATCGGAGATTTCATTCTCCGCTCGGGGAACGTGCTCCGCCTGTATACCATCAAAGCGTTCTTCCAACTTTCTCACTTCATCGACGCAGGCCTTCATCAACATGCTCTGGTAATCCTTGTTGACTTGTTTGACGACAAGCTGCGAGTCGCCCTGACAATGAGCTTCTTGGTTCCGAGGTCTGCCGCGATCCTAAGACCAGCAAGCAGCCCCTCGTACTCAGCAGTGTTGTTCGTTGATACCTCCCTGGGGAAGTGCATCTGGACCACGTACTTGAGGTGCTCTCCAGTGGGCGCGACCAGCAGTACGCCAGCCCCGGCGCCCTGCAAGGAGAAAGCTCCATCAAAGTACATGATCCAGTTGCAACTCGCCTCTTTGCCGGGGAGAGCAGTTTCCTGGAATTCTTCATCAGGTGTTGCGGTCCATTCTGCGACGAACTCTGCCAGGACTCGGCTTTGAATCGTCGAGGTACATTCAAATTTGAGGCCAAAGCTGCACAGCTCCAATGCCCACTCTACAATCCTTCCCGTTGCATCTGGATTGTGCAATATCCGTTGTAGAGGGAGGCGAGTGACGACAGTGATCTCGTGTGCCTGGAAGTAGTGACGCAGCTTCCTCAAGGCCATAAGAAGGCCGAAGAGCAATTTCTGCACACCGGAGTACCTTGATCTAGCCCCCTGCAAGAGGGAGATAACAAAGTAGACCGGGTGCTGCATCATTTTCTTCTTTGGCTGCACTCCGTCCGGCTGTGTTGTCTCTGCACTAGTGGCATCAGGCTCTGTCGCTGCTATCACCTCATCATCAATTTCTCTCTGCGCCACTAGTGCGGCGCTGAGCACCTGGTTTGTTGCCGCTAAGTATAGCAGTAATGGTTCTTGTGGTCTAGGCATGACTAGTATTGGCGTGAAGGAAAGATACTTCTTCAAATCTTGTAATGCTGCTTCAGCTTGTGGCATCCACTCCATTGGGCCCGCCTTTTTCAAAATCTTGAAAAAGGGAAGGGCACGCTCGGCAGACTTGGAAATGAATCTGCTCATGGCGGCAACGCAGCCAGCAAGCCGACCCACATCCTTGACTCGTTTGGGTGCTTCAATCTGCTCTATAGCTTTGATCTTGTCCGGATTGGCTTCTATCCCACGCTGCGACACAAAGAACCCGAGAAGCTTGCCGGACGGGACGCCGAAGACGCACTTCTCAGGGTTCAGCTTGCGGTTGATCTTGCGTAGGTTTACAAATGTTTCTTGTAAATCCAGTATAAGGGTTGCCCTGTTCTTGGTTTTGACCACTATATCATCCATATAAGCCTCCATATTTCTATGGAGCTGGGGTTCAAAACCAATCTGGACTGCCCTTGCAAACGTCGAGCCAGCACTCTTCAACCCGAAAGGCATTCGTACGAAATAGTACGTACCACATGGGGTGATGAATGTTGTCTTCTATTCGTCTTCTCTTGTCATGAAGATCTGGTGGTAGCCGGAGTAGGCATCGAGGAATGACAGCAGGTCACACCAAGCCGTTGAGTCAACAATCTGGTCTATGCGCGGCAACGGGAAGGGGTCCTTGGGACAAGCTTTATTGATATCTGTGTAATCAATACACAGCCTCCACTTCCCATTTGCCGTGCGCACTACCACTGGATTGGCCAACCACGTTGGATGGAGCACTCCTCTTACCAAACCCACAGCTTCCAATTTCCGGATCTCCTCTGTAATGAACTCTTGCCGTTCCAAAGCTTGCTTCCTGACCTTCTGCTTGACGGGCCGCGCATGAGGACAGACATCAAGGTGGTGTTCAATCACCTCCCTGGGAACGCCGGGGATGTCGGATGCTTGCCATGCAAACACGTCGACATTCGCCCGCAGGAAGGTGACGAGCGCGTCTTCCTATTTGTTGGCCAGGGAGGAGCTTATGGTGAAAGCCCCTCCCGTTCCGTCCTCCTTGACAGAAACCTTCTTGGTTCCCGGCGACGTGGCCCTGGACCTCTTGTTTCTGCCGGTGGAGCTCTCTGGCACGTCCTCGACGGGAGCGCGACACTCCAAAGAGGTGCGCTTGCCGGAGTGGGTGTCTGAGGTCTCACCGGTCTTCTTCTTTTCGGTGGAGCTCTCTGGCACGTCCTCGACGGGAGCACAGCACTTCGAAGAGGTGCGCTTGCCGGAGTGGGTGCTTGAGGTCTCACCGGTCTTCTTCTTCTTCTCTCTCGAGGCTCCAGTGGCAGGAGCAAGTGCCCTCGTAGCGGCAACCGCTGCAACCGCTTGCTGGTCCAATTGGTCAACGCAAATCAGCGCATCTTTCTTATCGGAGGGGATGGTGATGATCGTCACATGCCCTGGCATCTTTAGTCTGTTGTAGGCATAGTGTGATGCTGCCATGAACTTGGCCAGCGCTGGGCGGCCAAGGATCCCGTTGTAGGGCAAGGGGATCTTGGCAACATCGAACACAATCCTCTTTTTCCTATAGTTTAGATCACTTCAAAAAGTCATGGGCGGCGTGACTTTCCCCTTCGGTTGACTTCTCCTCAGGTTGACCCCCTGAAACGTGCCCGTTTCTTCAAGGTCTCCATCAGGAACTTGCAGCTTCTCGATCACGGTGGGCGAGAGTAGGTTCAGCCGGCCCCGCCATCGACTAGCATCTTTGTCACCTTGAGGTTGCGTATTGTTGGTGAAACCAACAATGGCAAGCACCCGACCGCAATAGTGAGATCAGGGTGATCCTCAGCGTCAAAGATGATAGGTGTGCTAGACCATTTCAGCGGCTTTTGGGCACCGGACGACAGCTCTGCCGCTGTAATCTCGCGCGCCCACAGTTTAAGTTGGCGGTGAGAAGTATGCAGCGAGGCGCCGCCGTCGACGCACATGGCGTTCGTCGCCTTCTGAAATTCTGGGTCGCCGGACTCGTCGTCCTCTTCGTGATCGTCGTCTTCAGGCCTTCTGTCGCGGCCCTGGGTGGGCCTCTCCTGTTGTTTCTCATTGCCGCGACGGCCTGCTTGGCCGTCACGCTTCTTGCTGGACCCCTCAGCGCCGTCCTGGCCCTTCTCCTTGTCCCGCCTCTCGTATTCAGCCCTTTGCTTCTCAGCAAGGTGCTCAACCTGGTGGAAGTCCTGGAGATCATGGCCTTTGGTGCGATGGATCTTGCAGTATCGCTTGCCGGAGTTCACTGGCTTCTCGGCAACTGCCAAGGCCCGACAGGCGACACACCCGGCAATTTCCTTGCCAGGGTCACCCGCCCTGGTTTTCTTGGCGGAGCCGGCGTCATCAGATCCCTCGACGGCAAGCACGGCTTTACCCTTGCGCTTCCTGTTGCGGTGCCGGCTCTTCTTCGCCGGGGCGGCAGTATCCTCGTCTGAAGAGTCGGTTTCCGCACCGGGGCCTTCGCCGGGGTACTTCCTTCCCTCTTCAGCACGGGCACATCTGTCAACAAGAACATAGAGTTCCGCCACATCTTTCACCTTGGTCATCGCCAGTTCTTAGCGCATCTTACGGTTACGCACGTTCTGATGGACCGCGCTGATTATGGCGGCAGGGTGAACATCGGGGATATTGTACTGTACCCAGCTGAATCTCTGTATGTACTTGCGCAGACTCTCGCCTTCCTTCCGGGGTTTGACATGCAGGTCACTTGCTTGGCCATGAGCTTGGTGACCTCCAGTAAAGGCGCCAAGAAACTCATGGCAAAAATCCGACCAGGAGGAAGTAGAGTCTACCGGCAAGTGCATCAACCATGACATGGCGTTGGGTTTAAGAGCCAACGGAAAGTAATTCGCAAGCAACTTATCGTTGCGAGCTCCGGCAGCTTGCGTCGCGATGGTGTAGATGCTGAGGAACTCCGACGGGTGGGTCTTGCCGTTGTACTTCTCGCCAACGTCAGGCTTGAAGGTGCGGTGAGAGGGCCACTGGAACTGCTGTAACTCACGGGTAAAAGCCGGACAACCTACCTCGTAAGGTAGGCCTCCAGGGCTCTCCGGTGCTGGGCGGTCCACAGCAGGCCCCGCTCGCATGTCTGACTGGTGGCGCGCTCCACGCCGGCGCTCGATGGTGGTTCGAGCGTCTTCATGGGCTCGCTCCTGAAGAACTCGACGCTGGTCGCCATGGGTCCGCGGGTCAGACGACGCGATGGAGATGGCGTCGCCCGCGATGTCGCGACGAGTCGACACACGCGGTACCGGGCGAGGAGGAGGCGAATGCACCGTAGCCACGGCGCTGCCGGTCCTCCCACCACCGGTGCGTGGGACTCCATCGGAGCGTCGACCTGGGAGCTCAGCTGGATTTGGTTCATCCTTGTTGGCGACTGCGACAAGGCTTCAGATGGTGGCTCTCCATTTGTCGAGTTTCCCCGTAACGGGAGGAAAGTCGAGGAGCAACTGCGCGCGCCAGGCCTTCTGCTGGGGTCAATGGTAGTGAAACCTGCACGGACCGCGACGCGCTTCGACCCCTGACCGTGTCAGGAGGAGCTCCGTTCCGATCCCACGGTCGCATACCATTTCTACCAACGCTCCGGCGGCCGGGCAGGTCTTCTACGTTCCGGGAGTGGCGCTCGGGGCTCTTCCCATGGCGATGCCCGGCATCTTCGGCGTGACGATGCCGTTCGTCACGTGCTGCTTGAGAAGAGCGCGCCGTTGGCGCCGGCGTTGGAGTTCTGGAGGTCCTCGCGTCGCCTTCGGGTGATGTGGCAGCGACCTTGGATGGCCCCGCGCCACCCGCGGAGGGCCGGGCTCGATCTTTGGAACTGGCGGTGTGTGGCCTGTAGCCAGGCGCACAAACATCGCCACCTCCCAAACTCCGGCTGCTCGGACGGCGTTGGTGTTCGCGAGCAGCGCCCCGGGTCCTTTCCGGGACAGGTCCGCTGCTCGCCCGCGTCGGGACGGGCTATCCGGCTTCCGACTAGCGAACCGCCACCGTCATCTTCTTCTTGGGCGCCATGATGATGAAGAAGCGTCGAACTGACTGCTAAAGCCGATTCTCACAACTGCGCCCCCTACCTGGCGTGCCATAGATGTCGGGGTATTTGGATCGACACCTATGGGATCACAAGAATCCCTACTACGGTTGCGGGGCGCGGGGTTGAGAGAAGAGCGGATCTAACAGTTAGCACACGGTTCCTTTACCCAGGTTCGGGCCGCAAAGATGCGTAAAACCCTACTCCTGCTTTGGTGGATTATATGTTTGTGTTCTTCAGCTAGTGAGGAGCTCCAAAAGAGTCGCGAGGAGTTCTTATGAGCCGAATCCTTCTCCTGGTCGCCTCGGGCCTCCTTTTATAGAAAAGGGGTTGCCACAGTGGCACACAGGAGGTGGAAAGGGTACAATGATGCGAGGTTATCCCTCGCATTATAGGACAAGGCGCATTTAATGTGCTTAGCTTAGGTTTCCTCGCTTTATCAAGGACGGGGGGAGACGTCCGTCTTGTCCGTCATCGCTCCTCCTTGTGTTGACACGCTCCCTAGCCAGCGGTGCCTGAGGTGCCATGTAGGCAGGCAGGCAGCTGAGGTGGCGCAATGGCGGGTCTCCACGAAGATCTGCATGTTGCCTTGCAGGAGCCTGCCCAGCTGGTTGGGTCGGCAGCTGCATGGGGCGGTGGAAACTCAGTTGGTGCGGGCCTGACGGTGGCCCTGCGGGTGTCCTCGGCAAGGGCCTTGCCGGGGCCCCGGCAAGGGTCTTGCCGCGGCGCCTGCTGTCATCCCCGGGAAGGTGGTTGCCGGAGGCCTTGTGGTCCTCCTTGCTGGGATCCTGCCAAGGGTAGTCGTCCTCTTAGTGTGTGTATCTGTCCTTGAATGTCTTCACAAAGATCTGCATGCCACCACGGGGATATCTCCCGAATCCTTGCCCCATGGGGGCAGTGGACTCAAGGGCGATTCACTCCGTAGGCGTGGGGCGAGCTGCCGCGGCAAGGGTCTTGCCGGGGCTGCCAGAGCTGGCCCCGGCAAGGATCCTGTCAGGGCTACTGAAACTGGCTCCCGACAAAGATCTTGCTGGGGGAAGCCGCTTCTTCCCTTTGCTCTTTGTGGTCTTGTTCTTGGCGTTGCTCCAGTTCCCATCAAGCTTCCCTTGCCATGCTTGGTGTGGTGGTGCCCGTGGCTCAGACTGCCCGTGCACAGTCATAGGGGTACAAAAAGTATACCCCTCTTTTTGTACACCGACACACGTATTTCATGGTGCTTGTATATAGTGGGGGTTTTGCAATATAACTTTTCCGGCTCATGTGTCCGAATGATCATCAGTCTTTTGCCGTCGTCTGATCGAGCGAGGAACCAGTTGTGCTTCCTTGTTTTTGGCAAAGGTGGTGTGATTACAAAGGGCAGTAACTGTAGGGACACTGCATCATATCAAAAAGGACATGCATTGTTAATGTAAGATCAACATTGTTCAGAGTATGAGTAGGATTATGCAAGAAACATCAATTATATGTCACTGTTGGAACAGGGAGGAAAATACAGGGAAATGTATACTGAGTTCGAAAATATAGAAGTGCCATGCATGGTTATACTCATGTTATCTCGCAATCGATTCTTCACAGGAAACTACAATGTCATGCACGTTATGGAATCATGTCCTGTCCTCACAAACAAATTCTACAAGGTAACTAACAGACCATGCATTGTTATATACTCGTGTTCTGTGGGAAATTTTATTGTGAGGGTATTATTCTAGCCATTGATTGCTGAAGGGCGAATATAGGTATGTACACATGGTAAGCATTACAGGATTTCACTACTTCCAAATATAGAGTTCTCCATATGCACATTTACTTACCTAATGTATGGTTAGATGAAACCAACACTATGGTGCATGTTTCAACATAATGAAAATGAGGAAACTAACATGGCCATTGATACACACTCATATTTAGTAGTAGTATATAGATTACTGTAAAATAAGGAGGATATCCATATATTCCTAACTGTTTGATTATTCAGGGGGTACAAATTGGCTGTAATGACATGATCACAATCGCATGAATTAACTCATTCCAAATATAGCTGATTTACGACGTCTCTAATACATTGCCATAGTTCTACTCAAATTCTGCTCAAACAGGGATATGCCAATCATCACAAAATTAAGTTCAAACAGTGTCATGGCGTCATCATTAACATGAGACGGAAACAACTTACACGCGCTATCCCAGCAATACGTTGTATCATCTGCTTTGTCGATCGCGTAGATGATGCCATTGTGTTCAATAGCATCACAGAAGTGTGTATCAGCTTTGAGGATGATCCACTGCGAGCTGAGTTGTCTCCAGCTAAAGAAGGCACCGGCGTAAAGATAGGTGAGTCCGCGGTCAAACAAGGCAATTAGCTTGAAGTCTGCGAAATTCGCATGTCGTGTGGGCACTTGGCAGATTAGAATCTTTGGCAAAACAAGGTTCGTCCAACTGACGTGGTAATCTAGATGACTAGGACCGCGATGGTAAAACTCTATATAATCCAACGGAGGAAGGATAATCTCATGGGAGGTCTGAAAGTTCACGAGCACCAACTTATTACCGTCTTCTCTGAAGGCAGCCATCCAGTGGGAGTTCATGCCGACCCAGTACATACCTGCCAAGAAGTTTCGGGCAATGGTGATCGGATCGAAGTCGAAGGAAATGATGTACGGCGACCCACTACATACCTGCAAAGAAGTTTCGGCTAATGGAGATCGGATTGAAGTCGAGGGGCATCACGTACGCCTCCGTATCCTGGTGATCCAATCTCGCAATACCAGATAGCAGCAAGCAGGTTGTCTTGAAAATCTTTGGCCTTGCTTCGATGATGGTCGTGTGCATGCCCCTCGAGCATGCAGCCAGCTGCAGGGCACTGAACATATACATATACGAACAAGAGAGGTCGAGGATGTCACTGGGGAGATTGCTCCAATTGCGGCTCATATGGATCCTGCGCGGTTCGCGTTTGGCCATGGTGGAGTTGGGAAGGTGGGGTTTTGGGGGGCTTGATTTACGGGGGAGAAGGCTGTCGGTGCTGGAGCGGCTAGCGAGGGAATAGTGGTAATGGGGGAGGCGAGCGAGGCGAGGGTATGCGGGGGCACAGTGAGATAATGAAGAGTGACCTCAGGATCTCCGACGAGACAGAGATGGAGATGGAGTGGTGCTAGGGGAGAGGGAGATGAGGCGAGGCATGCTATATAGTGGCGGTGACAGTGACTGCACAGTGCACAAGGTGAGACTGACTTTGGTAACCCGGACATGCCGCCTGGACTGGTGTCACCTCGGGCGCAGGGTCTTGTCACTTCACTATGAGGACCGGATGAATAATAGTATTTTGACCATCAAGTGTACCACAGTTGTACTACTACTACTAGTAGGAGTAGTAGGAGCATAAGTAGTAATCCCGTGCTAGCATGCCTCTGGGTTCACTTCATCCTCCAGGTATCATCCATATTGCGAGCAGAACTAAATTCTCGTTTGCATAGGTCCCACCTGTCAGGAGGGGTGCAGAAATAAAAAGGAATCATAAAATGTCTTGTCACGGTGATTCGAAAGAGTGACCTCAACTACATGCAGGCCACGTACAGGGACATGCCCCACTCCTCAGCCTACCCGCGTAGCCTTTTCGTTTAGTCTACCTAGCCTTCTAATCAACTGCATGCAGGCCACTTCTACCCTTTATCCATCGAGAACCGATTTTACTCGGCTTCTTCACTACTCCTTGATCTTCATTTGCATCCAAACCACACTTCATTCACATTGTTTTAACCTCTTCACATCCTCCTGGAGTAATTCCGAAGCCCCTATAAATAATCATCTTCTTCAGTTAGACTAGCCATCTAATACTAATTCTCCAAACCATAGCCTTCCAGTCTAGCGGTTCCAAATGGCGAAAGAGATCGAGATGCATGTTTTTAGCGTCCAACATGTCCTCGTCGAAGGCTCGTTGAGCATAGTTGCCACACTCACAGACCACCCAAGGGTTGTTCGGAAGTGGATCAACAATGTATCCAACTCCCTCCAAAATGTGGAGATGAATGTCATTGGTCTCGACGCAGAGTACACGAAGCGTGACACTGGGACGATCCAATGCGCCGCCGTCCTTCAACTATGCCTCGAAGATGATGTTTTTGTGTACCACATCATACACGCGCCCTCCATACCAAGTGAGCTTCATGATTTCTTGTCTTGGGAGGACATATACTTCTGTGGGGCAGCCATCGTAGGGGACAAACAGAAGTTGGAGCCGTACAACCTTGATTTGAATAGCATCGCTGACCTAGAAACCAGAATAAAAATTCCTGTAGAAGATTGTGATAAACCGACACCATCCCTATTCGACGTAGCAAATTTTTTGCTAGGAACAAATCTTCAGAAGGGTGACGAGATGCTGGGATTAAGGTCGTCTGGATGGGAGAATTATCCCTTGATGTATGAGCAGATAAAATATGCTGCCCTCGATGCCCGTGTGAGTTTCGAGATAGCTGCAAGGTCCAGAGAGCTTGTTGCGAAGCCGTCTCCCATATAAAATGAGAAGAAGAAGAAGAAGAAGAAGAAGAAGAAGAAGAAGAAGAAGAAGAAGATGCTGCACCAGTAGCAGGGCATTATGGATGGATGAACTATTTCCTCTCTTGTAAAAAAATATTCGCACTCTATGTATATTGATATAGATGGACTATTTCGACGGTGTGCATGTCTTTGGAACAAGTAGTAGCATGGGTCCGCTTGACTATAAGGAACTATTTATCCGCCTAGCTTTCTCTACTACTCCTTCCAGTGATCGGTATGCAATGCATGTGTCCGTAGACATGACAACTTGTCCTTGGAAGTTCAACTACGGCGACCATCATGTTTCATCCACTGCCACTCAAACCCACGGCACGACGTCCCCCTGACGTGCACCTCACCCCTCTCGGCAGCACCGCCCCTCTGCCTTTGTGTGAGTGACATGTGGGCCACCTTAAATGCGGCGAGCATCAAGTTTCTACCACAGCCACACGCGATTCGAACGACGCCGCACGAACCCATGACACCACACGTCCCGGACCATCGAATTTTCATCAAGTGGCTGTGACACATTTCATCCCAGGCATCAACCCTCAGCTGGAGTACTTCTGTACTATAGGTAATACCCGCCGGTGTGGCCATCTACGCCTCGTAACGCCCCGACGCCTAGCTGTGGCACCCTCGCCATGGCCACGCCACCACCGGCCGGTTCATCTCGAACTAGTGAGTCGCGAACCACACCACCACCATGAGAATGACATGTGGGCCAGCCGCATTTAAGGTCCACATGTCATTGGCTCATAGGCCGGGCACTAAGCCAGTGAAGTTCGGTCCCATGGGCCCCGAGAGGGAAATGTAACTCCTGCGACAGGCCTTGTGGTGCTCCGCAGTACGAGCTCGTGCCAAACCCGGAATTTGTTTCTTACTTCTACCAACTACTAGTAAGGTACACGTGCATTGCACGCTTGAGATTCTGGTGGTTTGTGCATTATGCTTCTACATGTGGAGTCTTCTAGATTCTACATGTGGCAGAATCTGGTGGAATGTAGATGATATCCAACGGCCAGTCGTGCTCGGATTTGCCATCTTTGTACCGTCTGATTGGCTTCATCCAACGACCAACCTTCAAAGTTATTCACACACTATATAGGGGGTATAGATATAGATGTGTCAGCCCGTTGCAATGGACCCAAAGTATATCTGTTTAGTGGAGTGCACTCTGAACACATTATCTATTTATTTTTCTCTAACCTTTCGTAGCCATGCAACCAAGAAACATAAGCTTCATGGGTGCCCCCCACATCATATTATTCATACTACGTTGACATAAAAAAAGATAAATCACCCAAAACAAGATCTTCACGTTTTTGTTCCTACGATGTTGTGCCGTGCACGTACCTACTAGTTTTATAGTGGTAGTACTAGTTGTATAGTGGTACTAGTAGGAGTAGAGTAGTAAGGAAAGCTGCTACTCTATCAACGAGCCCCATCTGACACCAAATTTCATTGCTTCCGTGCTATAGCTAGATCGTCCCCTCGTTTCTGTTTTCCAACCCGGCGGGGTGCGGTTTGCCAATAGTCGGTTTGCTCAACGACGGTCCCACATGAAAGTGAAAATGCTAGGCAACACGCCTTCCCTATGCTATGTGCCGTGTCGGACGGGCCGTGGAGTACTCCCGATTCCCGGGCGTGTGTTGGGGGGAGTGCAAGGCGAACGCAGCAGGCCTTTTCCTTTTACTAGCAATGTACCCGTGCGTTGCGACAGATCCAAAGTAGTAGAATAGTAGTACTTGTTCACAAACTTGAAAGAAATCACTCTTGTTTTGATATACTCCTAATATATTACTCCCTCCATTCCTAAATATTTGATTTTTTAAAGATTTCGAATGGACTATCACATAGGGATTATATAGACATATTTTGAAGTGTAGATTCACTCATTTTGCTCCGTATGTAGTCACTTATTGAAAACACTAGAAAGACAAATATTTAGGAACAAAGGGAGTACTTTTCACTCAAAATATATTTCTTAGACTGTTTTGATGAGGTGAGGGAGGGATGTGGTTGCTTTCAAGATAATAAGGGGTTCTCTGCAAATTGGAACATAGAAGTGGGGTCTTGTTGCAAAAATGCCACAACTTACCTCACAGCCGTTAGATGCAGATCTAATGGTCAGAAACGACGGATGGCAGACACACCACCAGCACCAACTGAGTGTTTTATAGGAGTGTATATATATTTCTCAGGCTGTTTTGATGAGGTGAGGGATGGATGTGGTTGCTTTGAAGATAACAAGGGGTTTTCTACAAATTGGAGAAGAGATGTGGGCTATTGTTGCAGAAATGCCACAACTTACGTCACGGTCGTTAGATGCAGATCTAATGGTCAGAAACGACGGATGGCAGACACTCCACCATCACCTACTAGGTCTTTTATAGGAGTATATATATA
>LR738712.1:202656104-202716191 GCA_902687465.1 Secale cereale
GGTTGCTTTCAAGATAATAAGGGGTTTTCTGCAAATTGGAGCAGAGAAGTGGGCTATTGTTGCAAAAATGCCAAAACTTACCTCACGGCCGTTAGATGCAGATCTAGTGGTCAAAAACGACGGATGGCAGACACACCACCATCACCAACTGAGTCTTTTATAGGAGTATATATATATATTTCTCATGTTGTTTTGATGAGGTGAGGGAGGGATGTGGTTGCTTTCAAGATAATAAGGGGTTTTCTACAAATTGGACAGAGAAGTGGGATATTGTTGCAAAAATGCCACAACTTACCTCACAGCCGTTAGATGCAGATCTAATGGTCAGAAACGACGGATGGCAGACACACCACCATCACCAACTGAGTCTGTTATAGGAGTAGGAGTAGAGAAACATGTATAAATTGTAACATTTTGGTTCTACTCCTTCGCATGATCGATAGATAGAAATAACGATTGGAAACTCTAGGGCGGGGCTATTTCCGCCAGATAAGCAGGGTACGTAGTAGCTAGGTTGCACATCCTCGGTTTGGTCACATGCGGTCCGACATGTTCTAGTGTTTCTAGCAAGATGCCCGCACGTTACACGAAGTTGATGGAAAAGGTAAGCACAACTTATAAATTGACGGATGGAGTACTAGTTACAGTGATGCATATAATTAAGCAAAGGGATCGCACATGTCGGTATTGACTGGAACGAGAATACACCATCACAATAAGAATTAAGGCCACGATGATGATGTGATCGCAGTGGTGGTTAGAAAAGGTAAGAAGAAAGATGCATCCATCAACGTACGACCTCCTCCTCGTCAACTTAGTGCGCCGGGCCACCGACCGGTGGCTAAGGAGCGGCGGCTTTTGTGGCGAGGTCGAGGTGCTTCTCAGCAAAGGCATCCAAGGCTTCTAGCCGGTTGTGGAAGGCCAACATCGTAGCGTCCTCATTGGCCTTGTAGATACCTATGTACACGATTTGCTCGTACACGTGGATGTGTAGGTCGTTGAATTCTTGTAGGGCGAGGCGCCTCGCGGTGAGCGCGAACTCCAGGTGGAAATTCTTCGGGGCATCGGTGGACATTCTTCCATCCATGGAGACCGATTAGGGTGGCAGGCACTGAGGAGCCCGAGCGCGCGGGCTTGAGGAGTACGTCGTCCGCGAGCTTCTTGAGGACGGTGAACTTGTTGGTGGTGACAACGATCATCTGATCCAGCTGAGAGTTGTAGTTGGCGTCGACGGCGGCCATCCACCAGCCGGTCTCCAACACCGCCTGGAGACGATCTGGCACAGCTGCTGGCCGCTCGCGCGCATCATTGCCATGGGTCTGGAGTGATCTCTTTTGTGCTTAGTGTAGGTGCATAGGCAAATGCTTAGGTGCGTACGATGTGGTAGATGCATTGGAATGGAGGGGCGCCTTTATGTGTGGGAAAACTGTGTTGCATACACATCGTCCAGGCTCTTTTCCAATTCCTCCTCCCATTACTTCCCTCATGCATAAATTGAAGGAGGTTGCATTAACCGTTCAACATTTCGGGAACCGCTACTCCCTCTCTCGTCTGCATTAAAGCCGTATCGGGAACTGCGCCGCCCGCTGCATGCCTGGCTGAACACGCCTCTTCGCCTCCATCAAACCTCTCTGTTAAACCCACATGCAAACCGAGAAACCTACTCCGGCCACACGTCCGTTCCTGAGCGGGCCGGAATTAAACGCAACACTGGCCGAGCTCCTCCCGTCCGCCCTGAGTTTAAGAGCAAGTATAAGGCCCTGTTCGGGATGAAGGAAGTTTACGGGAATTGTGGTGGTTTACTTTCCTTCGGTATATTTTTCGCTAGGAGCGTTCGGTACAAAGGAAACAACCCACCCGATTTCAAAGGAAATGCTTCTTAACCTGAGCTTTTCACAGGACTGAAACATCTACCGGAAGCTCATTATTCGCGTAGGCCCGTGGCAAACTGGCCCAGTGGAGGAGCACTGGATTTGACATGTCTGGCTCCAGAAGTGGCGTACACCTGGTTTACATGGACCATGCATGTGGCTAAAACGGTGGTGGTGTATGTGGTCTATGTTCACATGTAACAGCGATTCACCCAGTCGCATGCACAGTAGGTTGCCCTTGATTTTTTAATCCATCCATAAGTGCATTATATCTCCTGTACAGCTATCATAGCTTCCTACGTTCCGAGCACCACTAGTTAGAAAAATTCCTCGAATTTCAAGCCTGTAGGTTTTGACTTTGTCCACCACCCTGTTCCTACACGGCCTAATAGGGTGATGTAAGCGGGTTGTAATGATTTAAATATTGTATTATTGCTTAGTTGGAAGAGAGAGAAGAGGAGAGAGAGGGGAAGCGGGCTGTAGACTTACAGCCGGCTGTAGCACGAGGTCCAAGAAGCTTTGTGAGAGTGGAAGGTGGGCCATATGTTGACAAAGTAGTACTTTCTTATAGCCAACTATTACATGTTAGCTATTACATTGACTGTAATTGACATGGCACCATGTTATAGCAAGCAGCTGGCTATATTATTAACCATGCTCTAAACGAGGCCAGACGCCAGCCAAGCTCCTACCGTCCACCCTCTATTTACACGAGGCCAGACAGACAGCGGGCAATAATCAGACCCCTCCGCCGCTCCCCCATCTCCTCCTTCACCATTTTCTCCACTCTTCCGATGGCTTCAGAGGAGCCGTTCTCCGGCATATTACCCGGCTAGGTGGCCCGCCGAGCCTTCCGGATACGGGAGAGGTCGCCCGGTGCTTCACCAACCTCGCTTGGCCCGACGGAGCCAGTTTCCGCCGCAAGCAGGCGTGCGGTTCAACAACTCTCCGCTCTAGTTCAGCTCGATGAGGAGTGGCGAGTTGCTCCATGCTAGTACGGGCGTCGTCGCTACAGCATCGTACCGCACCATCAGTGTCTACAGTGTCGCACCTCCCGTGTCTGTGGGTGCGCCTCCCATGCCTACGGCAGCACCATGCAGGCAGAGACAGAAGCCGGCTACATGGAGAGCAACGAGTCGGTGGCCAGCTTCTCCGTGTCCGCAACCACCATCGAGGAGAAGTAGAGCACGGGAGGCCGCCACCACTTGGGTCCCATGAAGCCCACCGCCAAGGTGACGACTGCGCATTCAGATGGTTTCTTTGCTTCTTCGTCTCTTCCGAGGACCTTCGTTGACCCTGCAAAGTGTCTGCCCGACATGATGAAGACAAAGGGATCTGCGGGCGGCCATTTAGATTATGTACTCCCTCTCCATTTAGATTATGTACTCCATCTCCAGCTGACGGAGGGAGTATTAATTATACTTACAGAGCCGGATTGGCACTGCTTAGTTAATGTAAATGTAATGAAATCCGTCATGTTTATATGAAGATACGACTTTTGTATACAAAATCCTTCATGCTTTTATGAAATCAGTCCGTGTTTGCACGAATTTCATCTGGTTGGTTACAGTTGTGAAAATGTATGCCGCTGGCGTTTGATGTCGTCCTCCGCGGAAGGAAGCGGGAGGAAATTTGCCGGCTGCCGTTGGAGATGCTCTTATGCTGGAAATAATAGAGAGACATCCAATCCATTTGAGTTAATTGCGTGTATGATTGTCCCTCTATAAAAAGTTCATTGCATGTACAGTGTACACGTGACTTGCAGGGTGGATACAGCTTCGTACAGAAAGTTAAAAAGAAACAAGTCCATCCTTAATCTTGTATTCTAAGTACTCTGTTGGTTCCACTGTCAGTACAGTAGCAAAAGAAGTATATATTAAATAAGTAATATATAATATAAAATTCTAAAGTTAAAGCCAAAATTCGAACTCATGTCATCACGTTGCGAGCATCCGGCCCTAACCAATCCAGCACATTTTTGTTGTAGACCATGCTGGAGATATGTCTCCATGCCTACTCTTATACTCCATCCGTTCCTAAATATTTGTCTTTTTCAGATTTAAATTGGACTACCACATATGGATGTGTATGTAGACATATTTTAGAGTGTAGATTCACTCATTATGCTCCATATGTAGTCACTTGTTGAAATCTCTAAAAAGACAAATATTTAGGAACAGAGGGAGTAGAAAACAGAGTTGGTGATGATGGTGCACGTGCCTTCCTGCAATATAGGCTGTCGGATTTATATCTAACGGATAGGAAGAAAACTACGACAATTTTGCAAAAATAAACCCACACCCCTCTGCATGTTAGCAAATAAGGCCTTCCCTCGTTCATCCTTTTCTCTCACAAGATAAACTACTCATACAAATGCATCTTGATGTTTCGTGCAACTCACGAGTATCTAGCTAGTTTCTATTAAAATAGTTACTACGATAATTGGGATGAAGTGATATATTTTATGTCTGCCCCGAATGATTTCAGATTCACTAGTAGTAAGAAAGAAAAGGTTGCCTTGTTAATTAACCGAAAACAGGGTGAAAACTATCACATGAGGCCGGTACAAACGAGGCACACTGGGTTCAACGTCACCGTCACTACAAGTGTGCGCGTGTGAGAAGTCTACATATCGAGGGGGCTACTAAGCGAGGCACAGAGACCCAATGTTCGAGAGAGAAACCAATTGACAGATTACGATCAGATCGAGTTGTCACCCTTCTTCTATCATTGTTGGGGTTGGAGCGAGGGGGAGGGAGAGCAAGACGTATCGAGATTCTGCGCGGTAGGCATAGAGGCACGACTAGCGAGTGTGTGTGTATGTGTGTGTGTGTGTGTGTTTGAAAGAGTAGTAGATAGATTACTATCAAGATCGAGGTGCCGCCCTACTCCTTCGGTGTCGGGTAGTGTGTGTGCGTGTGTGTGTGTTTGAGAGAGAAGCTAGTCGATTTATTAGAATCAAGATCAAGGTGTCACCCTACTCCTTCGGTGTTGGGAAATTGTGTGTGTGTGGTAGTGTGGGTGTGGTTGTGTGTGTCGGGGGGGGGGGGCTTGACACTTACATATCCCTACTCTTATAAAAAAACAGAGTTGGTGATGATGGTCTTCCTGCCATCCTGCAATATAGGCCATCCGATTTATACCCGATGGTTAGGAAGGTAACTGTGGAAATTTTGCAAAAAGATACCCACACCCCTCTCCACATTTGCAAATAAAGCATTCCCTCATTCATCCTTTTCTCCCACAAGATAAACTACTCAAACAAATGCATCTTGATGTACGGTGCAACGCATGGGCATCTTGCTAGTAGGGAGAAGGAGTTTGTGTGACACATATCTAGCTATATTAAGGGATAGGTAGATAGCATTTGTGTGAGGCATACTTAAAGCATCACGAGGATAACCAAAATTGTGTGCATGTAAGTGCCGGAAAAAATGAAGCGAGAAACAACGTGTGTGTGTGCGCGCGCATGTGTGTGTGTGTGTGTGTGAGAGAGAGAGAGAGAGAGAGAGAGAGAAATCTCAAAACAAAAGGTGCTCTGTTGGAATCCCATTGTATGTATTCATATTGTTCCGGAACTCGAGTTAACCTTAGGCGTATGTGTGAGAGACATTATTATACTTTCAGACAATAGTGGCTGTGAGTGGGCGGAATTAAAGGGGTGGGCGTGTCCGACAGATAGAGCTTGTGTATTTCAGTGTGAGAGACTTGTAGGACGGGGTAGAAAGACAAATTCTAACCTTGACGGGGGGAGAGAAATACATGAAGTGCGCGTGTGTGATTCCGATGCCCACAGGGAAATGAGATATGTATGCGTGAGAGAGAGATTGCACAATTCATTCACGTATCACTATCTAGCGATCGTGGACGTGCATCGCTTGAACATAAATCAATATCTACTTTGTATCGTTGCCAAAGGTACAATATCGATTTAATGGTATAAAGATTGGACACTCACATATCACATTTTTTTCTATTTAAATAAACCTTTTCAGTTGTGCATGCCAAAGTTATAGTGATAGTCCTTCAAACAACCAATGTAGCTATCATGTACATGCACCATTATTACTCTTGCATTCAAAATCATTAGTCTTGGATGATTTAAGGTTCTATTATGAAGTAATATATGTAATATTCATATATAAATTCAACGGGTACGCATTTTACGAAATGGAGGATATGTAATCATATGAGATAACACTTTTAAGTAGCAGACTAAAATATCCATTTCCTTTTGTGCGCCTCTACACTAACACGTCAATGCATTATGTTTAAAGTAAATAACCAATTGCACTAAATTATCTATTTACACGAGAAATGCATAGGCTAAACGTTTGTTCCCTTTTTTTGTGAATGCGCCACTACACCAGTACGGTTGGCCGCGCCCGTGTGAACGTCCAAGTTATCGGTGCATCATCCCGAGTTATTGTCTTTTTTCTGATGTGGACTTCACACCAATTATTAACTGCTGACGCGTGCCCCGTGTACACAGTCTCGCATGACCTTCCCGCTTGCGGTCCAAAATTAGTTGAAACTGGATACGAACGATCCCGCGGGCGGCAAAATCTCCCGCCTCCTTCTAAAATTTCCACCACCTTAGTCTTTAGCATGCGAAATTTCCCTTTTGTCCTTGGTGCATGGAGATCAACAGTTACAATACCGCCCTCAGCTACATAATAGGTCAGGGCCGCTTTGGTAACTTCCAGTTCCCCCCACTACACGGCACCCCCATTTCCTCTCCCCCTCCCGCAAAAACGACTAACTCCACAACCCCAGAGCATCTCACATCACGCCATCCGTACTTCATCGGCCTTTCTCCCCTCCCCTCTCGAAACCCTAGACTGCTCATCCACCGGCGTTCCAGAGCCCATTCACTGCCAGTGGCGTCCACCTCGCCGGATATGATTCTGCGACCGCATCTACCCCTCCCACCTCCCCTAGAAACAAGTAGACTACTCATCCACCACTGTACCACAGCCCATTCAGTGACGGCCTTGTCCACGACGCCGGATTTGCTTGGGCGGTACTCTCGTCAACCGCAGCGCATCTGCAGCGGCTCATTCATACTCCCCACCGAAGACGCTTCATCCACACGCCCCCCGGAGCCGCCCCATCGACGCCCCGGTCGACGGCTTCTGATCCTCTTCGCCGACACCTTCCTCAACCCTACCGGAGCCTCTTCACCGACACCATTGTCAACCCCACTGGAGTAGCTTCGCCTACACCATTTTCAACCCTACCGGGGCCGCTTTGCCAACTCACAAGTCCATGACCTCAGATCCGCTTCCTCACACTCTCATCCAACCTACCGGAGCAGCTTCTGACGCCCCGTCCACGGCCGTAGATCCGCATCGTCAACACCATCCTTAACCCACCCATCGGATTAGCTTCACCTACGCCCTCGTCCACGGCCACAGGTCCGCCTCGCCCACACCGTAGTCCACCCTACCGGAGCCACTCTAGAAACACCCTACTCGACGGTTCTAGATCTCCTTACCGGACCTCGACAGCCAGCGCAGCGTCATCACCCTTGACGTTTCTAACCTGATTCCCACCATCTGGCAAGATGCCAAGCACCCGCCACGGCCTAGGTACTTTTCACCTTTAAACCCGTCCAGCATCACCTGCCCGATGTACTTCAAATATACTAACAGGTCGCTGTTACCTGTTATGCAGCAGGCAAAAACTACAAAGACGATGTTTCTTCTGGATCTAACAGCTTGGCCAACCAAGATCCTGGACCAAGGCATTGCTATGATCTTGTAAGCATCTCTCTCTCTCTCTCTCTCTCTCTCTCTCTCTCTCTCTCTCTCTCTCTCTCTCTTGTATTGTTCTGTTCCTGCCAGGGTGCTTTGCTAGGATTTTCGACCAGTAATCCCTTTGTGCAGACAATGATTTCTACTAGTGGCTGCTAAATTAGATATGTAGATGTCATACATGATACTACCTCGTACCTCCATTCCTAAATATAAGTATTTCTAGAGATTCCACTATAGGCTACATATGGAGCAAAATGAGTGAATCTACACTCGAAAATGCATCTATATACATCTGTATGTGGTCCATACTGGAATCTCTACATAGACATATATTTAGGAACAGAGGCAGTACATTACACAAAATCGTAGGTGGCATGTAGGAATTCCAGTACACTACATTAGGCTCCCTTAGAGTGCCTGCTAGTCCGGCACACAGAGTCATGGCTAGTTTACGCTACGCACATAATCATTAATTGGTGCTTTAAATATGCGCAAGGGATATGCAATGTATTATCATGTAGAGATGTCTGAAATTAGCCGTGTCAACTTGCAGATAGGGTTACACAATGAAAAAGTACAAGATGTATGTGGCAATTCATGCAACATCGCAAAAAAAGGAGAGCCAGCGGTGAGCCTATACAGTGTGCTATGGTACGTCACTCCTCCATTGCAATCATCATGACATGTTATTTGTATGTCAGTTCTATTGGCCAAGTTTCTTAGGGACAGTTATTACGAGTTATCCTAAGAAAATAAGCACATGTGAATATAAGCTCCATGTAATAAGACAACCAGTTCTTTTCATTGCGTTTTCATCTTATCTTTGGCATGATCAGTGAAAAGTCTAGATTGCTTTATATTTTTTCATTTTCCTTCCCATATGAAAATTAATTTGACTTGCAAACATCACAAATTGAACCTTGTGCGGTAATTAATATGATAGGAAAACAGACCATCACTATTTGCTCGAAAGGCAAATAGAAATATACCATCAACTTGGCACAATCTACTTTGGTCAATGTTTTCCATAGAGATCCCGTTGCCTAATTTAAACAAAAACGCATGATCATCACTGTTTTCTTTGATTACTTGTTGTTCTTGACCTAACACAGAGCATGTCAAAGATTTAAACACTAAGGGCTACTGTAGTGGGGCCTTTTCTAACTCATAGGTGACCTAAAAGTTTGGCTGTACACTAAAGTAGGCTCTCCAAGAGTACCTGGAGATCTAGTTCGAAGGTATGCCTAGTTTTTACATAATGCATACATAGTAAATGCTCATTTCATTGTGTGCAAGTGCAAGAGATGCGGCATGTTTCATTATGTGATGTTATTTTGTTATAATCTCATCCTTTTGTGTTCACAGATTGGAAAGTATTCATATTTATCTTCCAAGGAGACGAGTAACTAGTTTGTGTCACCTTGTAGAGGGGGTGCAATGAAGATAAGATTGAGGATTTCCAAGTACAAGATGTTAGGAAGGAGCCTTGCAAGAGAAGTAGGAGCTGCGCTGAGCCTCTTCAACCTGTTAAGGTAAGTCACTGTATCCAACTCAATAGTTCAATCTCTTGTTTGTTTTAGGCATAGTTAAAATGCTCTTTTCAATTGCTTTATTTGTCCTCAGTTAATATGATGCCCAAAGAATGATGCCTGATGTTCGGTACTTGTATAACTATTAGTTGACACAATTAAAGGCCTTACCATTTAAATACTCTGCCGAAGTGTGACTGAAGCTTTGAAGTCTATTAACCAACTATTATTGAATGCGGCTCACAATCTAGTTTATATTAGGCTAATGATTTCATAGTTTTGCTTGTTGTAGTATGTTTGTATGAAATCCTCTGCTGTTCATTATGCTCCCTAAGACTTTAACTGAGCTACAGAATGGCCAACTGCTTGCTTACATCTACGCAACGTGCTGTCTAAATTTGTAACCTGTCTGTGTTTTGGATTGGGCCCCAACATCATGCTCCTCCGGTGAGCTAAGAGAGATTTCTGTATGCAGGCTGCACATACTACCTTTTTTATAGTTTTTAAAATATCACCTGCTTATGCTTCATGACGTGTAACATTATTGTTAGTCCTATTTTTTCATGTACAAAATAGTCTGTCTTGCTCGCTTCACTGTTGTAACTATATTTTTGCCTAGTCATGTGTACTTACAGAAACATTTCAGGATGAAGTGACATCAAAACAAAGATCTGCGAGCAGTGCGGTATGGCCGTTACCGAATGATTATGGATTTGAATTGGAATGTGCTGATGTTCTCGAGCATCAA
Organism: Secale cereale; assembly: GCA_902687465.1. Lineage (NCBI taxonomy): Eukaryota > Viridiplantae > Streptophyta > Magnoliopsida > Poales > Poaceae > Secale > Secale cereale. The sequence goes on from LR738712.1 coordinate 202,666,012, forward strand.
CTAGAGGTGGCAAGCCAACATGTACATTATTCTGAACGTACAATCAACAAGTTGAGGTTGGACATGCAGGTATTAGATGCAGGAGTCAAAAAATGAAACAAGAAACTGAGGTAACAATGAAGGAATTGGAGATTTTGTAGACTGAAATTTGTGCTATCTAAATCTGGGAAATCCTATTTTTTGAAGAGATTATAGTTCAAATGGTAAGTTATGTTGATGCGCGTCCATGATGTATGAGCTGTATTTGCCTAGTGTATGTAATTTGCTCTTTGTGTATGCTTTATTATCACTGGTGCCGAACCATAATGCCCAGTTGGTATAATCGGCTGTAATTTCTTTATTTTATAGTGTAGGATTATTCTACGTTTGTATTCCTTAGTCTTTTTATTGTATAGTGTATGATTTTTAGAGGTGATAGTATAGAGTAGGATAATTCCTTGAATATGCTATATCGTTCAAACGGGGGCCAACTCGCCCAAACGTTGTAGTGACCATGGCCCTCCACCGGCCATACGATCCATGGGCCATCTATGGGACGGACGACCCATGGCCTTCTATGGCCGTCAGATTGGTGGGCCTTTTATGGGCTGTCGGATCCGCGGGCCTTCTATCAACTGTCGGATCCATGGGCCTTCTATGGTCCAGCGGATCCATGTGCCTTCTATGGGCCGTCGGATCAATGGACCTTCTATGGGCCGTCGGGGCAATGGGCCTTCTACGTCCCGTAGGATCCATGGGCCTTCTACGGGCCGTCTCATCTATGGGCCTTGTACGGGCCGTATATCGGGCCGTAAACGGGCTAGAGTGGAAATCGTACGTTTTATGGGCTGACCATAATGGGCCGTTAATAGGCCGTATTTGATGATACTATGAAAATGGCCCAACGTATTAACGGGCCACAAACGGGCCAACTATAACCACGGGCTGAATTTGGCCCACAAGTAGAAAATGACAGTAATGGGCCGAAAGTAAACGAATGCTAGAAATGAGCCCAAGAATAAATGGGCCCTGAGAAGGCCGAAAGATAACATGGGCTGGAAACGGCCCAACAGAATAATGGGCCGTTAATGGGTATAAAGTGATACATTGTTCATTACGGGCCAGTTTTACCACGGGCCGTTAATGGGCGACTGTTAATAAGGGCCTCATATGGGCCAAAAGACGTCATGGGCCATACATGGGCCAGAAGTTAAAACGGGCTAGAATTATATTGGACGGCCCATATGACGCTACTGGGCCGAATTCGAATAGGCTGTAAACGGGCCCTGGTTTAGCGGGCCGTAAATGGGCTATACGCGAACATGCCGTTTACAGGCTTGCCGTAGGCCGGCCCGCCACCTTTTTACAAAGTCAAACGGGCCCGGCCTTTTCACAGGAATGGGCCTCTGTATGGTCGGCCCACGTGTCGACGTATCATAGGCGCTTTGGGTCCAATGAGTACATGACACTACTATGCCTAATTCGGATAGGCCGTAAACAGGCCCTGGGTTAGCGAGCTGTAAATGGGCTATATGTGAACAGGCCGTTAACAGGCTTGCCGTGGTTCGGCCCGCCATCTTTTGACCAGGTCAAACAGGCCGGCCTTTTCACAGGAATGGGCCTGTGTTGGGCCGTGCCACGTGTCGACATATCATAGGCGCTATGGGTCCAATGAGTGGATGACATCTGTTCCAACGGCGAGCCGACACTTGTTCCCTCCAGCCAATGATGGTTTTACACGTGGAAAATCCCCATTGGTCGGGGCTGTTAAAGGGTTATCGGATCCAAAACCGGACCCGATAGCTTAAAGGCGTTCCGTTACGGTGGATGCCACGTGTCGGTCACCCTTGACGAAAGCACTTCTGTGACGCGCGATTTATCGTCATGGAATTGGACACTTCCATGATGATAATTTTGGTAATGTCATGGAACACTTCTACGATAGCACATGTATCACTATTTGGATTCTGTCATAAAATCGTCATGGATGTACATACATGACAGAAAACGTGACCTACTGTGACAAACACGTATCATCACGAAAGTGTTTTTTTGTAGTGAATGTCATCAGGTTGAGCAGCTTGTGAAGAAGAAGAGGGCTGAATATGAGAAGCGAGATCAGGAAAACTGTCAAAATGGTGCTAGCGGAAAGGGTGAGGGCGACGAAGTAGGAATTGCAAGGGAAACCCGCTAGGGGCCATCAGATGGATGATTGCAATGAAGAGGGTGATGGAGGGGATGAAGAGGAAACCAGTGAGCATGATTTCCAAAGGGCTACTGATGCCCAGTTCATTGACGGGGGTGTATCTCTGAATTCCTCTCACTGCCAACTTAAATAGTGGGCGTGTGAGGTCAATGCCGTGGAGCCGGCAGTAGAATTTTGGAAGCCGCTAAAGTGGTCCCGCACGCCCATCAGCTTTGATGAAGAGGATCACCCTGGCTGCACCACCGCGGTAGGGTGCTTGCTGTTGTTGTTATCACCAACAATCTGCAACCTCAAGGTCACAAAGATGTTGGTTGACGACGGGGTCGGTTGAATATGATTTCCCCAAAGGTCATCAGCAGACTCCAAATAGCAGAGGAGGAACTTGAGGTTACCGGCACAGTTCAAGGAGTTAATCCCAGCAGGAGCCATCCTAAGGGAAAGATCACGTTGCTGGTAACGTTTGCAGGAGAATTGAATTACCAGACTGAGAAGGTTGTGTTTGATGTGGTCTATCTCCCCCTGCCATACAATGGAATCCTTGGACGGCTAGCTCTGGCCAAATTCATGGCGGCATCCCACTATGCCTACAACACCCTAAAAATGCCAAGGCCGATGGGCGTCATTTCCATTCCATCAGACAAGAAAGACGCAATCATTTGTGTGGATAAGATGTATCGGGATGCATTTGCGGTAGAGGCCGCGGAAACCGTCATTCCTGCTAAGGAAAACAAGAAAAAGAAGGGAGCAGTTAAGAGCCCAGAGAGGAACCGGGGAAGCGCGCCTCTCCAGGGTGCGCTATGACTATTTATGACTTGCCGGAGAGTTCCAATAGCAAGAGATCCGAAGTTGCTGCGCTCGCTGTGAAGATGGTCCCGAAAGGGCTGGATGGCACTGAAGGTACCTTTACTATCAGTGCCACCGTTGAAAACAAATAGGAAAGCACGCTCGTTGCCTTCCTGTGGGAGAATGTCGATGTGTTTGCCTGGCAACCATCTGATATCCTTGGTGCTCCTAGGGAGATAATCGAGCACCACCTTGCTATCTACCCACATGACCGACCCGTCAAGCAGAAGACCTGAAAGCAAGCTTTGGAGTGGCAGCAGTTCATTGTCGAGGAAATCAAGAAACTTGAGGCAGCTGGTCTGGTCAGGGGAGTACTGCATCCAACATGGTTAGCAAACCCAGTCGTCGTATGCAAGGCTAATGGAAAGTGGAGGCTGTGCATAGATTTCACTAATTTGAACAAGGCCTGCCTGAAGGACCCATTTCCCTTGCCACGTGTTGACCAGATCGAGCACTCCACTTCAGGTTGTGATTGTTCTCTTTCTTGGATGCATATTCTGGGTAAGATCAGATTTTTATGTCCAAGGAGGACGAGGAGAAGACCTTGTTCATGACCCCATGTGGCACATACTGCTTCATGCGCATGCATTTTTGGTTGAAGAGTGTCGGGTCCACTTTTGCAAGAGCAGTCCAAATTGGTTTTCGATCAGAGCTGCACAGGAACTGTCGGATTCAGGGCTCCGCAAAACCCTTGTTAGATTCAAACACTGGGGTGCGTGAGAAGAACTCAACTCCCCCTATCTTCATACTCACCATTCTCAAAATTAGCTCGATGAACAGGAAGGAAATGGGACAAAGCAGTTTAACCAGGTTCGGGCCACGTCGCAGTATAATACCCTCCTCATGCTTTGTAGTGGATTGCCTCGAGCTGGGTTGAGATAGAACTATTATAGTGCTCTAACAACCTCAGGAGTTGTGTTCTTGCTTGTGGCAGTGAGGGAGATCTGAATGGTCTGTCCCCTCCTATGGTGGTAGCAAGCTTATCCTGATGAAGGCTGGAAGGGATCCCACAACGGCCAAGTTTGAAGGGAGACAACTAGTACATCTTATCCTGATGAAAGGTGGTCTTCCCTTACAAAGCTTCTGCCCGTACGCCATGGTGGGCTCGGCGATGACCTCCGTCCTGGCGTCCTGGCGTCCTGGCGATCCTGGTCTTGTTGCATAGAAATAGAAACCATTGGTTGATTCCTCGGGACTCGGCGCATGTGCTAGTCTCTTTAGAACCAAAGAGGAAACATGTTGTACTGCACCTGCTTGCGCCTGCCTGGCCTTGGACGTCATGCTTTGCATCATCTGAAACTCACGAGGTGGGGGCTCGCATAGATATATCCGCTCCTTAGGAGCTAGCCTAGTGAGACTGCTCCTTCCAGATGCCTTGGTGTCGTCCACCTCGCGAGGCTTGGCCCCTCGCGAAGGTCATGAGTGTTGATGCTAAAGATGGGCCATACTAGGCTGGTGAAGGTGCCACGCCGTGGGCCACAGGCAGGGAAGTCTGGGTAACCTGGTTCCCAGGACGCTGATAGTAACCCCTGGGCCCAAGGCGAGCTCGGACGTGGCTTCGAGGCGAAACCAGAGGGCAAGGGCAAAGCGTCGCGAGCCCCAACTACCTGCGGACCTGGTCAACACGTGGCGCCTGATGGGACGTGGGCATCTCCACTTCCTCATGCTGCCTCGGCAACCAACCCCAACTGACAAAAAGGCTGGCGCTTGCCTCCATACCTTCGTTGCCTTCCCTTCGCCTTGCTCCAGATCCCCTTTTCCCTCTCACCGCGAGCGCCTCAGATCAGCTAAATTTTTCGCGAGATTGACGCCGATGGCCCCCGAGAAAGCCAAGCCCGCTGCCTCTCCTGTGCAATCAGCTCCCGAGCCTGAGTCAGGCCTTAGTTTTTCCACCATGACTGAGGTGAAGCACTTCACCGTTGTGCTCCCACTGACAGTGAACAACCACAATGTGGGACGAGAGACGGTGCTCCGGGCTGGCTCCGCCAAGCCGGGATCCTTGGGGAAGACCTTCTACCCCTTCTTCCTCCATAGCATCTACGTTGGGCTCGTCCCCCCTTTCTCCAGCTTCTTCTTTGCCATCCTCAACCACTACGAGATCCACACCCTTCATCTCAATCCCAGTTCAATCTTTCCTCTTGTCGATCTTTGCCTTCTACTGTGAGAGGTTCGTCGGGGTGTTTCCTTCTGTAGCGTTGTTCCGAAACTTCTACTTCCTCCGGGCGAGCAGTACTGACCAGTGCTCTGGGTGCGTCTGTTTTGTCGCGGTCCATACTGGCAACATGATCTAAAAGGCCAAGAAGAAGGTAGAAGAGTTCTAGCACAGGTGGATCTTCATGGACGACAAGGGCTCCCACGCCTCGCTAGAGCTGCCGACCACATTGTCGAAGAAGCTGATCCCGTGGGGTCATGAGAAGCTCACCGACCCCCCGTCGAAGAAGTTGTTGGAGAAGATGATGGAGGACCTGACTCAAGGGCAGCTGACAGGGCCTATGCTCGTCAAGGAGTTCATCACACAGCGGCTGGCCCCGCTCCAGGCGTGCTCGTGCCCCTTGTGGACTCTCCATGGAGTGGACGATAGCCTCCAGATGCATCAGAAAGTCCCGACCGACAAGGATTTGGGAAAAGCCGTGAGCTTCCCGGTCGAGAAGAACCCAAGATGACATCCAGATGGCTACGTCCTGCTGTACAGTCACGACGATGGGGCAGATGTAGTCGCCGCCATGTGTGCAAGCGAGGGCTCGTGCATTCGGCGCTCCCCCAAACTCCGTCATTCTCGGTGCCGGTGTCCTCCGATGAGAACTTCGGGGAGGAGGGGAAAGAAGACTCAGAGACAACCCTGGAAGGGGTGGCAGAGACCACTCCTCCTAGGCAAAGGAAGCTCCTTCGCAACAACTTTGACGACGATGATGCCCGCGAGTACCTGGTCGATGGATCGCTGCGCTCCGCCAGGGTGTCCAGTAGGTCCAAGGGCATCCCCCCTGAAGAGTCTGCAGCACGGGATGAGGAAGATGGATAGATCGGTTCCGCCCCTCCGAGGCAACGCCTCCTTGTTGCCGCCGGTAGTAGTCGCCACAGGAACCGCCACCGCGCGCTCGTCCACTCCTGAAGGCGCTATGAGGCCTGTAGCCGGAAAGCCTGGGGCGGCCGCACTCCTCTCCAAGAAGAGGACGTACGTTGCTGTTGACATGTAAGCATTTTACCTTGCTTCTGTTTCCATTTTGTGTACCGTGGTCAAGCTGTCTTCCTTCCGATGGCCAGGCTCTAGCCCGCGGCAAAGAAGAAGAAGGAGGAGGCCAAGCCCACCGATGCCGCAGCTCTCGCCGCAGCCACGACGGTGTTGGTGTTGGAGGAAGGGGTCACCTTGCATTCGCCCATGTCCTGGCATGCCTCTCAGAGCTCAGCTTCTTAGGATAAGGCCATGCCCGTGGCCAGGCAAACTCCAGAAGCGTCCGCCTCCAGTACTCCTGCTTTGGTTGCAGGGGCTTTGGTGCCCCCAGCCACCCCATCTACTGCTATGTCGGCTTAGGCGCCGCTGTCGCCTCCTCCTCAGGCCATCTCGCTGGCGGACCTTGGTTCCTCTTTGGTGCCCGACACTTTAGAGGACACCTTCGCCGCACTGATGTGGCTCTAAGCTGATCTTCGTGACACCGACCTCGGCATGGTGGCAGGTTGTCTAGGGCTGATCTTGGCGTTGCTCCAGGCCGATACGTCTGTCAGGACAGCCTGGAGCCAAGCGGAGGCCACCGCTGAGGATGGCCGGAAGGTTGCCTGCGTGGCCGTGGCTACCCACGACACCGCATTAGCCGATGCACCGGCCGCCAAAGACTGCTGCCGCGCGCTGGAAGCTAAGCTGAAGACCCTCCGTGATGAACACGTCGATCGCGTTCATTGTCTTGAGAAGCAGGAGGAGGAGCTGAAGACCCGAGTGACTGTAGTCACCAATCGCGATGCCGAGCTGAAGAAGGTGGCCCAAGAGCAGGCCTCGGAGTGCAGCCGCCTGGAGGAGGTCAAGAGGGAAGTGGAGGCAGCACAAGCATCCTACATCGTGGCTAAGAAGGCGGCTGCTGTCGGACGCGATGCCTTCATCTCCCTCGAGCAGAGATCCCGTACCTGCTTGCAATCCCTTTATGGGGGAGGGAATGAGAAGCTACGGGCGACACCGGAGGAAGGCCCCGTCGGACTGTTTCCCAAACATGCCACGACGCTCGAGGGCATCGTCGCCAGGGTAGGACCCCTAGTGGAGGCGGAAGCTCGTGAGCTTTCCACCTCGGCCGCGATGCACATCTACAGCCATCTCCACCTTTCGGACCCCAACATCAACTTTGGACCCTACTTGAGCCCGTGGCCTCTAAGCTCCCAGGTGCTGCCGCCGAGGCCGTGAAGGAGCAGGTGAAAGCCTTCCTGCAACAGTTACTTTGCGTCGACCCTGCCGCTGCGACAGCACGAGCTACCGGTGGAGGCGGCGACGGCGTTCATAGCGACGGGTTACCTCACGCAGGCGATGGCGGAGTCTAAGCCTAAAGAGGAGGGCGGAGGCGCCGCATCTTCCAGTTTCATCCTACAATATTTGTCGTGCCTCATGGAGGCGTAAGAACTCATGCTTTGAATTTTTAAGGAACAATATGCTTTGTAATAATTTTCTAGGATTTCACAATTTCCTTTCTGTTTGCTTTAGTGTTCTGTGTCCTTAGGGCCCGGCCATGCGCATACCTTGACCGCCATTGGGGCATCCGGATAAGTAGGATGAGACCAAGGGGTGAGGGGCTACGTGACCAGTTAGGCCCCTAGGTCGCGATGCCCAGGGGTCCCCCTTGACGTACGAATGAACATCCATAGCTTCCCTCACCGGGCTTTTGCTCGGGAGCGGCGTGCGAAGACCAGGTCCGAGTGGACCTGGTGAGGTGGCATACGCCAGGTGAGACCTGAGCGTAGCCTCCGTGCCCAACCCCGTTGCGCTACCATCCCAAGGGAAAACAGCGCGGTGAGGCTGAGCAATGAGCAAGGTGGCTCTCTTGTGGTTGCTGCAATTGTGAGGCTACCGTTAGTTGTTTATTCACCAGCGCGGAGCATGGCGCTTCAACTCTTGCACATGCATAGCCGCTACTCAACAGCGTCGTCTACCACCATGGAGCATGGGGCTTCCACTGTTGCGTGGGTGGGTGATCCTTCTGGGTGGAGGCCCCTGGGGGTGTACAACCCGGTTCTGACATGTGGCTTGCACGACAGGACTGGAGGAGATGTATACGAGCACTCGTGAGCCAGCGCGGGACTCACGAGGCCCTACCTCAATGCGGTTTGCACCTGGATTTGACTTGGAACACTTGGGGGTGGGGTGGTTCTTGCAAGACATTTAGGCAAGCTGCACTGAGTGAATATCCTGAGTATGTCGCATGAGAAGTCCAAACACCAATGACCCCAGGAGGTGACGTGAACGGGATCGGCCCGCCAGACAGATCTCAGCCATTGGGTCTATCGATGCTGCAGGGACGAACCCGCGCAGTGATGCCGTGTCTAGTCTTCTCATGCCAAGGCTCTAAAGAAAGACAACCAGCATGTGGCTCCTGCGGTGGCGAGGCACCAGGTCGCGCGCCCTAACTCATCCGCTCCCGATTAGCTCATGAGAGAACAAGGCATCAAGGACCATGGGAGGTGACGTACACATGAGCTGGCATGTGAGCTAGAGCTCAGCCACTTGGGTTTAGCGACGCTGCAGAGACAGACCCGAGCACAGACGCCATGCCAGTACTTAATCATGAGGGGGCCGAGGGCAAGTTTGCAAGGGCGCACAATGTTCATCATGGTGAAGCACCGGACATGCAGGTGATAATCATAAGGCAACTCAAGGTAAGGCAAGTTATCATAGACGCAAAAACGATACATGCCGTAGGTACAGACCCACGCGGTTTGGGGATGATGCAGCCCATGGGGCGCTCCCAACTGAACAAACCAAAAAGTGTCACCTAGCACTGTTGTAGGAGAAGTGTCGGGGTAGCTGAAGACGCGCGCTGCTGAAGTCGCTCCTCATGAGCCGCCTAGCTCAGGGGTCCCGTGCTGCTCCTGAGGTCCAGGAGGCTCATGAAGGATCGACGCCTCCTTCGCCAGGATCTCCTGGTGCTTGGCCTCGTGAGCTGACAGGATGCTCTGCATGTGTTGCGGGTGTACGACAGCGCTGTTCGGCAAGCCGAAAGGCATGCGAACGTAGCTGTGAGGGGGACCCTCATGCCGGCCCACATGGGACAACCAGAAGAGCTCCTGAGACGCGGCTCTATTGAGCCTTGGGATGTTGATGGAGACACGCAGCCCCCTATCCTCATCGGTGGAGGGAGCGGTGCTTGGTGGTGTGGGGCGACGCTCACCTCGCATCGCCCTTGCTTCCTGAAGATCCTTGATCGCCTTGGTAATGAACTCCTGAGCACCTGGCGCCTCGCGCCCTATGCTCTCTTCGCAGAAGCACGCGCTGAAGCATGCCTCCACATAATGTCGGAGCGCCTCCTTTGTGACATTGGCCAGGTCAGAGATGGGTGCCGGGTGCGCCTTCCTATGCGAGAGGGGAAGGCGCCCCGTCCATGAGCATAGATTCTGAGGCAAAATCGTCAGGCGCCCCGCCCTCCTGAGGCCCCAGGGTGAGTAGCTGCTTCTTCTCCTTCGGGACAGCCTCACGTGGGTAGGCAAAGCCCTCGACATCTGGGTTCTCGACCGCTGCAGCTTGGTAGGCGTGCTCGAGGGAGCACACTCATCCTTCTCATTGCAGGCGACTGTGATGATGTCATCGCTTCCTAGCATCTTGAGGATGTAGTAGCCGTGGTGGGTCGCCGCTATGAACTTGGCCAAGGCCGGATACCCGACGATGGCATTGTACGGGAGACAGATGTGGGCAATGTCGAAGTCGATGAGCTCGGTGTGGTAGTTCTTGCAGTTGCCAAAGGTGACAGGGAGGCAGATCTACCCTATCGAGGTGGTGGAGCCATCAGTCACTCTTGAGAAGGGCCTGGTAGGCTGCAGCTGGTCATAAGGCACTTTGAGCGTGTTGAAGGTCTTGACGAAGAGGACATTGAGTCATGCACCGCCATCTAGGAGTGTCTTGGTGACGAGCACATTGCTGATGGTGGGCGAGGAGAGCAACGGGAGGGCACCGGCCGCAGCCGCGCACTTGAGCTGGTCAGCTGAGTCGAAGGTGACAACGTACTTGGACCACTTGAGTGGATCTATTGCCTCAAGCTTGGGGAGGACTGTGTACACTTCATGAGCGAACTGCATGCATAGGCGATGAGTTGTTGGGGACTGAGCGCCACCCAGGATGCAAACGATGGCACGAAGCTCTTGAAAGCCCCCAGCCCCATCATCTTGGTGGCGGTCGTTGTTCCTTCTTGGTGGTGGTGGCTGCGGAGGAAGGCTAGTGTTGCCATGAGGGCGTTCCTCACGAGGCTGGTCCCTCGAAGGGCCCACACGAGACTGGCCCTGCCAATGGTCCTCGCGAGGCTGATCGCGCTAGCCTTGGCGAGAGTCATGGTTCTCCTAGCATCCTCCACCATGACCACCTTCACGGCCGTAGCCTCGGTCGCCGCGCTCAGGGCGACGACCGAGGCGCCTGTCACGGATGGCCCTGAGCTCCTGGTAGTCGTTGGTGTTGTGGATGTGCACATTGTTTAAGACGCGGCACGAGCGGCTGCCCTTGGAGGACTCAGGGTGGTCGCAACCACGCTTCATCTCATGCTCGGCTACGAGCAAAGCCGGTCCCTTGCACTTCACATCACTGGTCTTGGCCTTCTTGTCTTCTGGGTCGGCCTCTGGGAGCTCGATGAACGAGAGACGACCCTCTTCTGCCCTTGCGCACTTGCTTGCCATATTGAACATCTCCAGAGCCAAGCATAGGTCCTCATGGATGGCGAGCTCCTCCTTCATCCTGACGTCCCGGACACCATCAATGAACGCTGAGATGATGGCCTCGTTTGACACCTTGGGAATCTTAATGTGGACGTTGGTAAAATGCTGGATGTACTTACACAGGGTTTCCCCTGGCTGCTGCTTGATACACCGCAGGTCGCCTACCGCAGGGGCGCGGCCACGGGTCCCTTCAAAGTGGGAGATGAACCATTCGCATAGCACCTCCCAGGAGGAAATCGACTCCGCTGGGAGGTTCGGAGCCACAAACGCGCACCGTCCTTGAGAGCCATGGGGAACCAATTAGCCATAACATTCTCGTCGGCACTGGCCACCTCCATGCTCAGCTCGTAGAGCTGCAGGAACTCTGTGGGGTCGGGTGTTCCTTCATAGCATGGGGGTAGGTCTGGCTTGAACTTGCCGGGCCAAATGAGACGACGCAGCTCCAGGGTGCATGCCCGGCAGCTCGCCTTGCTTCCGGGTGCCCGTCGTGGAGGTGGAGCCTGATCAGGGTGTTCAGATGCCGTTGCGTGAGGTGGCGCACGACCTTGACGAGGCGGCACTGGGAGTGCATGCGCCCCGCCTTGGGGCCACTACACCACTTGGCAGCTTTCATCATCGCGCGCAGGCGCCCTGTGGGGCTGGTAGCGCTGGGGAAACTCACGCCTTGGCTTGGGGACGACGTCACGCAGGAGAGGAGGAGGAGGTACACCGTGGGCCATGTCGCCCGCTTGAGGTGGTAGAGGAGGCAGCGAGCGGGACGATGCAGGAGCTTCTCCCGCGGCGCTGATGAGCTCGGCGATGCGGTCCAGCTAGTCTTCCTAGAGGTCATCGGGGTGCGGTAGCGCAGGAGCTCACGCACCATGAGAAGTGCGGCCTGCGAGTTTGCCGGTCCATGACGGGCGTGGGAGGAAGAAGCACCGTGGGAGTCAGTGACTGGGTTCTAGTGCGGCTATCGCACCGTGCGGAGAGCGGCAACGACGAATCTTGTAGAAGGGGGATTTCGCGTGTCTGGGCTGCGTGACCAATTTTGGATGAGGAGGGATTTTCGCGGGCGTCGAAATTTCGGTATAACAAGGCACAGTGCGGTTTGAAAGGGTGGGAGTTTCGTAGCAGAAGACACAAAGATACTCTAGCTTCGAAAATTTCGGGATAACAAGGCGCGGATTCCATGTTTGGCAGAACAAACTTAACATGTACAAAAAAAGACAGCTCATACAAGACACAAGGGAGTCATGTCCCCTTTTCTTTTTCTTATATTATTTTATGAGAATGTCCCCTTTTCCTATATTGCTACAAATGAAAATGAGAAACTACAAGAAAAAACTAAAAAAATTAGGAGAACAAGATTAACCTGTACAATACAAAATCAATCCGCACTTTCCTTACCAACAACAAAAAACAAATCAATTCCCACCACCAGAAAGAGTCATGTCCCGTTTTATACGATTACGAATGCCGGGATCTAGAATTTTAGTTTTTGAATCTACGTTATGTTGAGTTTGAATATGTCGTTAGGTGACCTTGCGGTTTATAATGGATGTAGTCCTACATTTTGGTCTTCCATCTTATATTAACATATGAACTGCATGGACCATACGATCTCCAATACAAATATAAGTATCCATTTTATGTTAAATTCAAATCATAGTACATTGGTATAGGTAGCAAGATGTTCGGAATAATCTAAACCCTATTTTCATATGTCGAATGTGTTTAACACACACAACAATGCACCCCCCCCCCCGCCCCCACACACAACATTTAGATGTTAGCTTTCAAAGCCACATGTTAACTTAAATTAGAATAGTTGGCCATGCACGGATGCAATGTGGTGACAAGTGGTGGTCAGAAGATGTCTGCCATCGATATCCCAAATTCAAATCGATTTAGCCTTATTCCATGTGAGTATAGTATGTAGCATGTTTGATTCAGAACTATGCCAGGCATGTGTGCATTATATTCATGCATGCATCACTTACAAACATCATGAGCTCTTGTTCAAATATTTAAATCCACTCTTGTACTGATTATCGTCTTTGCGAGTCTTTTACACGCGCACACACATACACACTCCTCCTCCCTTTGTGGATATCCAATAAATTTCCTATATTGTGCATGCATGCACACGCACTCTCCACCGCTTTGCATCATCTACATCGTGCACACACGTTCTTGTTCCTTAGGTCGGTCTCCCACGATCTCCCTACATCTCCATCTTTCCCACACACACCGATCAATGTACCCTCTAGCTAGCCAGGCCTGCCTACGACACACAAACATGTACACACATAGTCCCTCCCCTCCTCTCACCATCCATGCCTCCTGTCCTAACTCCGAGGCACGCGGGCACTGTCGCCCCCTCAGTTGTTATCCTTCTTGCACTCGTACAGTGTCACAAGCTAGCTGCACCCCCTCTATTGTTATCCATCTTGCACTCTTACGGTGTCACAAGCTAGTTGTTGTACCACCACCCCACCACACACACATCTCCCTCTCGTCATAACTCCGGATGTTCTCTATCTCTGGGACATGCATGCATGTGTACCAATTGATTTCCCTCTATGTGCAGCAAGGTCTCTTGCTATCTCCCCACACAAAAATGTCTGATATATATCTCTAGTTAAGTCTCCCCTTCTTCACCCACGCACACATCGACCAAACCACGACCACTCTAGCTACATAGGACCGCCTTCCACACACACATTAATTGCCCTCCCCGTCTCATCATCCATGCCTTCCGCTTGGTCTATCAACAAGAGAAGCGCGCCCACGCACGTTATCGTCCCCTCTCTTTACTTATTGATCTTGCTCTTGTACTCCTTCCTTTGTCTTCGCTTGGTTGGACTCTCGCACAATCTCCCAACATGCACCCCCACTCTTTCTTAGCGCTCGTACATTCGTCATGTTATTCCCTCTGTCCGTGTCTATCAATACGTGCGTAAACGATCCCTTCCCCACTCTTCTCCAATATTGCCCACTCCATATACATATACTATGTATTTAGGACTCTCTTTAACAGAAACATATGTATAGAGGCGTGTGGGACACACCCACTAGGTGGAGCCGTGGAGGACATGAATATGTATCTATATCTATATCTATACCATCTATACCAATGTAAAAAAGACCAAAATATGCAGATTCAGTTAATCTCGGCCATCGAATCATGTCAATCCAACGATCTAGACTGCTTCAATGTCGAGCGCTCAACACATTTAGCGTGCAGCCAAATGTAGTGTTAATCACATAATAACACACAAATAATATCCTAATTAATATCCACATGCACTTAATATACTTCCAAATTCATGTGCATTGCACGTATACATTGACTAGTGAAGAGAAGAGCTGCACGCTTGCACATACTGCCTCCCGTCACACCCACGCGCATGTACACGGTGGAGCACATTTCTCTAATGAGAGTTAGCCCTATTGATAACTTGACGCATGTTGAAAGACTAGTTAGAGGACGTGGCAATAGTACTTTAAGCATGGTTAATAGTATAGCCAAACAACGTGTTGCCATGTCATACATAGTCAACCATATAGCAAACGTGTATAGTACTAGTAGTTGGTAAGTATTACTAAGTTTTTGCCCCAAGAGGTTGCGGGCGTCACCCTTTACATACAAATTAAGTTAGGTGGTAAAATTACACCCCGTCGCGCTGGCGTCGCCCCAACACACGGTCTGTCCGGCCCGCCGCTCACCGAAGGGATGCTCATCGGCGTGGTGCATCACTGACACGTGCGACCGCATGTAAGCAGTAGCACCAACACACGGCCGGTCTGGCCCGCCGCTTAGCATAAATAGACGGTATGTCAGGCCCGCTGCTCACCGAAGCGACACGCATCAGCTTGGTACATTGCTTATGTTCGACCGCACGCTAGCAGTAGAAGATCGACAAGCCCAAGCTTCTCCACGTACTGCGCACCAAAAGGCCAACCTTTTATTGTAGATCGCTTTGAAAAATGTAGATCGCACATAGGCGTATACCATGGCAGTTGCGAACGCTCGTATGGCAGTTTCATGGGTAGGGGAGGGGTGTTTTTTTCCAATCATGTTATTCCAGCTAAGCCACCCTGTAAACATAGTAAAAAATATGCCCGTGCGTTTAGCAAAGCTCGTGGCATGGCAGTTTTGTTAAATTCCATCGCACTTCTTTTGTTTACTGATGTTTTCGTCCAATAGCTGGCATCGTCGGATGCAGATCTTACGGTTAATGGTGCTTTCTCCAGGAATAGCCTCGTGGCGAGCCAGGGACTAGTCCTTTTTTCACACGCATTGCATCGACACTCTCCCTCTTTCCCACGCACACACCTACGTCGGGGTGTTACGAGGCATAGGTGGCCACACCATCGGGTACTACCTCTATTACACAAGTAGTAGAAGGCAAAGACGGGCCTTTTAGAGAGAAGAGTGGAGAAAGAAAAGGTTTACGTCTTTTTGAGGGGTTAAGAGAGAAGGTTCTTGGCGAGATCTTCATCCCTAAAAATACTTGACAATAGTATTATTGGAGTGGATACACAACTCACAAAAAATACAAGAACTCCACTAGGTGGACTGGTCTGAGCGAAGAGAAAAAAAGCAACGTGATGATTGTTGTAGAGTCACTCAAATGCATGCATTCTATTCCGTAGTAACACATGGGCGCTCTACTCGTATAGGTTTACTTCTGACATGAAGGATCTTATATCCAACGGGCACAAAATATCCCTTCGACCGTTGGAAATTACTTCAGCTACTGATCTGATGTTGAATTAATTGCTGCATCGCAATCAAAATCCTCCATCTCTTAAGCTAAAATAGACCATACTAAACCCTACTTGGACTGTTGATCTTATGTTGGAGTATATTATCATATTAGTATCAAGATAAATAGAAGGCATTGCGGAATCATTTAGGAGGTGAGCTTGTCAATCTGAATGTGGAGGGACACCGTCCTCGAATCACCAGCCCCGGCCAGCAGCTTGGGCGGCACTGTGAAGTAGGTGATCTCCTCCACGGCAATGGCCCCAGGCTCGTTGCGGCTTGCCACCTCTATTTCCACCTTCACGATGTTGATCGTGGCTCTGGGCAACCCCGGCGGCCCGTTCCCCCACATGTTGGCTGCGTAATGCGGCGGTGCGGATGCCCCACTCTGATGCAGACGACCAACACGGCGATAGGAGTGCCGATGTCGAGCGCCCTGCCGACCACGAAAAACGCGTGGCCGTCCTCCTCTGTGAACATCAAGCACCTCGGCTCCAACACCGACAGCTGTAGCTGGAGCACCTTGTCGTACTGGATCATGTGCACGGGCATGGGGTGCACGGTGTTGATGTGGCGGAGGAGCACCAGCGGCGGGTTTTCGTAGCCGTAGCTGGGCACGGGGCACTTGGAGGGCACGAGCGGACACACGCTCTAGTGATCAGCGAGCTTCGGGTAAGTGACGTAGAGCCCACAACCTTCGTGCGGGCACTCAACCCTTATCGAGAAAATAACGTCGTCCATCGGAATGTTGCGTCGAAGCTGCCATCATGCTCGCACTTCTGGCACTACCGCTGATTCCCGGGGTGCTCGCCGCAGCAGTTCGTGCAGGACAGGTGCCCTCCCTTGCACTTCACAAATCAATCAAAAATCACATGAATCAAGAAACCAACACCTTGCTCGATCAGCCGAACGGACGAGATTCGTTCGAACCTCATAAACTGGAGGCTTCAAGGGGCGGAGGCACAAGGAGCACTAGAGCAAGGTGAGATTCATATAGACCTCCGACGTCCTTGTCCTGTTCCCTCGTCATGATCTCGCCATCCTCGTGCACCACCATCTCTCGCTTTTGGGCCGAGGCATAAAAAGTTTTACCATCACATATTCGCACTACTTCAAGGTGCATTTAATCAACACATGCAAGGATCGAAAAGGAAACACAAGGCATGTATGCATGCATTGTATTTAACGCATCGGTAAACACAATTTTTTGAAGTACTACCTCCTTTCCGGTTTATAAGGCTTGCATGTATATCTATGTTGAAAAATAAACAAACGTAATACACGTTATCTGTCACAAAAAAATATATCATTAGAAGCTCTAGATCTTCTACTTTCTAATGGTGTAATTTTTAGACTATACAACTCATCTTGGTAAAATTATAGACCTAGGGATACGTGCAAGCCTTATAAACTAGAAAGGAGGTAGTATATCAAGTGCACTGCTTTGATGTGTCGCGTCAACGCGTACAACAAGGAGAACCTTGATTACAACACCCTCACCCTCTCCCTCACCCATGAGGGTCATGGCTTGCAGGACGAGGAGAAACTTTTGCTACACGCTCTCCCTGCCGCACGTGATGGACATGTAGCAGTTCAGTCGGTGTCAGATGGTCAGAAGCATACTATAGTAGTACTATCACTGTTCAACTTCCCGAAGAGGCGAAGAGCCAAGCGCAACCCGAATGCTCGTGTGGTAGTTTCATGTGTAGGGGAGGTAGTATAATGTTAATCCCTCCGTCTAGGTGAATAAGTCATCTTAGGTTGTGCATCACAACCAAGGAGGAGGGGAAAATGGGAATTAATGTTTATTTGCTAATTAATAGCATTGCATGCAATGAACTGACGAGTGCATGTCATGCTTGGTAGTCTCAAGTCATTGAAAGCACACACGCCCCACATCTATTATTGGTTGATTAACTTATTCATGTCAAAAAACAATAAATGAGGTGAGAGTTAATGCACCATGCATAAACTTTTTGGGATTATTTAGTTTTCATAAGGTGACTTAGAGCAAGTACAATAGATCTGAGTCAGCTGGCAATAACAAGAAAAACTATATTCTTGCGAAAATAGGCACCGGTGCTTATTTGTACAAGGTAGATGCTTAATTCTGTAAGGTCTAAGCCCAATGCCATACACTGCAGACTGGATGCCTCTAAGCTTAAAATCGTTGGAGTCTCCTCCATGCTAGGCCATCTACAAGCATTTTTTCGATTGAAATAATCTTCTGGCCATACCTGTCATCATGTTGACTGAAGTTTGTACACTGATCTGGTCAAGAGATGAATATATATTTTAACTTGTTGTGGGGTAAATCTTAGAGGCTGCAGCAAATATTTGTATACACTGCGGGTCTTTTAGATATGTTTACTAGCATATGGGGCCGGTGTTAGGGGCAGTGCTGCCTCCAAACACTGGAGGTTCTCTCAACCGTGACATGTTTATCATCACATTTTCATACTTCAAGGTGCATTAAATCAACAGATGCATGGATCAACAGGAAACTCACAGCATGCATGCATTTCTAAACACAAGTTTTTGAGAAAATCGTGCCATGATGTGTCGCGTCAACTCGTACAACAAGGAGAAGCTTGGTTACTAGCACGCTCTCTCCTTTGCCCATGCGCACAGTGGCTCGTAGACGAGGAGAAGCTTTTGCTTACAACAAGAAGCTCTCTCTCCCCCACGCGGTGGACATGCAATAGTTGATTCAGTATTGTAGTAGTAGTACTAACATTGTTCGACTTCTTTTTTGAAATAAATGCAGGAGAGATGCGTATTTCATTGATTAGAAGGGGAGGCAAAAGAACTCCCAGTACAGGGTGTAGGCTAACGCATTAGCTTGCGGAACAAGGAACAGAAAAATAGAAGAAGAAAAAGAAAAAGAGATCGGCATGGGTCTACGCTCACAGAAATAGATGCCAGCTCCCTGCCACCGCCCACTCGCTTGCCTCCGACCACAGGAGGTGCAAGACTTGCCGCGGCGGATGTAATGCACGCATCTTTGATTGTTCAACTACTTGATGAGGCGAAGAGCCAAGCGCAGCCCAAACATGGCAGTTGCGAACACTCGCGTGACTGTGTTATGTGTAGGGGAAGGGCATGGTGTGGCATTTTTGTCGCAATTATTTTCTAGTATTTCAGTTTGCATTCAATAGGTGCCACCATCGGATACAGATCTTACGGTTATACTGCCTCCATTCCCAAATATTTTCCTTTCTAGACATTTCATGTGGAATACAACATACGGATGTATGCATACATATTTTAGAGTGTGGATTCGCTCATTTTGCTTGGTATGTAGTCACTTGTTGAAATCTCTAGAAAGACAAATATTTGGGAAGGGAGGGAGTAGTTATCTTACGAAAATCAAAAACAACCAAAACAAACCCGACCACCTTTCTTGTTTCATGTTGCATTTAATGCCTTGAGACTTACATACTACCTCCGTCCTGGTTATTGGTCCATATTTTATTTTGTGCCAAATTTTGACCATAAATTTAACTAACAAAATATTTGTGCATGTTAAACAATATATCATTGAAAACTATGCTCAAGTACAAATTCAGCGATATAATTTTTGTTAACATGCATTAACATTTTGTTAGTTAAATCACTGGTCAAAGTTTGGCACAAACTAGAAAGGGGACTAATAAACCAGGACGGAGGTACCTCATGCAGCGGTCAGTTCATTGCATGCAATCGTATTAATTAGCAAATAAATATGAATTTCTCACATTTTTCTCTCCACCTTGGTCGCAGTGCATAATTTAGTAGTCTCTTTTTGACACGCATTTACGTTGATATGGCTTGAAACATTGAATGCCAAGGAGGGGGCGGGTAGCGGTTCCCGAAATATTGAACAGTCAATGGTGCATCCTCATTGAATTGGCATGCACAGGGAATTAATAGGAGAATCGAATGGAGCCATCATGATGTTAATGCAACACAGTTTGGATTGTCATATAAAAGTGCCCCACCACTCCAATACATCTACTCCTAGTCTCTGCGCAACACTGCTCACTCCAATACAAGACCAAGACAAGTCACCAGAAGCCACAAGCACAAATGGCGTCGATGGACGCGAGCGGTAGTCGGCTGTGCCAGATCATCCAAGACGCCGGCCTGTGGCCCCGCACCGCGTAGCGTTTCCAGACGGTGCTGGCGGCCGCCGGTGTCATAGCCCTCGACGATGCCGCCTTCGCTTCGCACGTGTACGAGATGATTGTCCGCTCCATCCACAAGTTAACCGCCATCAAGAAGCGCGTGGACGACCTTCCCGTACCCCTCCAGCCCGCGAGCCCACGCTTCTCGTTGCCTGCCATTCTCATCGGCCTCCATGGTGATGAACTCTTTCAAGCACTGGTGGCCCTGCAGCTTCCGGAGGTCGTGACGACGAATGTGCACCTCGAGGTCGCGCTCGCAGCGCAGCGCCTCGCCATGCAAGAAACCGTCAACCTACACATCCATGTCTTCGAGGAAATCGTCTACATAGGCCACTACAAGGCCAGGGAGGACAGCAAGACGTTGGCCTTCTTCGACCGACTGGAATCTTTGGACGCCATTGTTCAGAAGCACGTGGACCTGGCCACGAAAGCCACTGCTACATAGCCGCTTTTCGGTGAGCCGACGCCCTGAGTCGAGGAGTAGGAAGTCATGGATGGATGTATCTTTCTTCTTGCCTCCTATAACCAGCACCGTGTCGCCTCCTAGCCTTAATGTGTTAGTGTATGTAATTTTTATTCCAGTCGTAAATGACACGTGTGATCCCTTAGTTTTATTTGGTGGTGTTAATAATATGTAGTACACATATGAGTGTATGACGTATCACTGTCTTCGTCCTGGTTTACTAGTACATTCACAAATCCCCACCCTGCCCACCACGCGTCACCTGAGTTAGAATAAGGAGAGAGAAATGAGGCAGAAGAGCACCACTAGTTGGGTGAATGCAATTTCACAGTACATATTTTTTCCTGCATTTTTCCACCTATATGTACTCCTAGGCTATTTCGATGTGCTTCTTTTCGCCGACATATGGGACATATAGCATCTGGGTCATAGTGCATGCATGACTCGGAGCATGTGCAACCATGTCGGCGTACTTTTATATTTCAGACCTAACGAATTACATGCAAAGCCCCCATAGAAGAATAAATAAATGAATGAATTACCACATGAAAACCGGATTATTGTAATAGAAACCGGAGCACGTTCGTTAAATTTTTGACATAACATATTGAAAAAAATGTCTGGATCTAAACTAGTCTAAAGGCCTCTTTGATTCATAGGATACTGAAAACACATGAGTGGTGAAAGTAGATGGCGATGAACCGAGAGGAGGACGTAAGTTGTTTTTTATGGCCATATCACCACATTGTTTACTATTCCCTGCTGGTTCACTGGGCTGCCGTGTTTTGCACTGCTCCCGACGTGATAATAACTATTATAAGTCGTCATATCACAAGAACCTATCTTTCCAGTAGTAACGGGCTGTCCAATCACACAGCCCTACCTTTCCAGCAGTAAGTTGAAACCGATAGTCCCTCACCCTCCTCTCTGTCAAACCGGTTAGGTAAAATTGCCGCGCGTACTGCCCGGGAAAAGCCCCGCCCTCGACTTTTAAATACTCCTACTCCCCCGTTGCTAAGTATTTGTTTTTCTAGACATTTCAAATGGACTATAACATACAGATGTATGTAGAAATCTTTTAGAGTGTAGATTCACTCATTTTTCTTCGTATTTAGTCACTTGTTGAAATCTCTAGAAAGACAAATAGTTAGGAACGGAGAGAGTAAAATTTTGTATCGATGAATTGCGCCATCAAGTAGAAAACCAAAAGAAAAAGGTGGTATAGTACATGTAGACAAATACAGTTCAAGTTCTAGCTAGCAATTCGGAATGTAAACCATGCATGTGTTTTTATAGTATAGTACAGTACAAAGTGCGACGTACACAAATTGAAACACTTGTTCTAGAGAGAAATGATAATCACTCCACTATATACATAGGAAGGAGCCAGAGCGCTTCCTTTTCTAGGGTTGCTCTCTTCATTATCCCATCCTCTCGAGATCTAAACAAGACATCGGGAGCGACATTTTCTCTTAGCTCACCGCTGGTCACAGATGCGACCGGATCCCTTTGGCCGGTGTGTCTAGGGGGACTAGGTGCATCTATCATGCGGTCATCGTCGGTGAGGGAGGAAACCCAAAGCTGCAGGTGGGTCCCGATCCTATGCCTGTGCCATTCTCTCCAACACAGCACCGCCCTAGGAGGTCCTTAGACCCCTTCTTCCTCCCTGTCATATTGTCCGTAGATCCGACCTGCCATTGCCGACATCCCGACGACCCCCAGGTATAAGTTCTTCGAAAGCAGCCTTGCTCTACTGACCCAGCTCCCCACGTGTCTGCATGTGCATATTTTTCTAGTTCCATCAACTCTTCCAAAGCCAACTAAATTTGTAGTATTATTAGAGCTAAAGCTACTTCATGCAGTCCAATCTAGGACTAGCTTCAAACAACAAAGAAAAGGGGGAAAGTCGTACCATGAATCTAGGACTTAATTCAAAGAGGAAATAACAGGGGAAAGTAGTAGAGACCGGATACCCAACCGGTCTCTTGGTTGAAAAGGGAAATAAAGGGAAAACGTAGTAAAAACTTGAAAAGGAACAGATCTATTATTGGTGGAAAAAAGGATAGAAAGTGGCAGCTAGTGGACAAGTCAACAAAGTATGTCCAGGATTAGATTTGCTACCCTCACATAGTAAAATTCCTCCAGGATTAGATTTGTTGCCCTTAGAGAGTATGAACAAATACGGCATCACCACTTTATGCCTCCTTGTAGGTACATTGTGCTGATGCGTCCACTGTCGCATGTCCTTATACCAACCTTTTGTTGTTGTTAATGTAAGGGCGCATGTACAATGAACCAATCACACTGTTAATTTAAGGACATGTCTAACCAGTGTTATTGTTAATCTAATGCCTCCAGTGATATGATGCAATTATACTATTTTACAAATGGTACTCTTTTTGTTTTCCCCAGTATGATAAGTAAGTTGCATCTTTACGCTGCTGAGTGTCCTGGTGTCCCCACAGTCCCATGCCCTTAAACCAACTCTTTAGCTGCTGTTGATCTACTGTATCTGGTAAACAAGCAATGCCATCATTAAAGTAATCCCATATTTGACGAATGTCATTGTGATCTTAATGCTTCCGGTAACATGAAGCATTGCTGACGTTTTAAAATTTCTACTGTCCTTGCGTGATTGCCATGAACATAATCAAGATGCTTCTTTTCATTTCGTGTATGTTTCATATCTTGTTATTGACCAACAATTGTTTTTTATCTATTTGCACAGATAGCGATATCAATTTCACCTTGTTGCTATTGTGACCTTTTGGTGAACTGTAGAAAATACTTTTTTTGGAATGAGTGTCTTGTGCAGTTCAACTAAAATGTCACGTGGGCAACATCTCTCAATTTTGGTGGAACTGCACAAAATGGTGATTGGAGTTTGCAAAATCTCCGTCAAATTTTGCTGGTAATCTTGTGCAACATTTTATTAGCCTTTGCAAGATCACTGTCACCACAATGACACTTTATTTTAGTGGAACTGCACAAAAGGATAAGCAAATTATTGTTGCACCTTACATGAGCAGGACAACCAACCTTAATGTTGCTCAATTTTTGTGCATCTACTAAAGAAGAACCTACAAGTTCACGAGAGCAAGTACTTCTTGCTAACTGAATGATGCAATCTTTGCTTCATTTTAGGTGAACTACAGAAAAAGTTGCATGAATTGAATCATTGAGTTGAGCTGCAGGTTGACTTCAACTAGTGCCACTATTATAATAATCATGCTCTTTCTTATTTGTGGTATGCAAACAGGAATACTCAACAACATATGTTGCGATAGTACAAATCATTCGCCAAGTTCTTGGGTTGTATGACACGACTAGCCAATATGGATTTAATCCCGATATTCACTTTATCAAAAGGCTCTAATGGGTTGGTTCTGAATCTTGCAAGCTGGGAATCAATGAGATGTGTAGGTATCTTTGTTGTACTTATTATGTGAATCTAATTTGTTGGTTCTGAATCTTGCAAGCTGGGAATCAATGAGATGTGTGGGCATATTTGTTGTACTTATTATTTGAATCTTATTTGTAGGTTCTGAATCTTGCAAGATGGGAAACACAGCATGATGATGCAGAGGACAGTAACCATAACAAACAGTTCAAACTTGGAAGTATTATCTGTGTGAGAGTGCAACGAATGTGTTGATCATGCGCGCCCCAAGAATAATAATTCTAATTATTTTGCATGCTGATCATGTGGCAGTGATAGAACGAGCCAATGAATTGCTTGTTTTAAGAATAACTTTTAATTATAGCTAATTAAATTTAAGTAAAGTGACCACTAACACTTGTTATTACAGTACCAATACAGACCCGCTTGTGAACCGAAGTGTGGCTGGAGAAGATTTCTTACTCCGAAGTAATAGATGCGTTTGAATGCGCCGAGGGTGCATGTTCTGCCGGGCATGCAGTGTGCGAGGGAGGGGTAGTAAATGTTGTCGCATGTACGCACTCGGTTTACTGTTGAATCCAGTTCCCGAAGAGCTGAAAAACAAACTGCTGTCTGATATGTCTCCAGCGTATCTATAATTTTTTATTGATCCATGATGTTATATTATCATTCTTGGATGTTTTACAATCATTTTGCCATAGTGCCAAGTGCCAGTTGCTATTTGCAACATGTTTTTTACATCGTAGGAAATTAATATCAAACGAAGCCCAAACACTGCGAAACTTTTTGGAGATTTTTTTGGGCCAAAAGACACCTCATGGGCCAAGGCAGGACCTGGGGAGTGCCCCGAGAGGGTCACAACCCAGCAGGGTGTGCCAGACCACCCTGGCATGCCCAGGTGGGTTGTGCCCACCTCGGTGGCCTCCCGTACCGCCCCTTTGCTCTATAAATACCACAATATTCCAGAAAGTCTAGGGGAGTCGACGAAATATTCATCCAGCTGCCGTAGATTCCAGAACCACCAGATCCAATCTAGACACCATCATAGAGGGGTTCACCACTTCCATTGGTGCCTCTCCGATGATGCGTGAGTAGTTCCTTGTAGACCTACGGGTCCGTAGTTAGAAGCTAGATAGCTTCCTCTCTCTCTCTCTTTTGATTCTCAATACAATGGTCTCTTGGAGATCCATATGATGTAACTCTTTTTGCGGTGTGTTTGTTGGGATCCGATGAACTTTGAGTTTATGATCAAATCTATATTTTTATGTCCATGAAAGTTATTTGAGTTTCTTTGATCTCATATATGCATGATCTCTTATAGCCTCGTATTTCTACTCCGATATTTGGGTTTTGTTTGGCCAACTTGATCTATTTGTCTTGCAATGGGAAGAGGTGCCCGGTAGTGGGTTCGATCTTACGGTGCTTGATCCCAGTGACAGAAAGGGAACCGACACATATGTATTGTTGCCACTAAGG
This sequence comes from Secale cereale, assembly GCA_902687465.1. NCBI lineage: Eukaryota > Viridiplantae > Streptophyta > Magnoliopsida > Poales > Poaceae > Secale > Secale cereale. The sequence continues at coordinate 202,691,182 of LR738712.1, forward strand.
ATAAAACAACAAGATCCATATCTAACGCCATAGATAAACAGATCTTTTCTACATCATGTCATCGTTCTTAATGCATTACTCCATTTTTCCATGAACTTAATACACTGGATGCATGCTGGATAGTGGTCAATGTGTGGAGTAATAGTAGTCGATGCAGGCAGGAGTCGGTCTACTAATCTTGCACGTGATGCCTATGTAATGATCATTGCTTGGATGTCATCATAATTATTTGAGGTTCTATCAATTACGCAATAGTAATTTGTTTACCCACTGTTTGCTATTTTTCTCGAGAGAAGCCACTAGTGCAACCTACGGCCCCCGGGTCTTCTTTCTCATATATTTGCCTTTGCGGTCTACTTTTTCCTTGCATTTATTTCAGCTCTACTAAACCGAAAATACAAAAATACATTGCTGCAATTTATTATTATTTATTTTATTTGGCATTTGATCTATCAATCTACTACAAATTTCTCCCGTACGTTTTGCCTATCTTGAGGTGCCATACCCCGAAAGGGATTGACGACCCCTTTAACACATCGGATTGCGAGAAGTTGTTATTTGCGTGCAGGTGTTGTTTACCTTGTGTTGCTTGGTTCTTGTACTAGTTTGATAACCTTGGTTTCACATCTGAGGGAAATACCTACCGCCGTTGTTCTGCATCATACCTTCCTCTTTGGGGAAATACCGACGTAGCTTTAAGTGACATCAAAAGGAATTTCTGGCACCGTTGCCGGGGAGGATCTTTAACGTAACCAGGTTCCTAATCACAAATCTCATCTCGTCGCAATTTACATTATTTTCCATTTGCCTCTCATTTTCATCTCCCCCACTACACAAAAATTTGCCATTTCATTCGCCATCTTTTTCGTTCGCCGTTCTCTTGCCAGATCTATTCTTTGCTTGCAATCATGAGTGATTTCGGTATGGCACCAACAGATGATGGCTTTCCTCCTAAAATTGGACGTACATGCAATTTGGTTGCTAAATTTTTTATCTTGGGGCAAGGAACGTTATGGGAAAAGAACGCATGCAAGAATTTTTCAATTGTTTTGGAAATCCGAGCCTTGATGATGCTCCTATACTTAAAACTACTAGATCTTATGGGGATGCTATTTCAGCACTAGTTCTGAAACTTGAAAGTAAATTTATCCGCATTCATACTACTTTGCAGAGATTGTTTTTTGAGCTTTCCGAAATAAAGAATCCTAGAGCTACAAAGTTAGCCACTCTGGTCCTTTGATTACAAAGATTATTTGGCAAAGATTGTTCTGAAATTTGACTACATAATACGGGAAGCTACAGAAAACTTTGTTTTATGGTACGAATCGTGAAAAACCCGTGATAGATGAAATTCTTTACAATAGTGATTATGCTTTAAGACATTTGCTGGTGATAATAGAATCTTTGACGAGAATCGTAAGAAAGAACTCCCCGCTTTAGATATAATCCAACAAGTTTTCAATAATGTTAAGCAACATTACTCTTGGATTGTTGCTGGAAATCAAAGGGGTTATCATGAAAATCAACTTAGAAATGCTAAGGTGTCTATGGATAATATGTTCTACGTTGTCTTTGCAAAACCACATGATAAGGATACCCCTAAGGTAATTAAAGATAAAGATGACAAACCTTAGATCCTTGCCTTATGCCTAGCTAAGGGCGTAAAACAATAGCGCTTGTTGGGAGGCAGCCCAATGAATAAAATTTATTTTTTCCTTTTTTCTTTCTGTTCTTGTGTGTTAGCACAATTATGTTACTGGTATAATTTTGTATTTTGTGTTTTCATTAGTGTTTTTTCCAAGTAGAACCGATAGGATATTCTTGGGTGATAGTTGTTTGATCTTGCTGAAAAAGACAGAACTTTTGCGCTCATGAATTTTAACAGAAAAATGCTTTTTACTTGATTCTTTTTGCAGAAGATCAATATACAAATTTCCCACGTGGCCCTATTTCTTTTTTAAATATTTGTAGAGTTCCAGAAGTATACGAAACCTCCAGATTACTACAGACTGTTCTATTTTTTACAGATTCTATTTTCTTTGTGTTGTGTGCTTATTTTGATGGCTCTATGGTTTTCTTTGATGAGGTTTTGCCATAGAAAAGCTGGAATATAGTAGATATAATACGAAAACAAAATATGAATTGGTTTGACACAGCACTTATGGTAGTGGTTTGCTTACTTATACTAACGGATCTCACGAAGGTTTTGTTGAAGTTTTGTGTGATTGAAGTTTTCAAGTTTTGGGTTATCTTACGATGGATGAAGGAAGGATGGAAGATACTAAGCTTGGGGATGCCCCAACATACCAAGATATTATCCAAAAATGAGCAACCAACTAAGCTTGTGGATGCCCCCGAGTGGCATCCCCGCTTTCTTCCAATAACTATCGATACTTAACTTCAAACTATATTTTTATTCCTGACAAGATATGTGCTTTGCTTGGAGCGTCTTGTATGATATGAGTCTTTGCTTTTTTTGTTTTGATTTTGAAGTCATCAATCCTTCTTGTACACACTTATTTGAGAGAGCCAAAATTATGACGTGACTTGTTAGAATAGCTCTCTATGCTTCACATAAATTTTTATGAGCTATTGATTTGCTCTAGTGCTTCACTTATATCTTTCTGAGCATGGTGTGCTTAGTATTTTTTTTGAAGAAATACTCTCTTGCTTCACTTAGATTTATTTGAGTGTTAGTAAAACTTTAAAGAAATTCCCTCTTGCTTCACTTATATTATTTTGAGAGAAAGAAAGAAAAAAAATTATGCTCATGATCTTCACTTACATCTGGTTGAGATTTTCAAAAGCAACACATGAAAATTAGTCCCAAAGTGATAGATATCCAAGAAGGATATAATAAAAACTTTCATGAAGATCATTGGACAAAATAAACGTGATTCCTTGTAATAATTGTGAGACATGATGATGTGATATGTGAGTTATGTTGATGAGTAATTATGCTCTAGTAAGAATAGTAGTGTTAAAGTTTGTGATTCCCTATGCAAGAACGAAAGTCTAAAATTATGCAATGAAATTATATCCTACTAGTGGTGCATTATTCGGTGTTATTTATGCTCAATGTTCGCTTATGAGATTATTTGTTTCATGATTGGTCGCCTCCCAGTCTTTTGCCACCTCCATTTTGCACTAAGTATGATCTCTACTTGTGCATCCAAAATCCTTTATCCCGGTTTTGCCACATGAGTCAACCATACCTACCTATATACGGTATTTCCTTGCCGTTGTAAGCAAATTTTTATGTGCATTCTCTAATTTTCAAAATAAATTTCCCTTTTGTGTGCCCATACCGCTCGAGAGGCGGCGAGGGGTGGCCAATATTTTCCATGCTAGATGTGTTATTCTCACGATGAGTGTTCATTCACTTGTCATTGCACGAGATTAAGAAAAAGGTATTAGGGATGCCTAGTCCCGAAATGAAAAAAATTTACTTTATGTTTTCAAATAGTAAATTCCTTGGAAAGTGTTGGTATGGAAGGAAACCATGGATTCGGCAAGCTATGGCTTGTGAAAAGTTTGGTGGAAAAGGTATAAACTTTATTTTCTGTTTGTGAACCACCTATGATATATCTAGCATGGAAAGTGTTGGGAACCTCAAGTCGTTCTTGTTAGTGGGAAAAGTATACCTCCCAGAATGTTTTATCTCTCAATTTAAGCTTTGAGCTCTGGCACCTCCACAAATCCCTACTTCCCTCTGCGAAGGGCTTTTCTTTTACCTATGCAATTTTTATTTTTGAATTTGAGTCTCCATCTTCTCTTACAAGCACCAACTAGGAAACACTATGTCGGGGGAAACTGTCCACCACGAGCACCTATGGGACCGGAGCCCCTTGTTCGTGCGGTAAGGGAGCGGAGGGAGCACAAAGAGCAGATCGTAGTGAACACGCGGGCAGTTTACCCAGGTTCGGGCCGCGATGGGCGCGTAAAACCCTACTCCTGCTTAGTTTGTATTGAGTTGGAGAGCTCGGGAGCTTGAAGAACTAGCTACACCGAGCGAATGAGCGATCTAGGTTCCGAACCCTTTCTACGTTGTGCATGGGCCTCCTTTTATAGCTCAAGGGGTCACCGACAGGTGTCAACGTAGGAGAAAGGGCAAAAATGTAATAGTGGTGGTAGTTGTAACAGTGCGGGAACAGTGGATGAACAGTGCATGAACAGTGGTCATCACCTACTTTGACAGTGGGGGACAAGAGCATTTAATGCCTGTCGCCGTCGACCCCAAAAGCGCCCGCCCTTGCGTCTCCGTTTGCCACGACGATAGCTTTACCACCGTGGAGTGCCACCGTGTCCCCCAGGCTGCACAGCCATCCGCCACGCGTCCCTGGAATGGCCCCAGGGCGACGCGTGGACCGATGAGCTGGAGCGCGGGCACACAGCGCAACTCTCCCCGGCAAGCACCTTGCCGGGGTCTTGACCTTGCCGGGCCCGGGAGCTTGTCGGGCTCTGAAGCTTGCCGCTCCCCGGGTCCTGCCGGGGCGCATGCTGTGCCGAGGCATGTCTTCTGTAATGCAATCTTCTAGTCTTCCTGGCAAGTTCCACTTGTCAGGGTCTTGTGTTAGTAAGGTAATCTTGAGCCCTGGACGGCCTTCCCGGCAAGATCCACTTGCCGGGGCCTTGATCTTCTGTCTTGTATACTTTGTTTTTGAATGGCTTTATATGGGGCAGAAAGGTCTCCGGCAAGCACGTGGTAGGCCCTGCCGCGGGAAGCTGCTACTGCCCGTGCACAAGTTGGGGTACTGAGGTACCCCTACCTTAGTACACCGACAGGAGTCCCCGGGCCTGGGCCACACATGGTGCCGAGCGCTATTGGGCCAGGCCCAAAACAGTGCACGGGCACGCGCGGCCCACGGCACGCCGAATCCACTTCCGCATCCGCCGCGTCCCTCCGTAACGGCACGCGTCGATTGCGGCGTCGTGGGAGGGAACGTGGCCACGTTCTTTAATGGGAAATGCGGAGCGTCCCCCACTTCCCCCTTAAAAGCAGAGGAAGCAGGGGCCGTTACCTTACTTCGCCTTCATTGCTTCTTCTTCCATCTCCAGAAATTCCCCTTTGCGCTCCGACTCCACACCTCCTCCGCCGTCTCCCGCATCCGCGGCGCCGCCGGACTCTTCGCCCTCCTTCCCTCACCGCCTCCGCCATGGCCCCGAAGACCGAGAAGGCGAAGGCGGAGAAGACCAAGAAGGAGAAATCCGAGCAGGCGGCGAGGCTTGCTCTTATGCGGAAGAGGAACGTCGTCTTCGCGCCAAGGCTCAGCGCGCGGGAACTCTGGAACAAGTACTACTTGTTCTGGGCCAAGGAGACCAAGGCGCACCCTCGAACCAGAGCCTATCCCGCCGCCGCCAAGGATATCTACCCCGGCGGGTACTTCTTCTTCGCTGTTTTCTTCCACTGCGGCCTTTGTCCCCCCTTTTCTGAATTCTTCTGCGATATCATGAACACCTACAACCTCCACCTTCTAGACTTCACCCCCAACGCCATCCTCACGATGGCGGTTTTCGCACATCTGTGCGAAAACTATATTGGGATCTATCCGAATGTAGCGTTGTTTAGGCATTTCTTTACGCCTAGAGTAGAGGCCGGGGCTCCCCTCTCCGGAGGAATCTCTTGGGTCTTCCGCTTGAACAAGAAAGAGTCCTACCTGCAAGGAGAGCTCCGCGGCAAGTGGGAGGAGTGGCGCGCGGACTGGTGCTGGATAGTAGAGGACGAGCCGCAGCCCTTCACCGCGCCGCGCACAACTGCCATAGTGCGCGGCAGGGACTGGAGCGACCTGGATTCGGACGACATCAAGCTCAACGTCGCCCTTGTCAGAATTCTTCGTCTCCGGGTAGCTAAGTTGACCATGGGAGAAGTGGGGGCAGACTTCCTCCGCCGCCGCATTGCCCCTCTTCAGGAGAGGAAGAGGCCAGCATGGGAGTACGGCAATGCGGCGGACATAATGAGACTGCGCCCCGGACTGAACTTCAACTTCACGTCGCTGGAGCTGAAGGGGATGGTCTGGGAACTGTTTAAGCACGACCCGGCCCACCCAGAGTGGTTCAGAGCTCCCCGGGGAGTGGTGCCCCTCTGCAACAGCACGGCCCGAGATCCCCTACGCGCAATGATGCCCGCATGCGACTCGCATGGCGTGGATCCAACATGGATAGCGCCCAAGCCAGACGCCATCATGAGCTTCTTCGACAACCTGGTGGAGGTGGCGAAGAATAAGGATGAGATCAAGGGGCTCACTCGGGACACCACTGACCGGGAGATTGCTTATATAGCTTCCCGGGTAGAAGAGGCCGCCGCAGCCGCAGCGGCGGGGGAGTTTGGGTTCACGTTCGAAGAGGCAGAGGCTGCGGAAGCGTCCTGCCAAGCAGAGGAGGCAGAGATCCGCAGGCTGCTGAAGCTTCCGCCCGACGAGCTCGCCGGGGTCCCTTCTCTGAGACACGCCGGGATCCCCGGAGTTGTGACCGAGGCCGCGGCAAGGGGCGAGGTTGCCGGAGGAAGCAGAGGCGCCGGAAGGAGCGGTGGCGCCGGAGGGAGCGGAGGCGCCGGAGGGAGCACGGCAGCAGGGCAGGGCGCTGGGCCCAACGAGCCGGCCGAGGAGGAGGAGGAGGAAGACGTCGGGGCCGGCGAGGACTCCGATGGGTCTCTGGGGCTCTACAACGACGACGCCTCCTCGTCGTCGGAGACCTCCCCGTCTCGGGCAAGTCCCAGGCGATCTCCGCTGAAGCGCCTCCGCAAGGCGACGACGGCGACGAGGGCGCAGGCGCCCCGACAACAACCAGCTCGCCGGGCGGCGCGAGCTACCCGGGGGAGCCAAGCTGCGACGGGAGCGCCCAGCGCACCAACCACGGCGGGGGCGACCCGCACACAGGCCACGGCGGAGGCGCCCCGCACGTCAGCGCCAAGTGGAGGAGGGTCTTCACAGAGCGGAGCGGCTGCTCCGCCCGCTCCTTGGGCCTCGGCGTCCACAGGGGCTGGGTCTTCGCAGCCCCCAGTCCCGGGGACCGCCAAGCGCCCGAGGGAGCCTTCTCCTCCCGCTCCTCACGCGGTGGCGCCTCAGGTGGCGTTCGACTTCTCCGCCCTGAGCGACGACGACGACGAGGAACAGGAGTAAGGACTTGAAGTTTTGTATCTTCTTTATCTTTGTCTTGATTCTTCCTTCGTTGATTCTGATCTTGTTTCTTGCTTTGATTTCAGGACCCTGGCCCAGCGAGCGGCGAAAAAGGCCAAGGTTCCCGTCGTCGAGGTCGAAGACGACTCGCCCGACGCGGCGACAGGAGACACCCCAGCGACGAGCTTGCTGGACCCGAGCGCTGCTCCGAGGAGCAGCCCCCAGCGCAGCCCCCAGCGTAAGTCTGGGCTTGATCTTACCACTCGTCGGGCGCGCTTGAGGATCTTGTTTATACTAACACCTTGTTGTTCTTGTTTTGTCTTGATTGTCTTGTGCAGAGGTGGAGCCGCAGCTACAGGAGCATCCGGAGACCGCTCCCGAGGAGCCGCAGGCCCCGCCGTCCCCGCCAAGGACGAACTCTCCGGCGAGGGAGAGTGCTCCGCCAAGGGCGGGTACTCCGCCAAGGGCGAGTACCCCGCCAAGGGCGAGCAGCCCGGCGAGGGTGGCCACCCCGCCAAGGGAGAGCTCCCCGGCGAGGGAGCCTGCCGTCGACGAAATCCTCCAAGGTAAGTTTTGTAACTCCGTCTTCTTGGATTCGTCTTTTTTGGATATTCGCTTGAACTTCTTCTTCTTTTTCTTCTTCTTCTAGATCCTCCTCCCCCAGAGCAGATGGAGACGGAGGTCGTCGTCGAGGAGGAGGGCGCGCAGGGCGACGGCGGCAACGCCCCTGTCGTTGAAGACATGGCGGGAGCCGCCGAGCCTGCTGCGGAGGAGACTGCTCCGACCGCGGACGCAGCGGCCGGGGAGGGGGCCGGCGGCCATACTGCCGGCCCGGAGGCAGCAGGAGCGTCGAGCGCTGCGCCGGCCACCGACCCCTCCACCGAGAAGGAGCAGTCTGCCTACTATCTTGAGGCCCCCAACGGCGTCTTCATCCAAGTGCCGTGGGGGTCCTCATCGCGAGCCCCCGAGGAGGGAGAGGTCTTCGATGGGGATGTCCTCGCCTCCGCGGGGCTGAAGATCGTCGAGGCGCCTGGCGGAGGTGACGAGCCCGAGGAGGAGAAGCTGCTCCACCGGCTCCTGGCCCTTTACCGGGCCAGGCAGGCGAAGCTCGAGTCTCGGGAGGCCCTCACCGCCAAGGCCGCAGCCGACATGGAGAAGCGCGCCGCGGAGCTCCGCGCCGCCAACCAGGCGGCCCTCCGCGACGTGGCGGAGGAGCGCGAGAGGCTCGCCGGGGAGTACCAGGAGTGGCTCTTGGAAAAAGCCGAGGCCGAGGAGCAACAGCGACTCGCCGGAGAAGAGCTGTCCCGGCGAGAAGGAGAGCTCACCCAACGGAAGGTCAACCTCGACGCTCACGAGGAAGACCTTACCGCCCGGGAGCAGGCCCTTGGCGGAGAGCTGAAGGAGGCGAGGGCCGCCGCCGCCACAGCAGAGACCGCCAAGAAAGACCTTGAGGCTAAAGTGGCGCAGCTGGAGGAGTCCCTTAAGAAGAGCACGAAGAGGGTCACCGCGCTCAACTTAGAGCGCGAGAAGGATGCTACCAATTCTGAACTCCAGGTGCGCCTCTCCAAGCAAGGTGACGAGCTGAAGGCCGCCAATGACTCGATTGTAGATCTGGGGCTGAAGGTTTCCACGCTGAAGGACTCGCTCGACGCCGTCCGGGACCGGGAAATTAAGCTGAAGGACGAGCTCCGCAAGGAGCGAGGCTTGGTGGAGAGCGCCGCCACTTCAGCTGAGAACTTCCGCCGGACCGTCGAGGTGTGGACCGAAGACCTGGTGGCCTCCGCCGCTGCCATCGACAAGGAGCTGATGGCGATGAGGGCGGAGTACCTCGTATACTCTCCGGATCCAAACCTCCCCCACAGCGCCAAGCTCAGTCTCTTCTTCAGAGGGGTCGCGTCGGCTCTTGCAAATCTTCAGAAGAAGCTCCCCGCGCAACTGGCCGAGGAGTCACGCCAGCTCTGCGCGGGAACTCTGGAGCGCGTCTTGACGAAGATAGTGTACTGCAATCCGGGCATAAACCTCGCCAACGTTCTCCGTAGCTTGCCGGCCGACGCGTATATGGAGGCGCTGAAGGCGCAGGTCGCCCACATCATCGCCAAAGTGAACAAGATCTCTAGGATTGAAGGCGACCGCGTGGATTAGGCCTCCTTTTCTTTATCTCTTTTGTTGCCGCATAGTGTGCCATGAACTTATTAGTCATTGCGACAAGTTATCCCTTGTAGGATATTTATCTTATTTTGATCAATCAGTGCAATGTTATCTCCCTTGTCTCAGTCCTTTACTTTGTATGCTTTTCACCCTACGCTTCCAGGGGACTTGCCGGCAAGGGCCCTTTTCCGCGAGCGCTGAGTGCTGGACTCTGAGCAGCCTGCTGGCCAAGGCCTTACCGGCAAGCAACCTTGCCGCAACTAGTCGCAACACACTTAGCTTGCTGAGTGAACTCGAAAACGAAGCAAGGGCGCGACACTTGTCGCAGCTCACTTAAGTCGTTGAGCGTACTCGAAAACAAGATAAGGGTGCGGCTAGCCACGGGTAGGTTCCTCCGCGCACAGGTTTTCCATACAAAGCGTGGTTGTTCAAGGAAGATAACTTAAAATTTAAAAATTTGAACTGCTCAAATTCTGGTAACTTAGCTTTCACATATTGCTTGCTTCTCCGACAAGGCTTCTCTTTCTTGAACAGCACTTGATTCCTCTTCCATCTCCTTCCCCCCCGGCAAACTTGTGCGCGAGGAACGTTCCTTCTGCTTAAGAGGGAAAGAAAAAGAAGAGGGAAACAAGTACATGGCCTTTCGGCGTGCTAATGCTTACCGGATACGTGGGTTGCACAAGATGCCAAATAACGCATGCAAATAGCGAAGAAAAGCATGGAAAAGGCAAATGGCGCAAAACACAAAAGCTTTACTGATGCACGGGGTCTGCGCCCGGCTTTGTACAAAGTGTTACATGCAACAGCGGCAAAGCTTGTACAAAAGGTGGTTGCCGGAGCGGATCACGGCAACCGCGCCTTATGGGTGAAACTTGCGAAGATGCTCTATGTTCCAGGAGTTGCTCACTGGTAAGCCTTCTTCGGTCTCAAGGCGGACAGCGCCGGGCCTTGTGACTTGTCTCACCCGATAAGGGCCTTCCCACTTCGGCGTCAACTTGTTGGAATTCTTGGCGGACTGAACACGCCGAAGAACAAGGTCGCCTTCCTCGAGACTCCTGGCCTTAACCTTGCGGCTATGATAGCGACGCAAGGCTTGCTGGTATCGAGCAGCTCGTACAGCAGCCTGGAGACGTTCCTCCTCGAGGAGCAATGCATCATCTTGTCGCAGTTGCTCTTGCTCGAGCTCATCATAAGCGAGCACTCGAGGAGATCCGTATACGAGTTCCGTGGGGAGAACTGCCTCTGCTCCATAGACTAGAGCAAAGGGTGTCTGTCCGGTGGCTCGACTTGGTGTCGTTCTGATTGACCAAAGAGCCGCCGGTAGCTCCTCTATCCAGTTTCTTCCGCACTTGCACAGCCTGTCAAAGGTCCTTGTCTTGAGCCCGCGCAGCACTTCAGCATTTGCCCTTTCCGCTTGACCGTTGCTCCTCGGGTGAGCAACAGAAGCGAAACAGACCTTGGCGCCAAGGTCTTGGGCGTACTGCATGAAGGTGCGACTAGTGAATTGTGTACCGTTGTCGGTGATGATCCTGTTAGGGATTCCGAAACGGCAAACAATCGACCTGAAGAACCTGACCGCTGACTGTGCTGTCACCTTTCTCACTGGTTCCACTTCTGGCCACTTTGTGAACTTGTCGATTGCGACGTACAAGTACTCAAAGCCCCCGACAGCACGAGGGAAAGGGCCGAGGATATCGAGCCCCCAGACCGAGAAGGGCCAGGATAAAGGGATTGTCTGGAGAGCTTGAGCTGGCTGATGAATTTGCTTGGCATGGAACTGGCACGCTTCACACTTGGTTACTAGTGCAGTTGCATCTTGGAGGGCTTCTTGCCAAAAGAACCCTTGCCGGAAAGCTTTCCCAACAAGTGCCCTTGCGCCAATGTGGTGGCCGCATATGCCTCCGTGTATCTCTGCCAACAGCTTCTGTCCATCTTCTCTGGAAATGCACTTCAACTTGACACCATTTAGTCTTCTTCTATACAGCTCGTTATCCACGAACTGGTACATACTGGACTGCCTTGTTATCTTCTCTATCTCTGCTGGGTCATAGGGAAGTTCTCCAGTTTGCAGAAAACGGACGATCTGCTGCGCCCATGCCGGAGCCCGAGGCTCAACGGCAAGGACTAAAGGCTCGAGGGCCGCTGCGGGAACCTCAGCTTCCACGGCAAGAACCTCTGGTTCCGCCGGAGCGGATGGTCCCCCGGCAAGCTCGCCGGGGCGAGGCTTGTCGGGAACGCTTGCTTCAACTGTACAGATCCGAGGATCCGCAGGAGCAAACTGTTCCTCAGCGTTCTGATCGTTGATCTTGGGGTCCTTGGCGGCGGTTTCAGGGAGATCCGCCGGCAAGTAGTCGCCGGAGACCAACTTTCTCTTCTTTGACTGCCCAACTGATGGTGTAACGGATGGCTGAGTCAGCTTGAGCAAGAAGGTCCCTGGTTCCACAGGTAACTTCATCGCAGCACACTTTGAAAGGCCATCTGCAATGTCATTCTGAGCTCTTGGGACGTGCTCCATTTGCAGACCTTCAAAGTGCTCTTCAAGCTTCCTCACTTCATCTACATAAGCTTCCATCAAAGGGCTCTGGTAACTCTTGTTAACTTGTCGGACCACCAACTGAGAATCTCCCCGGACAATTAGCCTTCTGATCCCAAGTTCGGCCGCAATTCAGAGGCCGGCAAGCAAGCCTTCATACTCAGCAGTGTTGTTTGTCGCTTGCTCCCTGGGAAAGTGCATCTGTATAACATACTTGAGGTGCTCTCCGGTGGGCGCGATGAGTACCATGCCGGCACCGGCGCCTTGCAGCGAGAAGGCACCATCAAAGTACATCATCCATTCACTTGTCGCTTCTTGTACGGGTACACTTGTCTCTGGAACTTCCTCATCGGGCGTTGGGGTCCATTCAGCTATGAATTCTGCGAAAGCTCGGCTCTGTATGGTTGAAGTACTTTCAAACTTGAGTCCAAAGCTTGACAGTTCCAGTGCCCACTCAACGATCCTGCCTGTTGCTTCTGGATTGTGCAATATCCTCTTCAGCGGAAAGCAAGTGACCACTGTTATCTCATGTGCCTGGAAGTAATGGCGCAGCTTTCTCGAGGCCATGAGGAGGCCGAAAAGCAATTTTTGCACCCCGGAGTATCTTGATCTAGCCCCCTGCAAGAGGGAACTCACAAAATACACCGGGCGCTGCACCATCTTCTTCCGCACTTCTTCTTGCTCCTGCGCAGAGTTGTCTTTGTCGGGGCCAGAGCTTGTCGGAGGAGCCCCCTGCTTGTCGCTGGATCCGCTTGCCGGTGGTGCTGACTCCTCGTCGGCCTCCCTCTCCGCTACTAACGCAGCACTAACCACCTGGTTGGTTGCCGCTAGGTACAGCAGCAACTTCTCCTGTGGCCTAGGTGCGACAAGTATTGGAGTGGAGGATAGGTACCGTTTCAAGTCTTGCAGCGCCGCCTCCGCTTCCGGAGTCCACTTCATAGGACCCGCCTTCTTCAAGATTTTGAAGAAAGGCAAGGCGCGTTCTGCAGACTTCGAAATGAACCTACTGAGGGCAGCCACACAACCTGCAAGTCTCCTGACATCCTTGACTCGCTTCGCGGATTCTATCTGCTCGATGGCTTTTATCTTGTCGGGGTTGGTTTCAATCCCCCTCTGTGACACAAAGAACCCGAGAAGCTTGCCGGAGGGGACTCCAAAGACGCACTTCTCGGGGTTCAACTTAAGCTGTATCTTGCGCAGGTTCTGAAATGTCTCTTCCAAATCTTGGATCAGGGTATCCTTGCTCTTGCTCTTCACCACGATATCATCCATGTAAGCCTCTACATTTCTATAGATCTGTGGCTCAAAAGCAGTGTGCACTACCCTTGAAAATGTTGAACCTGCATTCTTCAGTCCGAAAGGCATGCGTATGAAGCAATATGTGCCACATGGAGTGATAAATGCAGTCTTCTCTTCATCTTCCTCGGCCATGAAAATCTGGTGGTAGCCTGAATATGCATCAAGGAAAGAGAGCAGCTCACACCCGGCAGTGGAGTCAACAATATGGTCAATGCGCGGCAAGGGAAATGGATCCTTGGGACATGCTTTATTCACATCGGTGAAGTCTATACACAGTCTCCACTTCCCATTGGCCTTACGCACGACGACTGGGTTTGCCAACCATGTCGGATGGATCACGCCTCTAACCAGGCCCGCTGCTTCTAGCTTCTTGATTTCTTCGGCAATGAATTCTTGGCGCTCCACGGCTTGCTTCCTGACCTTCTGCTTGACGGGCCGCGCATGAGGACAAACAGCAAGCTTGTGCTCAATTACCTTCCTGGGAACGCCGGGTATGTCAGATGGTTGCCAGGCAAACACATCGACATTCGCCCGCAGGAAGGCAACGAGCGCGCTTTCCTATTTGTTGTCAAGCGTGGCACTGATGGTGAAGGTACCACCAGTGCCGTCCTCGTTGGCGGACACCTTCTTGGTTGCCGGAGGAGCGGCCATCCCTTTCTTGCACTTGCCGGTGGAGCTCGATGGAACGTCCTCGACAGCAGCGCAGCACTCCGAAGAGGTGCGGTTGCCGGAGTGGGCCCCAGAGCACTTGCCGGACTTGGTCTTCGTCTTCTTCCCCCCAGGAGCTTCAGCGGCAAGTGTACTGCTTTCCGCCGCGGCTGCTGCGTCCCGGTAGATCTTGTCGGCGCAGATAAGCGCGTCCTTCTTGTCGCCGTGGACAGAGATGACGCTTATCGGCCCCGGCATCTTGAGTACATTGTAGGCGTAGTGGGAAGCTGCCATGAACTTGGCGAGGGCGGGACGGCCGAGTATCCCATTATATGGTAATGGTATATCGGCAACGTCGAATGTGATGCGCTCAGTTCTGAAGTTGAGCTCCCCGCCAAAGGTCACCGGCAAAGTTATCTTCCCCTTGGGCTTGCTCCTCCCCGGGTTTATTCCTTGGAACGAACCGGTCTCTTCGAGCTCGCCATCTGGGATTTGGAGTTTCTTGATCACAGCTGAGGAGATCAAGTTCAGCCCGGCCCCGCCGTCAACCAACATTTTGGTGACCTTGAGGTTGCGGATGGTGGGTGAGACCAGCATCGGCAAGCACCCGACCGCAGTGGTGCGGTCAGGGTGATCCTCAAGATCGAAAATGATGGGCGTGCTGGACCATTTGAGGAGCCTGCGCGACTCCACGGGCGGCTCCGCTGCGTTTACTTCCCGCACCCACTGCTTGAGTTGGCGGTGGGAAGTATACAGAGAGGCGCCACCGTCGACGCACAGGACTTCCGTGGCCTTCTGGAACTCCTGCTCGCTGTTATCCTCTTCCTCCATGTCATCGTCGTCGTCTTCTTCATCCTTGTCGCGGCCCCGGGGAGGTCGGTCGCCTTGCCGCTGCTTGGCCTTGCCGCGGCGTCCTCCCCGGCCATTGAATGGCCGCTTCTTGCTTGGTTCTCCTCCGCCACCTTGGGCCTTCTCCTTGTCGCGCCGCTCGTACTCAGCTTTCTGCTGCTCAACGAGGTACTCGATGCGTTTGCAGTTGGAGAGGTCGTGGCCCTTGGTACGGTGGATCTTGCAGTATTGCTTGTCGGAGCCGTTCTGCTTGTCGGCCGCCGCTACAGGGGTAGGCTCCTTGCCGGAGCCGCCAGCCTGTGCTTGCTTGGCGGGAGCCTCCTTGCCGGACTTCTCGACGGCAAGCACTTCTTTCTTGTTCTTCCTCCTATTGTTCCGCCGCCGGCTCTTCTTTGCCGGGGCGGCATCCTCGCTGTCGCTTCCTCCTGCGGCAGCATCCTCTCCGGGGAGTCTCCTCCCCTCTTCGGCGCGCGCGGACTTATCAGCTAGAGCATAGAGCTCGCTGACATCCCGTATCTTGGTCATGGCCATCTCCTCACGCATGCGGAGGTTACGTACGTTCTGGTGAAACGCACTGATAACCGCAGCAGGGTGGACGTCGGGGATGTTGTGCTGCACGCGGCTGAAGCGCTGGATGTACTTGCGCAGAGACTCTCCTTCCTTCTGGGCCAAGATGTGGAGATCGCTCTCCTGGCCGTGGGGTTTGTGGCCGCCCATGAAGGCGCCAACAAACTGGTGGCAAAGATCTGCCCAAGAAGAAATGGAGCCTTCCGGCAGGTGCATAAGCCAAGAACGGACGTTTGGCTTAAGCACCAGCGGGAAGTAGTTCGCCAGTATCTTCTCGTCGCGCCCCCCGGCAGCCTGCACCGCGATGGTGTATATGCTGAGGAATTCCGAGGGGTGCGTCTTGCCGTCGTACTTCTCCGGTACGTCGGGCTTGAAGTTCTTCATGCTGGGCCACTAGACGCGCCGCAGCTCACGGGTAAATGCAGGGCAACCTGCCGCGTACGGCAAGTCGCCTGGTTCACCGGGCGCGCACGTGTCGACAGCGTTCCCAGCTCGCTGATCTGATTGTCGCCGAGCTTCTCGGCGGCGCTCGATCGTCGTTCGAGCTTCTTCTTGTCGCCGGTCGTCAAGGACCTGGCGCTGGCCCCGACGGGCCCGCGGATCCGACGACACCGTGGAGTCGTCGTCGACGTTGATCCGGCGGGGCGGCGTCTTCTGCTTCCGCGGCGGGGAGTGCACGGTGGTTGCACCCCCGGCGGTCTTGTCGCCGTCGGCCTTCGTCTTCTCGACTTGTCGCGGCCGCGAGGTCGCTGGCTGCTGCGGAGAGTCGTTTTTGGCGAAGGCTATCAGGCTCTGGATGGTTGCCCTCCAGTCTTCGGCCTTGTCTGCCGCTGGAGGGAAGTCGAGGAGCAGTTGCGCCCTTGCGAGCGCTTCTGCTGGAGAGGAGGGGAGCGGGGGCGAGCGGCGCAAGGAGCAGGATATGCTCGGACTCCTAACAGGGTTAGAAGGAGCAGGGTCCCGCCCCGGCGACCGCGCCTTGCTCGTGCCAGGACGATGGCCCGGAGCATCCCGCGAGCCTCCGGTTTGCCCTTGGCCCAGCAAGCGGATGCCACCTCCTGTGCCATGGCGCTGCTGGGTAGTTGTTTGCTGAGATGGACGTGGCGCATCTACGGAGACCGAGGCCTTGGAGTTGGTCCGGCCGTCCGCCTTGTCCTTGGATTTAGTGGTGCCGTGAGTTTCCTCACCGGCGACCACTCTTCCGCCGGCGTCTCCTCCACCCACCGTTGGTTCTGGTGGTGGGGGAACAGACGCAGACGGGCCTGCGACCTCCGAAGCCTTCTTCTTCGGGGCCATGTTGCTGATGATGAAGATGTAGCTGGAGAGGTTGATGAAGAATGCGCCCGCGTGAACGCCGGATCAGGTTCGCACAACCTCGACGCCCCCTACCTGGCGCGCCAAAGATGTCGGGGGAAACTGTCCACCACGAGCACCTATGGGACCGGAGCCCCTTGTTCGTGCGGTAAGGGAGCGGAGGGAGCACAAAGAGCAGATCGTAGTGAACACGCGGGCAGTTTACCCAGGTTCGGGCCGCGATGGGCGCGTAAAACCCTACTCCTGCTTAGTTTGTATTGAGTTGGAGATCTCGGGAGCTTGAAGAACTAGCTACACCGAGCGAATGAGCGATCTAGGTTCCGAACCCTTTCTACGTTGTGCATGGGCCTCCTTTTATAGCTCAAGGGGTCACCGACAGGTGTCAACGTAGGAGAAAGGGCAAAAATGTAATAGTGGTGGTAGTTCTAACAGTGCGGGAACAGTGGATGAACAGTGCATGAACAGTGGTCATCACCTACTTTGACAGTGGGGGACAAGAGCATTTAATGCCCATCGCCGTCGACCCCAAAAGCGCCCGCCCTTGCGTCTCCGTTTGCCACGACGATAGCTTTACCACCGTGGAGTGCCACCGTGTCCCCCAGGCTGCACAGCCATCCGCCACGCGTCCCTGGAATGGCCCCAGGGCGACGCGTGGACCGATGAGCTGGAGCGCGGGCACACAGCGCAACTCTCCCCGGCAAGCACCTTGCCGGGGTCTTGACCTTGCCGGACCCGGGAGCTTGTCGGGCTCTGAAGCTTGCCGCTCCCCGGGTCCTGCCGGGGCGCATGCTGCGCCGAGGCATGTCTTCTGTAATGCAATCTTCTAGTCTTCCTGGCAAGTTCCACTTGCCAGGGTCTTGTGTTAGTAAGGTAATCTTGAGCCCTGGACGGCCTTCCCGGCAAGCTCCACTTGCCGGGGCCTTGATCTTCTGTCTTGTATACTTTGTTTTTGAATGGCTTTATATGGGGCAGAAAGGTCTCCGGCAAGCACGTGGTAGGCCCTGCCGCGGGAAGCTGCTACTGCCCGTGCACAAGTTGGGGTACTGAGGTACCCCTACCTTAGTACACCGACACACTATGATCGTACTTGAGCATTGGGTATAACTAATATACGAATGTGTTACATGAATGGATCAATGGTTGAGCATAATGGGCTAGGGATAACCTATTTTAGCATTGATATTTTGAATGACCTGGTTGCTTGTTGATATGCCTAAGTATCTAAATTATTATGTCTAAACTAGACTATAGCTTTGAACCATATACAAGTCCAATTGTTCATGCTATAAATAAAATAATATGATATAACATGATAGGCAGCATTCCACATCAAAAATTATGTTTTTATCACTTACCTACTAGAGGACAAGCATGAGTTAAGCTTGGGGATGCTAATACGTCTCCAACGTATCTATAATTTTCGATTGTTCCATGCTATTATATTATCATTCTTGGATGTTTTTGAATCATTTTATAATCATTTTATGTCACTGTTTGGTACTAACCATCGCCAGACTAACCGGAGTTGTAACTGAGGGATCAGAACAATTTTTACAAGTGTAAATGTCTAAAGCATAAGCACAAGTACATGTATTAAAAGCATCCGTTGTTGATTTTCTTTGTCAATCCTTTTCGTCGGCACCTAAAAATAGAAGTGCACTTTTAGCAATGTAAGTAAGCAACATAAATCTTACAAGGTCGCAAGCATATTCCCATCAGTTGGCTCAATTTTGCAAACTTTGCCATCATGTTTTTTTTTTCAAATTCCAGTCTAAGGCAAACCGCACTTCATGCACTTATGCACCTCACATATTAGAAGTTTGCATATTAGAGAAGGAAGGAGGATATTAAGCTACCATGTAAAAAAACACTAGATCAATTGTAGATTAAAAATTTGACAGCAGCCCATATTCATTTACATGAGACATGAAATGTGATTGCATACCAGAAATAAGCAAGTTCAGGTCTCTTAAGGATGAGAAATCTTCTCCTAAAATAACAATGCTATGTGCAGACTTGAAGAATGACATGACAGGTTATTTACTACTCCATAAGAAAAAGTAACATTCTACTACTACAACCTTCCATTCAACTGGCAAGATCCAACGATACTAGTGAGTGCACACATACTAACCTCACAAAGGCAGGAGAGAATAAAGGAAACCAAGAGAGATACCTGGGGATGATAGTGTTGATGGTGATCTGGATTGAGTTAGCATCGGTGAGGAGATGGATCATCTGAATGGTGTGTTTAATGATACGCACGGCCATGAACTTCTTGCTGTTGTTGCATCCATGCACTTAATTGACGGGGCACCAATGCCTCCAAAGAGAACAAAATCATCATCCTTAACCCATAGCTTCAAGTACAAGCTAAGTATATATCAAGTGACAATGAAAACAAGTTGAGAAAAACACTGAAAATAATTATTTCATGTCATGCAGAGTTCAAACAGAATAAACATGTGCATGTTGCTGCTCCGAATAATCCATGGAGGGTGCCTGCTGCTCCGAAGCGAACAAACATGTAAGAGTAGTCTTCTTGAGCTAGTATGAGATTGAATCAAGCTAGTATAGGAGACATGTAGTTACTGATGCTAGCATATATAGAAATCAATCAAGCTGCGTGTGCTTGAGCTAACTTGATGGTGGCATTAATAGTAGGGTACAGATTTCACGCAAGACATGAAAGTTTCATCAACCAAATAATTATTATTATTAACTAGTCATCAACACGTGCATCACTCCACAGGCTAGCACAAATATGTTTTATATTTTATTGAAGTCACATAATATTTTATATCCGTGCATTATTTCATTTTGCTTTTATTGCTTTGTCTGATTCATTTTCGTTAATAGCGGTATTTTCATCCAAAGTGTCGCATCAAGATTATAAGACAATCAAAATGAGTTTAAATCTCACATTTTTCATATTCCTATTTAGAACATTTGAAGAAACATAACGTAGTTAGGCATGTTTTATATTAATTAGTAAGTACACTTGAATACAATAAGGAGTACAAGAAATATTTTATTTTTAGATTTTACCCACTTGTAAAAACTCAAAATTATAAACGTCTAGATAATTTTGCTCAAAATATATATGATCGCTTAATAAATAAATAAAGAGGGTTCCTTACATATGTACATTATGGTTGGGCACATTTGTCTTAGGGTGTCGCAACAATAATAATTATTTAAGGTATTCGTGGTACTTGAAGTTCGGACATTTGATGTAGGCTATATTTTTTTTAGAAAATTAACCCAAATGGACATGGATGGTAAATATTATCGATACAACAAATGAGTTGACAAAAGGCTATCCTACTTCAAAGATGGTCGTAAATATCTCCAGATTGGTTTAGTGCAGCACTATATTTAAACTATATCTCAAGATAAGAATAAATATGGTTCCAGAGTAGCAAAAGATGTACATGTTTAGTTTTCATATGCATTGTAAACTCTATTAGAGGAAGAAAATTATACAAACATCCTCGTATTCTGCCAGTCGCACATTTGTTGCATATTAAAAAAAATGAAAATTAACACTTGGTTCATAATAAAGAGGAAGTCCAGTAGCATGCTCTTATGATGCAATAGTATATTATGATTTCAGTTTCTCAAAAATCATGGGGCTGCACGGCGTGATGCATGCAGTAGCACCCCACGTTCACATGGCATCACAGTGTACTTCATCACACCGTCTCAGACAAGGCTGCATGGCTGATCCGACCATGGGCCGCCCATCAAGCCGTAAATCGGTGACAACAAGTTTTCTCATTAGATTTACTTCAGGACGTAGCTGGCGTTGGGCCCCACTAGTCCCACATGTGCCACCCACAAAAAAAAGATGAAATGGCATTGGTGGACGTCCAGCAAAAATAAATGGCACAAATGGACTGCCCAGAGAAGCCCGCGAGGCCAACGGCGGACCAAAATACCTCACGCGCACATGCCTAAGCGCCGTCGCCGGCTCGCCGATGCCTCCCCGTTCCATCCCTTCCTTCCATGTTGCAGCTATCACCACAATATTTCTCGATTAGGACACCATCGGGAAGCGCCAGGGACCAAGACGAGCCTTGCGGGTGTACTATCTCTGCAATTCTGCTGATATTGTCTTCAGCTCCGGCGGCGATGATGTCGGTTTTGACGCCAGGCACAATTGGGGACGGCATATGAGGCCTTTGGCAACGACTTCATGATACCTCTGCTATGCTCCCCCTCGCACTCATCTGCCTCTCCCCCTATGCTGCGCCGTGGCCTGTGGGACTTGGGAGATAGAACCGGTGGATGTCGTACGTCGCCGGAGTAGTAGGCGCTGAGGACTGATGCAGATTCAGGTTACAGTAACTTGAAAACTGAATGATATGAAGAAAGATTCAGACTTCAGAGTTCAGACACCTCGTGGCATGCCATTCCCTTCTAGGTAGATGAAAGGTTCGGACTTAGGACATCTCAATGATGCAGATTCGTCACTCTCCATTAGATCTACTTGATAGCCAGAATCATGTCTTTTGGGTTCAACTTTGATAATCTAAGTTGTAGATAAATGTTGAATCTAGAGAATTAGAGTTGCCAATTTCCTATACAATGTTTGCTCTATACTGAATGATCGGAGGAGGTACTAATTAGGCCTGTACTAATGGCATTATATTGTAAGTAGTATATCTATGTCCGTTTGCTCTGTAAATATGTGATACTATGTGGACACCACATACGCCACAAAAAGGTTAATTGGACTATGACATAATCCAACATAAGAAGTGGTGGTCAAAGCGGGCAAGTCCCACAATGCCCAGCGAGCTGTCCATTTACATCCTAAGATTTATTGTTTCTTTATTGGAGTGTAATAGAGATCACAATCGAATTTCGCATAGAAACTAAACCAATACTTGCTGTTATGGTGTGTCCATAACAATTGCAATTGATGTCAACTTCAGATCAGATGTTCAAGGGGTGGAAAGAGAGGTTGGAGCTCACCACGTGTGGGGGTAGGAGGTGAGGAGTACGTCCTGCAGCAGCAGTTTCTCCTCATCGGAGCACCTCCTACAAAAAAAGCCTTCAACATGTCTAGATCGGGAAGAGAAACAGAAAAATTAACACAATACGCGCACGCATCAAGAGGAGAAGAAGAGAAGTTGTAGAAGAAGGAGACAGCGGGAGTAGGCTCCATTCCCGGCAACGTGCTAGCCCAAACCCTAGCTGCTGGGCAGGGTCGCGCTTGGCCGCTGGAGGACGCGCATGCCGGATTTGGCACGATGGGAGGAAGGCGCGTTGGGAGGGTGGCACTGTGGTGTGCTGGGCGCCGCGAGAGGACGCCGGAATCAGGCGGGATCGAGTGATGTAGGTGGTGGTGGCGGCTAGGAGTGGTGCGGGGAAGAGGGGGCGACGAGCGAGAGAGAAGCTCAGGCCTCAGGGTGGGTGGGTGGGATTTCACGTTTGCAGCCAGGGTATTCTTGTTTTATTATTCGCGGGCTATGAGATTGAAAACCAAACAATATCGTTCGCGGGCTTACACAAAACTATGGCCGCCAAAACTTGAGTCTGACTTGACCTATTGTCTAAAAAAAGACTTTACCTCATGCTTTTTTTTCTTTCTTACTATTTACTCCCTCCGTCCCAAAATAAGTGACTCAAAAGTGACCCAACTTTGAACTAAAGTTAGTAAAATTATTTTGGGACGGAGGGAGTATTTCTTTATTTTTTCCTAAAAAAATAACTATTTCAAACTATACTTAAAAGAAAAAAAATTCCCCACACATCAAAAAGTACAGAAAAACAATTCTTTCTTTATCTTGTCGCTTGGTTGCAGCGGCCGAGGCCTTGGACTTCTTGGACTGGCTGCCGAACAACCCGGCAGTGGCCCGACATTTTGGCGCGCCGCCTGCTGCAGTCGGCGCTGCCGAGGAGCCGGCACCCGCCCCATGGGCACCATGGGTGTGGCGTGGCACATAGTCCTCTTCATCATCGTCCGGCCACTCCCTGAGGTCGCCTCTTGACGAGCTGTCTGTTCACTCGCCACCACCGCCCATGGAGTCGTATTCCTCCATGGTGGCCGCCCCTAAATCGGGGTCGCTCGTGTCACTTTGCATCCGGTCCGCCATCACCGGACGACCCGGGGTCCCCGGGACAGGTGCCGGCTGGCCCGGGAAGCGCGACACCATGGCCCACTAGTCAGGCGGCAATAAGGAACCCGGACCGGCGAAGAAGGAAAAGAAAACCAGAAAAACTTACCGCAGGCGGCGGGTTGTCGCAACTATACGACGGCTTGCCGAATCTCCATTCCGTCTCTGACAGCTTGCATTCGGAGAAGTAATTCACCAGCTGGACCACCTCCACGACCGGCAGCACCTTGATGCTCAGCCGACACGGGTCTCGGCGGCCACCCATGTCGCTGATCAGATGAGGCCGGGGCTGAAGAGGCAACACTCGGCGATCCATGTAGGCAGCCAACAGATCTGAGGCCTTCAGGCCCTCCGATACCGTCATCTCCTCAAGACGGATGAGAGCGGTGGAGGAGGCGACCGACAGAGTCTTCGGCCCATACCTCCAGGCGGGACGGGGCTCGGAAGGCGGTCCAGCCTCATACACCGTCAGGTTGACGTAATCCCACGAAGGATGGGTGTTCTTGACGTAGAAATATGTCTTCTGCCACAGCTTGGCGGACTGCAGCAGGGCAATTTTTTGGAAGCGAACCCCGGATCCGATGCGCCGCACCGGGATGCAGGCTCCGCATTGGGCCGCCTCATTTTTTATGGGAGTGTCGAGATTGAGGTAGAAAATTTCTCCCCACAACTCGATTTTGGGGAGCCCGCCGAAGTACCCCTCACAAAGGGTGACGAAGGCGAAGAGCAGCACCACCGTGTTTGGAGTAAGGTAGCGGGGCTGCAATCCGTAGAAGTCCAAGAACGAGCAGAAGAATCCGCTCGCTGGAAGGCCGAAGCTGCGGATGAAGTGCGCCCGAAAGACGATGCGCTCACTATACTCCGGCGTTGGCGAGATCTTGGTCGCCGGTGGGATGCGCACCCCCACATTCGCCGCGTCAGAGGTGGCCATGCCCCCACAACGAGCGGGGAGGTACGGCCTACAGGCGACGGGCCCTACCTATTTGCGAGCTACCAGCAGGCGGCGTCAAGGGTAGGTCGGCATCCAGCAGGCGGCCCTTCCCCCCTTGGAGTCTGTGAACCATTAAGCTGATTAGATGGGGTGTGTCTACAGTGAGCGCCCACCAGGAGACGGGACTGTAGCCATGCCCTCCCCGACAAAGCCTCCGTCACCAGAGGTGAGGCAAAAGTTAAGGGCCGTCACCCTGGCCCGCAGACAACGGGCCCCATTTAACGGACATGTCTCCAGCAGCCGGCGAGACCCACCAGGCGGTGGGGCCTAGCAGCCAGCGGAGAAGCCGGCATTCAGGGACGCTGACGGCCGGGGCCCGCAGCCGGCCGGATTACCATTGTACCCCTGGGGGGTAGCCTTATATAAACCCCCCTGTTTCCCCATGCAAGGGGTTTGAAACCCTAGCAACTACCCATATTCCTAGATGGGGGAGATAGAGAGCTAGCCTTTCCTTTCTTCCTCCTCTAGCCAACACAACTCAAGGAGAAACCTTGTAGCTACCATATTAACGAAGTCATGACGCGGAGACCCCGCATAGCAGGATTAGGGGTGTTATCTCCACGGAGAGCCCCGAACCTGGGTAAATCCCGTAGGCGTCCAAAATATCGCCTTATCCCGCTTCTAGGGCCCGCGACATTCTCTTGTCGCCATGCATGATTAGCCATCCTTTGGCATATGTCGCACCAAACCCTCGACAATATTCATGGCTTTCAAGTCAAATGACCAATGTTATAGCCACATTCATGGTATATTTTGTTCAATTGGCCCAGTATTGTGCACATTTCTGTATATTAGGATGACAAACAAGTTTGGTTTTGGGTGCTCTACATGTTAGCATCAGTTTCATGCATGATAGGGTTCATCTAGTTGTCTTAATATTCATTGCAAGACTGCTTCGTGATGTTACTGTTTCAGCACTAGTTCTTTGTTAACATTTTGTTGGCATGTTCGTGAGGTCACAACTTGGTGCATGTTGGTCCAACTTGAGTGTATGATATGTCAAAATGTTCGTCTTGTGATGCTCTTCAAGATGGATGCATTTTCATGCATGTTAGGTTGCATTATGCCATGTTTAACCCTGTTGCAAAAGTGCATGTGGCTGATAAGTTTCTGAAATTGTTATGAGCTGATGCTTGGTCTTGTTCGTGTATATTAATCCATGTGTCATATGAGCTAGGTGTCAACATGAGGTTTTCTCACTGGAATGTGGTCTACATGATAGATTTATTTTCATGCCATGATATGTGTTGATATGAGTGCAACAAGCTTGTTAACATGTTATCGTGATGTCAAATTTCTGCTAAGGGTGAATCTGTTAATTTTTATGCCATGTTTTCATGAGGCTACCGTCATTATTGTGCATGTTTTGAGTTGTCCAGTGGGTGTTCCTTGATATATATATATATATATATATATATATATAT
>LR738712.1:202717860-202736782 GCA_902687465.1 Secale cereale
ACATGTTATCGTGATGTCAAATTTCTGCTAAGGGTGAATCTGTTAATTTTTATGCCATGTTTTCATGAGGCTACCGTCATTATTGTGCATGTTTTGAGTTGTCCAGTGGGTGTTCCTTGATATATATATATATATATATATATATATATATATATATATATATATATATATATATATATATATATATATATATATATATATATATATATATATATATATATATATATATATATATATATATATATATATATATGTTATGATCTAGCTATCCATGCTATTGTTTGCCATGATGCCTTGCTGTAGCTTGTTGTTTTCATGCTTTCAAGTTGCTATAAAATTTTTCTGTCAGCTTGTTATCAGCAAGTTCAGTTTTGTCATGTGAATAGATAGTGTTCTATGCATCCTATGACCATGTTCTTGCCATGAGTAGCTTCACAAACATGTCTTCTTTTAGTTGGTTACATTCACATGCCATGCTATGCTATGAGATGAGTTGCACAAGCTTGCAAACATGCCTACTTGTCGTTGTTGTTGCTGCCATGCCATGTTATTTTCACTAAGTCTGAGAAATCTGTAAACTTATTGAATCTTGACATGCTTGTTTAATTGCGTTCCAGCAAGTTTTTGGGTGTGATCTAAGCTCAAGCTTGTTAATAATTATGTATATTTCACATCCATGCCTTTTGTCTTCATGTTTGGGTGTTGTAGCATAATTATATCTTGCTCCACCAATGCCATGTTGTTGTTAACTGCAGTTTTCCATTGCATCTTGTTTTGCTTGTCATTTGCAAACCGTGCATCCATTTCCCATGATCTTTACATCGATTTTGACCAAAATCTTCCCATCTATCCAGTGGCTTGCTTGGTTGCCCAAGATGATGCAATTTCCATCATCTTCTCCTTTAGGCTCGAGAGCATCCTCATGCATACACACATCATACTTGCATCCCGTGACATGTCTTGCATCATGTTGATTGTTCGTTGCACCGTGATTGATCTTGTATCGTTGTTATGCTCTTGTGTTGGGTAGAGCCGGGAGCCGATACCGAGTTCGAGGATCTTGTCGAGACTGAGTTTGAGGAGCCGTCTTACCATCCCACCGACGACTTACCAGGCAAGATGACCGTGAGCTTGTCGAAATATCTTGAGCATGGGATGACCATGAGCTTGTCGAAACATCTTGAGCATGGGATTCCGAGCATACTTGGGCCTTCCCACCTTGGAGTTGCGACTCCATAGATCGTGAGCTTCTCATGGGCTAAATTGGGACACCACTGCAGGGTTTTGAACTTCCGAAAGCCCTGCCCGCGGTTATGTGGCGGATGGGAATTTGTTAATATCCGGTTGTAGATAACTTGACACCATATCCTTAAGAATACACTACCTGTGTGAGTAACCGTGATGGTCTCTTTCCGAAGGGCTTCGGGAAGTGACACTAGTAGAAAACATGGCTTTGGTTTGGGCCTTGGGAGCCCATTAGTCCCGGTTCATCCACGAACCGGGACCCATGGGTGCATACGTCCCGGTTCGTGCGGCCAGGGGGCCGGCCAGGCATCATTGGGCATATGTCTCGGTTGGTCTGGGACCATTTGTCCCGGTTCAAGGCAAGAACCGGTACCAATGGTCCTCGCTCCTGGCCCAGACCCATTGGTATCGGTTCGTGTGTAGAACCGGGACAAATGGGTGACCTTTAGACTCGGTTCCTGAGACGAACCGGGACCAATGAGTTTCCTATATATAACAACCCGCCCACCACTTCCTCTGCTCTGTTTTTTCTGGCTGGCCGGGGGGAGCTATATGGTGCTCTAGCTAGCTCACCTCCTATGTACATGAGGTGTTCGATGAAATGCCCGAGTCACACTAGTTAAGCTTTTCTCCTCTCTAAGCTCGAACTCCAAACTCCATTTTCTCCGAGATTAGTCTAGGTTTAGCGGTCCGTCACGTCCCGTCCCCGTCTTCACCGCCGTCGATCGCCCCCGACAATCTCGTCACGGGCACCACCATGGTGAGCCTCTTGTTCTGTCCATGCTTTTCTTACTTTTATCGTTTCTTGTTATTATTACTTTAGATAGTTATTTCTCTAATTTTCATACGTTTATTATTGCTTGTTATTATATAGTGCGATGTTTTTGATATCCACCCACGTCGGCCCTCGTCCCGTTTCTGTCCATGTGGTATATTATCATTAATTTATAACTATATTTTTTAGTGTTTATGACAATTATGCTAACCAACCTGACATTGATGTTTTTATATGTCTAGCAGGTAGTTGAGCCGGAAATTCCAACCGACCCTCTTGTGGAGAGGTTAAATTTAGTCGAAGAGGAAAACATTTCCTTGAAGAAAAAATTGGAAAAAACGGAGGAGGAGAAGATGGAATTGGAGTTGCATGTTGCGGAAGTCGTCGATGATCACAAGATCAAGATGGACCCTATTGTCAAGAGATTAAACTTAGTTGAAGAAGAGAACAAGTACTTGAAGGAAAAACTAAAAAAAATCGAGGACGAGAAGATGATATTGGAGTTGCATGTTGCGGATATCGTTGATGATCACAAGATCAAGATGGATGTCATGCGCTTGAAGATCAGAAAGATTAGAAAATATGCCATTCATACCGAGGCTTGGTATCATTATGCCGTTGGATCAATTGTTACCTTGGTAGCGATTATGATCGCATTTGTTGTTGCGTTGAAATGTTCTACATAGTTGCAATGTATGGTTTAAATAGATGCTCTAGAGATATGCATATAGGATTATGCATGAACGTGAGTAGCTAGGATAGATCGTTGCTCTCTAGTGTGAACACGGTGGGGTTATGCATGAACGTGAGTAGCTAGGATCACTTCTTGATCAACTTGGCGACCGTTGGCACATATTCTCTTCTCGCTCTGAGCTTGTAAGCTAGTTGCTTAGTGCTTGCTGCAAACACCTTATTACCTCTCCACACCTAAAGGCTTTGTAAGTTTTGATACCCGGAAATGGGATTGCTGAGTCCTTGTGGCTCACAGATTACAACACACACCAGATGTAGGTACAGCCAAGTACGATGCAGGAGATGGATAAGAACTTTACTGGGAGTTCAATGAAGTTCGTGGTCATGTTACTTATCCAGACGATTAGTAGTGGTTCCTACTAGGGGCGATCAGGACTTGTGTTTGTGGTATCTTTTCTCGTTTGGATTTCGTCCGTAGTCGGACCCTGTGTTATTTGGATGAATGTATGCTATTGTATCCATTGTGTGACGTGGCGAGTGTAAGCCGACTATTTTACTCTTTTATCCTTGAACTTTTACATGAGTTATGCAAAGATACCACGCTTGCGATCATTCCAGAATGTGCTTATGTCTGTAAGTCATGCCTTGACACGTAGGAGATATAGTCGCATCCTAGGCATTACATCTTCATTTGAAACAACGTGGAATAGTTTCACAACTCACGCCACCTGGAACACCACATCGTAATGGTGTGTTCGAACATCATACTATACTTTATTAGATATGGTGCAATCCATGATGTCTCTTACCGATTTACCACTATCGTTTTGTGGTTATGCTTTAGAGACAGCTGCATTCATGTTAAATAGGGCACCATCTAAATCCGTTGAGACGACACCTTATGAACCGTGGTTTGCCAAGAAACCCAAGTTGCCGTTTCTTAAAGTATGGGGCTGTGATGCCTATGTGAAAAAGCTTCAATCTGATAAGCTCGAACCCAAGTCAGAGAATTGTGTCTTCATAGGATACCCAATGGAAACTATTGGGTACACCTTCTATCACAGATCCTAAGGCAAGATATTTGTTGATAAGAATGGATCCTTTCTAGAGAAGGAGTTTCTCTCGACAGAAGTCAGTGGGAGGAAATTAGAACTTGATGAGGTAATTGTACGTTCTCCCGAATTGGAAAGTAGTTCATCACAGAAAACAGTTCCAGTGATTCCTACACCAAATAGTGAGGAAGCTAATGATGATGATCATGAAACTTCAGACCAAGTTACTACTGAACCTCGTAGGTCAACCCGAGTACGTTCTGCGCTAGAGTGGTACGGTAACCCTGATGTGGAAGTCATGTTACTAGACCATGATGAACATGTGAACTATGTGGAAGCGATGATGAGCCCAGATTTCGGAAAATGGCTTGAGGCCATGAAATCTGACATGGGATCCATGTATGAGAACAAAGTGTGGACTTTGGTTGACTAGCCTGATGATCGGCAAGCCATTGAAAATAAATGGATTTTTAAGAGGAAGACCAACGCCTATGGTAATTTTACTGCCTACAAAGCTCGACTTGTTGCGAAAAGTTTTCGACAAGTTCAAGGAGTTGAATACGATAAGACTTGATCACCCGTAGCTATGCTTAAGTCTGTCTGAATCATGTTAGCAATTGCCGCATTTTATGATTGTGAAATCTGGCAAATGGATGTCAAAACTGCATTCCTTAATGGATATCTCAAACAAGAGTTGTAGATGATGCAACCAGAAGGTTTTGTTGATCCTAAAGGTGCAAACAAAGTGTGCAAGCTCCAGCGATCCATCTATGGACTGGTGCAAGCATCTCGGAGTTGGAATATGTGCTTTGATGAGGTGAACAAAGCATATGGTTTTATACAGACTTTTGGAGAAGCCTGTATTTAAAAGAAAGTGAGTGGGAGCTCTGTATCATTTCTAATATTATATGTGGATGACATATTGTTGATTGGAAATAATGTAGAATTTTTGGATGGCATACAAGGATACTTAATAAATTTTCAATGAAAGACCTCGGTGAAGCTGCTTATATATTAGGCATCAAGATCTATAGAGATAGATCAAGACACTTAATTGTACTTTCACAAAGCAAATACCTTAATAAAGCTTTGAAGAATTTCAAAATGGATCAGTCAAAGAAAGGGTTCTTGCCCGTGTGACAAGGTGTGAAGTTGAGTAAGACTCAATACCCGACCACTGCAAAAGATAGAGGGAAAATGAAAGTCATTCCCTATGCTTCCAGGTTCTATCATGTATGCAATGTTGTGTACCAGACATGATGTGTGGCTTGCTATGAGTCTAGCAGGGAGGTACCAAAGTAATTTAGGAGTGGATCACTGGATAACGGTCAAGAATATCCTGATGTACCTGAAAGGGACAAAGGATATGTTTCTCGTTTATGGAGGTGACAAAGAGCTCGTCGTAAACGTTTACGTCAATTCAAGGTTTGACACTAATCCGGATGACTCTAAGTCACCAATCGAATATGTATTTTTGTCGAACGGTGGAGCTATCAGTTGGTGTAGTTCCAAGCAGAGCGTCGTGGAGGGATCTAGTTGTGAAGCGGAGTACATAGCTGCTTGGGAAGCACTAAATGAAGGAGTCTGGATCAAGGAGTTCATATCCGATCAAGGTGTAGTACCTAGTGCATCGGTTCCAATGAAAATCTTTTGTGACAACATGGGAGCAATAGCCTTGGCGAAGGAATCCTGATTTCACAAGAGAACAAATCACATCAAGAGATGCTTCAAGTCCATCAGCGATCAAGTCAAGCAGGGAGACATAGGAATTTGCAAGATACATACGGATCTGAATGTTGCAGACCCGTTGACTAAGCCTCTTCCACGAGCAAAACATGATCAGCACCAAGACTCCATGGGTGTTGGAATCATTACTATGTAATCTAGATTATTGACTCTAGTGCAAGTGGGAGACTAAAAGGAAATATGCCCTAGAGGCAATAATAAAGTTGTTATTTATATTTCCTTATGTGTCATGATAAATGTCTTTTATTCATGCTAGAATTGTATTAACCGAAAACTTAGTACATGTGTGAATACATAGACAAACTGAGTGTCCTTAGTATGCCTCTACTTGACTAGCTCGTTAATCAAAGATGGTTAAGTTTCCTAGCCATAGACATGTGTTGTCATTTGATGAACATGATCACATCATTATAGAATGATTTGATGGACAAGACCCATCCGTTAGCTTAACACAATGATCGTTTAGTTTTTCTGCTATTGCTTTCTTCATGACTTATACATGTTCCTATGACTATGAGATTATGCAACTCCCGAATACCGGAGGAACACTTAGTGTGCTATCAAACTTCACAACATAACTGGGTGATTATAAAGATGCTCTACAGGTGTCTCCGATGGTGTTTGTTGTGTTGGCATAGATCGAGATTAGAATTTTTCACTCCGATTGTCGGAGACGCATCTCTGCTGCCCTCTCAGTAATGCACATCACTATAAGCCTTGCAAGCAATGTGACTAATGAGTTAGTTGCGGGATGATGCATTACGGAACGAGTAAAGAGACTTGTCGGTAACGAGATTGAACTAGGTATGTACATACCGAAGATTGAATCTCGGTCAAGTAACATATCGATGACAAAGGGAACAACGTATTTTGTTATGCGGTTTGACCGATGAAGATCTTCGTAGAATACGTAGGAACCACTATGAGAATCTAGGTTCTTCTATTGGTTATTTATCGGAGATGAGTCTTGGTCATGTCTACATAGTTCTCGAACCCATAGGGTCCGCACGCTTAACGTTCGATGACGACCGATATTATGAGTTTATGTGTTTTGATGTATCGAAGGCTGTTCGGAGTCCCGGATGAGATCACGGATATGACGTGGAGTCTCGAAATGGTCGAGACATAAACATTAATATATTGGACCATGTTGTTCGGACACCTGAAGTGTTCCGGAGAGTTTAGGATAAAGCGGAGTGCCGGAGGGTTAGCAGAACCCCCCATCCCCGGGAGGTTAATGGGCCACCATGGGCCCTAGAGGAGAGTGGGACGGCGAGGAGGTGGCGCATGACCCCTAGTACGAAATGTACAAGAGGTGGGGTCGGCGCCCCCTTCTTCCTTCTCCTCCTTGTTGGACTAGGAAAGGGTGAAACCTACTCCTACTAGGAGAAGGATTCCTCCCTGTTGGCACGCCCCATGTAGGATGGCCTCCTCATCCCTCCCTCCTTTATATACGTGTGGAGGGGGCACCCCATCGACACACAAGTTGATTTCTTAGCCGTGTGCGGTGCCCCCCTCCATAGTTACACACCTCGGTCATATTCTTGCAGTGCTGAGGCAAAGCCCTGCCCCGGTAACTTCATCATCACCATCACCACGCCGTCGTGCTGACGTGCTGATGAAACTCTCCCTCACTGAATATGTGCAGATCGCGGAGGTATCGTGCGTTCCGTACTTGATCGGTTGGATCGCGAAGACGTTCGACTACATCAACCATGTTACTAAACACTCCCGCTTTCGGTTTACGAGGGTACGTGGACACACTCTCGACGCTTGTAGCTATGCTTCCCCTAGATAGATCTTGTGTGACGTAGGATTTTTGTTTGAAATACTACATTCCCAACACCATGATCTTAGATCTGAACCATTTATGTTATCATCATTATATCTATATTCTAGATCCAATCTTGCAGGTTACAACTGGGCCCACTCTCGGTGATGACCGTAGTTTGAGGAGTTCATGTATTCACTATGTGTTAATGCTTTGTTCTGGTTCTCTATTAAAAGGAGGCCTTAATATCCCTTAGTTTCCAATATGGACCATGCTGTCACAGGAGGGTAGGACAAAAGATGGCATGCAAGTTCTTTTAATAAAGCACGTATGACTACTTACAGAATACATGCCTACGTTATATCAATGAACTAGAGCTAGTGCCGTATCGCCCTAGGTTATAACTGTCACATGATGAATATCATCCAAAGAATCATCGATCCAATGCCTACGAATTTGTCACATATTGATCTTGCTAAGTTACTACTGTTGCTGCTACTGTTACACTTGCTACAAAATTACTTCTATCACTGTTACTGTTACTATTGTT
The DNA here is from genome assembly GCA_902687465.1 of Secale cereale. NCBI lineage: Eukaryota > Viridiplantae > Streptophyta > Magnoliopsida > Poales > Poaceae > Secale > Secale cereale. The sequence goes on from LR738712.1 coordinate 202,725,693, forward strand.
GTTGTCATTACTATCAAAACTATCAAACTACTTTGGTACTGATCACTTTGCTGTAGACAGTTAATCTCCAGGTGTGGTTGAATTAACAACTCAGCCGCTAATACCTTCAAATATTCTTTGGTTCCCCTTTTGTCGAATCTATAAATTTTGGTTAAATACTCTACCCTCGAAAACTGTTGCGATCCCCTATACTTGTGGGTTATCACTGTCGCCGCCAACCCACTCGTTCACTTGAAGAGACTACAATGGCGATCCGAGGGGTGAGCCTGCTGGATATGGACTTTAGCATGGAGTTCACCTTTGAGTTTGTCGTTCAGTCACATGGATGCACCAAGTTGAATGTGATGTACACCAACGATCCAGACTCGGTGAAGCTATGCCTCGCCGAGTTTAAGCAGTACCTATAGGACGAGAAAGCACAAGGTCGTAGGACTAGACCTTGTGCTATCCATTCTTATCCTGACATGGACCAGCCGATAGTCGTTGCCTAAGTATGCGTGCGGGGCGAGGTTCTCATCTACCACTGCTGTAGGGCCATCAGAGGTTCTGGAGCATTTGTCCGTTTCATCAGTAGCGCCGGCTGCACCTTCGCTACAGTGGAGAGAAGGAAGAACGTGACGATTCGGCCATCTGTTGCAGCAAGCTTGTTGACATCGAGAAGCAATACAAGATCATCGACAATGGGAAGGAGAAGGAGTCCATGGTTAACCTCGCCGAGACCATCATCGACCCCTGCTACGCCAACATGAAAGAATACAACGATACCAAGGACCTGAACACGTGGGAGGTACCTCTGTATCTAGCCTACATAACCTACGCGGCTAAGGACACATACGCATGCTACGACATTTACATGTGGATCTTGGTCATGTGGATGTGTCTACTTCCCTTAACCGACGAGTACACGGACAGCCATTGCATCATGTTCAAGCGTGCCAGGAAGGTCTAGACGTTGTACTTTATCAGTTTAAGCACCTTTATCATCTAAGTGTTTCGTGCATTAGCCTATGTGTCGTAATTATCTGTTCTGTCCGAAGTATTTCTTCTAAGAACCCACTAACCTATTTTTAGTGGCTATTTGCTTATGTATATGTAACTAAGTTCACTCGGTTGACATGCTTCGAATCTCCTTCCTCCCAAAATATTACCCTTCTCAGGTGCATCCAGCAGATCTCGTACACAGACATCTGGGACCAACCACCTATCCATTTGTCTTTCTTTATTTTGTTCAATCTTTCGTCCTCTTGCTATACAGCGGCTGGCGGTGCTGCCACGCATGTCTCGGTGACCCATCATAGCCTATGGCGTTGGCAAGTCCATCCTTCTACTCGGACACATTGTCATGTGGCGGCAGCTCCACCGGCCCACCCTGCACCCGAACAAGTCATCACTCGTACTACCCTCTGCCTGCGTCTTCCCCTGCTCCAGTTCATTCCGTCCGAGGTCTCGAAGTCGTCCTCCACCTTGGTGCTCTTGCCACGGCGCCACCGTCTGTTGTTCCCAACAAGGTCAACAAAACAAGAGGAATCAGGAGACAACTGTTAATCGAGAGGCTTACAGGTCCCGGGTCCACTAGGTCCATAGCCTAGGTTTTGTTGTTTAACATGGGTAGCCCATGACATGTTTCAACTTTTTTGGATCCAGCAGGTATCCAGTAGCCATTGGGCCTCCCAGCCTAGCTTGTCTATAACATTAGTAGCCCAATTTATGTTTGTTTTTTCAAGATGATGCACAACTCAGTTCTATTTTTCTATAAGAATGCAAAACTGAACCTATGTTTTCCCTTCTATAATAGTATATATATTTAAATTTGTATCATATTTTTTTACATATATATAATAGAAACAACATAAGGTTCCGTTAAACCTGTTGTTCGGCCAACCATTTAATAGTCCTTCCCACTTCCTTTATTTTTCATTTTCATTAATCATATATCTCAATTTTCTCCCAGTTTCTTTTTCGATGTAATCTGAGTTTTCTCTCAGTACTTTTCCCTAGAACCAAATCAATTATCCAACGTCTAGCCTAAAAAAATACCCCACGTCGTTTTAACTCATCCAATTAAAACGATATTTTATTTCATAAATCAAAAGTTCTTACAAAATAATAATAATAATTGTTTATATATAACTTGGCAAGTAAACAACTAGTGTTTACGTACATAAGGTTGGATTTTTTTACTGAGCAATGCAGTAATAGACATGCAATCATGTGTTTATGTTTTTAGAACATTTCTCCATCTAGCCCAACATGATATTTTCACCCAGCCCAGCAAGTCGGCGGGTTTCGAGAAAAATGCAAATGGGCTTTAAATTCTACCATAATATATAACTGGGCTGCATAGATGCTACATCATTGCTTCACCCATCCCACCAAATGGACTAAAAAACTAAATGGACTGGCTGACATGTGGGCCAGTAGGTCGAAGCCTAAGCACTTTCGCAAAACAAATACAAAAGTCAAAGCCTAAGCAAGGCATTGGATTTACATCCAACTACTGGCATTATTCTTCAATCTCTTGTCTTCTTCCCCAGCATTGTCGGGACCGCCTGCTCCAGCAACCGCCGTCCTGTGGCGCTATTTTGCGTGCCTTGCATCGAAATGCTACCCCGCCGACAGCCAGGCCATCCCTCCACTCCTCCGCACCTCCTATTATTCTCTGTCGAGTGTAGGCCCACCCCACACCCGAACCAGTCTAGTTTCTCACTCCTCTCCATCTGCGACTCCACTGCCACGTCTTCCCTATCTCTGGGGCGTTTCAGTCTGGAGCCTCGCCGTTGTCCATCGGCTTGGTGCGCTCTACACGGTGTGGTTAACAAACAAGAGTCATAGGGAGATGACTGTACGTGGAGAGGCTGACAATGGGGACACACCATGCCCATGGACGCATGCATGCAACTGCATCCTTTCTACCCTAAAAATAATGTTTTCTCCACCTGGCAGCTGGGACCCACCAGCTAGATCTTCGCACGTGAGGAAGTGCGTCCTTATTACGGGCAAAAAAATGATTCTTCCACCTGACAGCTAGGACCCACCCGGTCGAAGCGTACGTACCATTGACTACGTAGATATCGGTTGATCTATCTATCTACCATGATGAACCGTGGCCGAGTAAGGAGCGCTAGCAGTTCAGGCAGTCTAGTCTAAACCGTGTACACGTACATACAGACAGATGCCAAAAAATGCGGCCACGTACGTACATACGGGCGGGGTCTCGAACGCATACTCGCGCATACGTACGACCAGGGCTCGTGTACTTGTAGAGGCCACGGACGGCAGCAACGGTGTCCCGTTCATCAGAAGCCAACTGGCTGGGTTGGAACGGAGAAACTGTGTCGTGTTCATGGGGAGGCAACGGAATGCGTCGTGTTCATCGGGAGACAACGGAATACGTTGTGTTCATCAGGAGCCAACCGACTTGGACGGAACAGCCGAAACAAGGTCTGGCGTACCGCGGAATGGAGGAAATGAGCCTTCTGTTGGACCGCATACGGTCAAAACGGGTTCCTGTTCATCGGGAAGGGTCTAGCATACCGTTGAACAAAGGAAACTGCCTTCTATTCATCCATGTACGGTCAAAACGAGGTCCTTTTCATCGGGGTCTGCCGTATCGCAAAACGGAGGAAACAAACTTGTGTTTGACCTCCTATGGTCAAAACATGGTCATGTTGATCTGGAGGGGTGAGGCATACCGCAAAACAGAGGAAACCGACTTCTCTTCGACCTCCTACGGTCGAAACGGGGGTCCTGTTCATCGGGACGGTGTGGCGTACCGCAAAACAGGACTCCACGGGCTACTGTTCGTCCACCGTCTACTGCCTCGCTCCAGCCTCCACGGGCTACTGTTCATCCACCGTCGACCTCCTCCAGCCTCCACCTGCGACTGTGCATCCACGGTGTCTCCCCCTACCTCCACGACTCCTGCTCATCCACCTTCCACCACCCCTCCACCAGCTACTGTTCAACCACCCCTCCACCGGCTACTATTCATCCAGCCCTCCACTGGCTCCTGTTCAACCAGCCCTCCACGGGGTCCTATTCATCCACGCCCAACCGTCTAGATTGGGGTCCTATTCATCCAGCGGCAACGGCCTCTAGCTACTACCACGGGGTCCTGTTCAACCAATCCCCAACAATACTCATTGTTCATCAAGAGGCAGCAGGTTTGATCGGCTTCAGTTAGCAGCAGTAGCAAAGAAATCGCTCGATCTGGTTTAGTTAATAACCAAATCGATCAATCGCTCGGGTTCAGCAATCTGTAGCCTGCAGTGCAATCGCTCGGGTTCAGTTAGAGCCCACGCCTCGCACACACGCGCGTACGTGTACAAAAGAAATGCGCAATCCCTTCGTGCATCGCTCGCCCTTGACCACCCACAGTAACCGGGAACTCCCCGATATTTTCCTCGCCCTCGCTTCTACCACGGTTTTTTCCGTAATGGACGGCCCAAAGAATGTCATGCAGCTGCGTCTCCGGCCCGCCTAGGACGAAAAGCACATTCTATGTCATGATTTTTTGTCATAGAAGTAGGATCCCACCACATCTATAATGATACCGGGTTTTGTCACAATTATCATCATAGAAGGGTCATAAGCATGATAGAAAAAAATCGTTCAGCCAAAAATGTGATGGGTGTGTCTTATTTTTTGTAGTGGCAGTGAGCTGGGGGAAATGGTGTGCGGCCAGTGATGGGGAAGAGAGGTGGAAGAAGAAGAGAAGAGGAAGAAGAGGGAAAGACGGGCAAGAAAGTGCATTAGATCTCAATGCTACTAGTAGTACTCACTACTAGGAAAAGGCCTACTAATGGCACACCTAATTTGGCCATTAATGGCGCATTAGTGGTGCACCATTAGTGCCACACCATTAGTATATTTTACTAATGGCGCACCTCTGGTGCGCCATTAGTATCTGGTATACTAATGGCGCACCGCGGATGCGCCATTAGTATGCACAGTGGTGCGCCATTAGAATGCCTCCCAGGGGGCCATGTGTATCCAGGTGCTTTGGCATACTAATGGCGCACGCCAGCAAGATGCGCCACTAGTAATTTCGGCATAGTAATGGCGCACTGTCTGATGATGCGCCATTAGTATCCTTTGGCATACTAATGGCGCACTGTGATGTGATGCGCCACTAGTATGAATATTAGGTTTTTTTTATTATTTTTCTGTTTTTTTGCACAGATTACAAAATGTATAATTGGACAGAATATACACAGCACACATCAACAAAAAATTCATCGAATACAATAGAAGATTAGTCTCTGAATACAATTCATCATATTAGTCTCCGAATACAATTCATCATATTAGTCTCCGAATTGAAAAGACCGAACAAAGATAGAACAATATATTACAAGTCTCGAGACCGCGAGTAGCGAGTTTGTCTTCACATTACAAGTCGATATCGATCATCTAAACTACCATCACATAGAAGAGAGCTGCGGTCATCACGATGAGCATCATCACGATGAAACTCGTCTTCATACGGTTCCTCCATAGCTCCCTCCCCTCTCCCGCTAGATAGCGGGCGTATCTAGATTCGGCCTCGGCCCTAGTGGTGTACCCTTTGTAACTGTTACCGCTGAATCGGTGAACCTGTCTCCGACACTCCTCCCAGTCATCGAAGACTCCGGGAACCTTATCCTTGTACACAACATACGACGACATCGCTATGCACTCTAGCCAAACGAAACGTTAGTACCAATTCATAGACAATACATAAGCAATATATAAGTATGCAACACAACGATCGAAAGAGAAAAGCAAGAAATTAATAGCATCGATTACATCTAAGTTGAACGACTCTCGAAACCAAAGAGACATCCTACAAGTTCATTAAAGTTTAATTACAACATGAGCCAATCGATGTTTCAGAACTAGACACAGCATCACTGCTTTCGACTCGACTCAAGGGACCGGAGCGTGGATGAAGCCGCCGTCTATCGTGGGAGTCATGAAATCACGGGCGTTGTCAGCCTGCATTTGTAGCATTGTGTCGATGTCGCTGTTCGACGGTTGATTTCTGAGGTAGAACTGCCCCGAGGTACGAAGGACATATTGATGGATGATTTCCGCAAACTCCAACTGGATGCGAAAGAATTCTTGTCTGATGTCCGCGTCCTGGGTTGCCGACACGCTCGCGGCCCAATCTTTGAGTTTACTCGGTAGCAGAAGTTGATGATGGTCCCTTACGATCGCCCGCATGTGATGGATGGCGTAGTAGGCACCCTTCTGACCGCCAGGCGGCTGCTTGACGCAGCAGAACGTCGTATTGTGGGAGAACACGTGCTTGCCGGTCTTACAAATAGGCCTGGTGAAGGTGCCTCCAGATTTGGCATAGCCGAGGAGAACATCATCAAGAACCTTCTTGACATTTGTGTAGTCTACGTTTGACTGACGGTCCGGGTCGAAATACGTGGCCATGGAATATTTGGGGCTTAGGAGGATGAGCGTGCAATGTGTCTCACTGCAGAAAACACGGAATGTTAAAAGAAGAACGATCAAAATCTAAGAATTCATATGTTACGGGGCGATTGAGGCGGAGGACTTACTCGGGAAAGTAAGGCACGAGGAAGTTATCCTTTTCTCGGTTTGCCAGAATGACGCTTTCGAGGTAAGAACTCGCGACTTGCCGGTCCCCAGCGCTGCCCAAGATCTTGGCACGCATGTAGAAGGGGTCGACTATCACGATGTCCCGGGTCTTGTCGCGAATGATCCGCATCTACATACTCAGCGAAAATAGCCGAACGAAGGTGTAGTGCAGCGGAAGAAGGTTCAACATAGCGTGGATGTCATCAAACCGCAGGACGATCGTACCCCCGATGGAGTTATCGACAAAGCCCTTGCCCTCTGGCACCTTGGCCGCGAAAACCGGGTATGCCACATCCTTCTCTCTGAGACGCCGCTTCTCCAAAGAAAGAACACTGTCATGCAGACTCCGCATAGCACCGGTTGCAGCATCGAGCATATTTCTTGGTAGCATCGGCCTACCCGCCACATGCACCCTCCTCATTACATCCTCAGGTGAAGGTGGCCCGTCCTGAGCACGGATCGTACTCGGTGCCGGCTGGCTCGCACCCTTGTTAGTTTTTCTTTTGCGTGCCTTCTTCTTCTCCTGAATTGGGACCGAGTTCTGCTCACAGACCGCCTTCTTGAGTGTGTTGGGGCTGATAATATTTTGCACCTCGCCTACCTGAGGCTCGGTGAAGTCGGCGGCTGGAGGCGTCTCCTGAGAGCTGAACGGCAGACAATGCTTGTTGCAACTTGGCTTCTCCGCGGTACCAGCTAGATCGCGCACGTCTTTTGTTGGGTTGGGTTCTTGAGAAGGAGGCCCCATGAAGTCACCACCGTACCCATGATCGGCAAAGTACTGATCGACCTTGCCAAATGTATCGTTGTCGTCATCGTTCTGATCCTGTGCCATATGCATGTTTGGATCCAGTGGCATAGGGATGTCCGGCACCATTGCGGCGGTCTTGCCTTGGGGACGACTTGGCGCCGACACGACTGGCGGTGTTGTCTTTGGGGTGGTGTCCCCTGCCCCCAAACGAATATGGCTCTTCGGCGAAAGCAGGGGCCAGCTCAGGCAGGCGCTGAGGGTCATCACGTCATCATCGTCGGCCCCGACGGGTCGAATCGGAGGTAACACCTCGTCGCAGCCTGGCAGCACCCGAACCAGTTGAACCCTAAACAAGTTGGGTGGCATCTGGGTACCGTGGAACAAGGGGTTGCCCGGTTGAACGGTTTTTTCCTTGGCAACATCGACCAACTAGTTGTTCACGAAGTGCAGGAGAGTGCACGGAATGTCGGCGGCGCCCTGCGAAAACATGTAGGGCGTCAGGGATGCCCAGTCAAAGGCAATGAGATGAAGTCCTCGGCCGAGAGAGGCTTAATTAGTTACTGTGATGATGGCGTCGAGCTCGGCTAATGTCGAGGCACCGCCAACGGCGGGCGTGCAGTTGACGGAGGGGCCGCTTGCTGCAGAGGTGCCGGCCGGCGTACACCCGGGTGCATTAAGCTCCCGTGCCGGCGTCGGAGACACCAATGCCGCCTCCGCCGGAGACACCAATGGCCCCGCCATCGCGTTCTGTGAGTTGCTGGCCGTGAAGCTGGGAATCGGGGGCGGCCCCTGTTGGCCGCCCGCAATCCACGCATGCAACCCCTCGATCAAGCTAGGCACAATGGCGGTGATCGTCGCTCCGAGCTGTTGTTGCACTTGCTCTTGGACAATCTCCAGAATCCGCGCCGCCTGTGCCTTGAGTTCTTGAACCTCGCGCGCCTGGCTTTCTGAGCTGGTCTTTTTCTCCTTTCGCCCACCAGCGTTATAGTATGACGACCATTTTGTCGACAAGCCTTTGTCGGCCACCCGACCAGCGTTAGGACATATGGAGTACCCGAATTTGCCGGAACGGAAGTTAATCGACATTCCAGCAAACTCAAGGGCCTCTCGGGGTACCTGCAAAATCATTATCGCCGCCTAATGAAGTCGCCAAAGGGTCATTTCAGAAGATCACAAGTAGCATCATCACAAGTACAACATCATGACAAGTACAGTAGCAGCAGCAGTGAATACATGCATAACAGCAGCATCAACAGTTAAGAAAAAGTTGCAGAAGCTTGTAAAACAATGTTTTGAAGTTCAAATATGTACAACAAGGAACCAAATACATGACCACCATTATTATTATTGTGCTAGTGTGACATACAAGTAGTACTAGTGTACATGAAAAAAAACTTAAAACCTAAAACCCCAACAGAACATCAAGCCCACCAAACACGAACTATGGCATGCCAAAGTATGACAGCAAGCACTAACATGTCTTCCAATAAGTATGACAGCAAGCACTAACACAAAAGACAGAAACCAAGTGCTATCGAGACGACTCTGGAGCCAGATGACTTATTAAGCCATCTTTTAGATTTTAGTAGTCAGGCGGCTGATTTCAAGCATTTTCCTGCTAATTTCAGGCGGCTGATTCAATTAGTCTTTCGTGGTGGTAACGATGGTGAGATGAACTTTTTATTTTTATGGGTTGATGACTGGAGTATGCTTTGGTTTTCAGTATAGATTATATTCTAGAAAGCATAACCTAGTTTTTTTTCTTTTTGCTTTTACTTGTTGTATGCTTGTCTTACCAAACTCATAGTCATTTCCGGTTGGTTGTACCGCTGCAACTTGCCATCGACTGAGATAATACTGGTACTAACCTAGTGGCTGTTAACATTCTCTGCCCTAACCTAGTATGCATCAACCACATGTATTTACTAAATCAATTAATCACTTTTGACCAATCCAACTGTGGTGTCGGCAAACCAAAATACTTACGTCTTGCCACATTTGTTCTCATGAGACATCACCTCCTATTCTAAAAGAATGAACTGAACACTTGGTAGTATATGTTTTATTTATTTATTACCCTAGCACGCAAAACATAAGATCGAGTGGGAACATTGCATGAATAGAAGTAAAATAGGCCCAAAAGATGTATATATATGTATTACCAAACTCATAGTCTTATAGCAATAGCAGCAGGAAGCACACCTAACTACAACATCAACGACAGGGTATAGCATCAACAGCAGTAGTTCAGCGGTAGAAGCGTTAGTATTATAAAACATTCAGACATTGCTTATGTCACTTAGACCAGTAGCAGCAGGAAACACACCTAACTACAACATCAATGACAGAGTATAGCATCAACAGCAGTATTTCGGCCGTAGAAGCAGTAGTCTTAAAACAAATTCTGACATTTCTTAGCTCACTTATAGCAGTAGCAGCAGGAAACACACCTAGCTATAAAGTTCCTTATTAACTTACTGTGATCGAAAACTTGTTTAATGTTAAAACAAATACTACTTGCACCGAAATACAATACTGTAATTAGCCAATAAAACATCACTGAAAAAACATCTCTAGAAAAAATGTCAGATTCAGATTAGACAGTGTTGGCACAAAGGAAAAAAATGCATATCAGAATTTGCATCTATAATGTTGATTTCGGATCGTTCAGCCTGCCACTAAGATCAGGTTCAGATATGCATCACATGACTGAAAGCTTATTTATAATGCGAAACAGGACTGCAACCATAAGCCAGCACCGCGAAATTCGTCGACAGCGGCATAGATCGGTGCGGCGCGCGCCCAGAGATGGCGAACGGCGGCAGGATGTAACCAATCGTGGGATGGAGAAGAGCCTCGTACCTCGGAGCCCAACGGCCGGCGACTGCAGGGGGGTGGGGCGGAGTCGCAGCAGCAGGGAGCGCGGTCTCCCTGCGAGGGAGAGAGGGGGACCGCGACGTGCGTCAGAGGCGGAGGGGCGCAGGGTCCGTAGGGTCGGAGCGCAGGCGGGGACGGGATCAAGGCGTCGGCGGCGGCGGCAAGGTACGAGGCGGTGGCAGCGGCGTGGCGCTGGAGGGAGAGAGAGGCGTCGGGGAGAGGGAATGGGGGATCTGGCGAGGGAGAGAGAGGAGGGTGCGGCCGGTGGGCCGGGAGGCGATATGTATATGGGGGGATTACTAATGGCGTACCGCACCTTTGTGCGCCATAAGTATGTAGATTCTAATGGCGCACCACCCCCAGGTGCGCCATTAGTATTGTGTTCTAGTCATAGCCCGACTGGTCAGGTATATATTCCACCTAACCCACTACCCAACAGAACCCACCCACTAGCCCGACTGGTCAGCACGGAGCACACCCACCAGGAGGTCCTGGGTTTGATTCCCAGGCTCCCCAATTTTTTTTTTTGCATTTAAAATGCTGTTTGACACTTATTTGTGTTTAAATATGTTCAAACTTGTTTAAATCATAACAGTAATATTTTTTTATAAAAAAATAATAATTTTTTAAAAAATATCATCAAATTTGTTATTTGAAAATATTTATGAATATGAAAAAATACCATCAAATTTATTATTTTGAATATATCATGGGTCGTCGGCGGCGGTTGAGTAGGGGAATCGAGGGTGTGGGGGGTCGGCGGCGGCGGCCGGTGGACCGGGGGTTGCTCGGCGGCGAGGGTGACCGGATCTAGCGAGGTGGGATAGCGATCGAGATGGAGGGGGGGTCGAGATCGAGAGTTTCCATGAAATTT
>LR738712.1:202736887-202758812 GCA_902687465.1 Secale cereale
GGGGGTCGGCGGCGGCAGCCGGTGGACCGGGGGGTGCTCGGCGGCGGCGGTTGAGTAGGGGAATCGAGGGTGCGGGGGGTCGGCGGCGGCGGCCGGTGGACCGGGGGTTGCTCGGCGGCGAGGGTGACCGGATCTAGCGAGGTGGGATAGCGATCGAGATGGAGGGGGGGTCGAGATCGAGAGTTTCCATGAAATTTAAAAATATTCATGATAGTTCAAAAAGTGCCCATGAAATACGATCGAGAAATGAAGGCTACGATTTAAATACAATCGATCTTAGCTAGCTATCTGTTCACAATCTTCTTGCCCTTCTTTTTCGCAAATGGAGTTCTTCTTGGAATGGACGTCCTTTAGGTAGGGTGGTCCTGCTTCTTCTTGTGGTGTATGCTGCTACTTCATCATCGTCGTCATGTTCGATCCTCAGGTCGCCGTACTTGTCGAAGTCTTGCTCATTGGCTACTCCATCCATTCCGATGATCTTCATTTTGCCTCTCCTCACGACAACACGACTGGGCTTTGACGGGTCGGTAATGAAGAAGCATTGGTCAACTTGGGAAGCCAGTACCCATGGCTCATTTTTCGCGGTGACGTTTGCGCCCGCGGTCTTGGATTTGGCTTCGGGTATAACCATGGTGGTGAAATACCGGTCTTCTTTTAGGACGCTCTTGGCCCATCTGACACGGAACATCGGGACCTTCTCTCCAGCGTAGCTCAGCTCCCAGATCTCCTCGATCCTTCCGTAGTATCTGTCCTTGTCATTACCGGTGTAGGATTCCATCGTTACCCCAGAGTTTTGATAACCATCGCTCTTCATGTCCTTGGCCTCGGTGTAGAATGTGTAGCCGTTGATATCGTACGCCTCATAGGTCATCAGGTTGTGCTCGGCGCCCTGTGACAAGGCGAATATGAGTTGTTCTTCCGCGGAAGAATCCTCATGTACAGGGTACGACAGAAGCTTCTGCTTGAACCAACGCCTGAAACATGAGTTGTGCTCTTTGATTATATCTCCGTCCGTCCTCTGTTGGCCTCGGTCATTGTACGTCTTCTCAATAAAGGTTTTGTGCTCTACCACCCAAGGATCGACCACGTCTATGTGTTGTAGCGCGACTAGGTTTGCTCTTTCAAAGTCGGCGAGTGGACCCTCGAAGTCGACATGCATTTCGCGGCGACCATCACGGTGACCCCATCCAGCGAGCCTGCCGAGGTGCCTATTGACGGGCAGACCAACGGGGTTCTCTATGCCTAGATAATTCGTGCAGTAGGAGATGCACTCTTCGGTCAGAAAGCCCCTGGCTATGCTTCCCTCTGGACGTGACATGTTGCGAACGTATCCTTTGATGACACCATTCATCCTTTCGAACGGCATCATGCTGTGCAGGAACGTCGGCCCGAGTTGGATGATATCGTCCACGATATGGACCAGCAGATGCACCATAACGTCGAAGAATGCGGGCGGGAAGTACATCTCAAGCTCGCATAGTATCACCACGATCTCTTCCTGTAGCCTTCTGAGTTGCCTCACGCCAACAGACTTCCGAGAGATGACGTCGAAAAAGTTGCATAGGCCAAATAGGGTTTCACGGACGTGCGCTTCCATGATCCCACGGATTGCAACTGGAAGTATCTGCATCATCAGCACGTGACAGTCGTGAGACTTCATCCCGCTGAACTTCAGCTTCGCCCGGTCTAGGTATCTGCTTATCTTCCCCGCGTAACCGTAAGGAAGTTGTACTCCTATGAGGCAGGTGAAAAACTGCTCGATCTCCTCTTGACTTAGAGTGAAGCACGCGGGAGGGTAGTCATTTCCGGTCTTCTTGGCCTTTTTGCCTTTGCGACGACTTTCCGTGTCCTGCTTCCCCTCATCATCATCATCATCATCATGATCATCATATATAGCGTGAAGCTCCTGCCTGATGCCCATTGATTTCAAGTCTGCCCTTGCTTTCGGCCCATCTTTGGTCCTCTCTGGCATGTTGAGCAGGGTACCAAGCAGACTCTCGCACATGTTCTTCGTGATATGCATTACATCAAGGCTGTGAGGCACATGGTGGATCTTCCAGTACGGCAAGTCCCAGAAAACAGACCTCGTTCTCCATACCTTCAGCAGTGGCTCTGGCGCCTTTCGCTTCTTTCCCGGCTCTGGCGCCTTTTGCTTCTTTCTCGACAGTGGGCAATCTTTCCATTTTTTCAATAGCTCGTCTATTTCCTCACCGCTCCTCGTACGCGGGCGTCCTCGGGGTTCGGTTTCACCATCGAACAGATCCTTGCATTTTCTCCACAGGTCATCGTCGCGAAGCCACCTTCGATGTCCCATGAACACGGTTTTCGAAGACCCGGGATCTCTATCTAGCTGGCGATACGTTGAGTCATCCATGCACCTGACGCATCCAGAAAATCCGTGGACCACCTGCCCCGCGACATATCCGTAACCGAGATAGTCGTGCACCGTCGTGAGCAGCGCGGATCTCATAGGGAAATATTCTTTCTTTGCGGCGTCCCACGTATTGGCTGGCGTTTTCCACAGCGTGTCTAGCTCCTCTTTCAGCAGCCCCAGATACAGATTGATGTCGTTCCCTGGTTGTTTCGGTCCTTCAATTAGCATACTCATGTGAATGTACTTCCTCTTCATGCACAACCAGGGGGGAAGGTTGTACATCCACACAAACATAGGCCAAGTGCTATGTGTGCTTCTTTGGTTGCCAAACGGATTGACTCCATCGGTGCTCGCGCCCAGCACGATGTTCCTTGGATCGTTCCCATATTCTAGGTCTTCGAAGTTCAACGCTTGCCACTGGCTCGCATCCTTAGGGTGATTCAGCATCTTGTCTTTTTATCTATCTCCGGATCATTTGCGTCATCTTCTCGCTTCTTCTCCTCCCTATCCGCGTGCCAACGCAGGAGCTTTGTCACCTTATGGTCCGCGAAATACCGCTGCAGACGAGGAGTGATCGGAAAGTACCACACCACTTTTCGAGGAGCTTTCTTCCTCTTCTTGTATCGAGTGACGCCGCACACCGGACATATGGTAGACTCCGCGTGCTCGTCCCGATAAATGATGCAATTGTTCATGCACACATGGTATTTCACGTGCGGTAAATCCAGAGGACACACGATTTTCTTCGCCTCCTCCAAACTGGTGGGGCACTTGTTCCCCTTGGGAAGACGTTCGTGCCAGAATGACATGTTCTCGTCGAAGCATGCGTCGGTCATTTTGTGTTTTACCTTCATCTCCAGAGCCATGAGCGTTACTTTCAGGCGGGTATCCTCGGGCATGCATCCTTCATACAATGGAGTAACCGCGTCTAACTCAAGTTGATCCATCTTGGCTTTCTCTCGGGCGGCACCCAGCCCATCGATGGTCCAGCGTTGTCTGTTCCGCCGGCATCATCATCTTCATGATCATGCCCGTCGTCTGCTCTGGTATCTTCCTCATCATCATGTCCTGCATCTTCTACATGATGACTGTGTACAGCATCACCGTCGTGATCATCTCCTGGGGATTCTTCGTCTTCTCGCCCACCCGAGCCACGGTGGTTGTCTTGCTACCCTTCCTCATTTCTTGCCCGTCCCCCATGGACGACTTCGTAGTCATCTTCATCACCTTGCCACCGATAGCCATCCATGAAACCACGCAAGAGCAGGTGGTCCCGCACCTTCCCGGAATCCGGGTCCGCAATAAGGCTCTTCAGCTTGCATCTTCGACACGGACATCTTATCTCCGTCTCGTTCTTTTGAAGCATGTCGGCCTTCGCGGACCTCAAAAACCTATTCATGATGCCTTCGGTCATCGTGCACATCATGGTCGCCTGCGGGGTAGAGCAAAACGATATTTTAGAACCAAAAAAAAATTTGCCATGACTTTCCCTGAAAATAGGACAAAAAAGAATGCTTAATGCCAAAATTCTCACCGAAACGGAAATGAATCAACATTCCAAGAAAATATTGGCAACTATCGCATTTCAAATACCGGTACACCTCCAAACACAAACACATATGCAACACAACAAACATATGCAACACCACGAACATACATAGATCTAGCTAGGCCATAAAAAGTGCATGTGCACATTGTTGTATGGAGAACAACATAAATATAGCTTCCCCCCTTACTTACCTATGAAAACAAGGTAATTTAACCACTTAATTTGAATGAATCTATGGTGGAAATGAGGTGAAAAAGAGGAGGGACCCGAGAGGAGGAGGAGGTGGAGAGAATGAAGTGGGGGAGAAAGTGAGTGTGGGTAGGAGAGGCTGTCCAAAATATCTTGTTGCTGCCCACTTACTAATGGCACACCCACTATAAATGCGCCAATAGTAATCAAGGTTACTAATGGCGCATTTATAGTGGGTGCGCCATTACTAGTTTTGCAAAAAAAACATACTAATGGCGCACTGTCGCACAGTGCGCCATTACTAGTTTTCTAAAAAAAGAATAAAAAATATCATAAAAAAAGAACATTAATGGCGCACTTTACTGCTGGTGCACCATTACTAGTTACAACTAGTAATGTCGCACTTCGTCTCGGTGCGCCATTAGTATGTTTGGACAGGCGCACTAGTTCAAAAAAAAACTTTTTGATACTAATGGCGCACGCTGGGCCTGGTGCGCCATTAGTAGTTTGAACTCTAATGGCGTATCTGAGGTTGGTGCGCCATTAGTATATACTAATGGCGCACTGCTTGTCTGGTGCGCCATTAGTATCAATTCCATCTATAGCCCTTTTCCTAGTAGTGACTACTAGGATATACCGCCCTCTGAAGTGTAAATAGTTAAGACGATGACATGTGGGTCTACCTCAAGAGGGCCCATCTGTCAGTTAATGGAAGAGAGAGGTGCGTAGGCATATCTGCGGAAGCGTGCTCCATTGGCAAACATGATGGCAGTACTGGTTACGGCTGATTTAGTAACACCAACAAGCTGGTTCAGCTTATTAAGTAATTGTCCCATCTGTTGCAGCGTAGTGTCACTTCAATGTGAAGACTAGTTGAATAGTTATCTCTGACCGAGATGGGGAATAATGGATCGCCAAGACTTCCTATCTAGAGTATCCCTATAACTCTACGCTCATCCTGTCTAACAAGATGAAACATTGGCCAAGGCACCCGGTGCCAATAATGTAGGAGTACTAGTAGTATATTGTGTCAAACTTTGACGATCTATTTGACTAATGAAATGATAATGCATGTCACTAAAAATCATATTACTGGATTCGTATTTGAACATAGTTTTTAATGGAATAGTTTTTATGACATGCATGGACACTTTTTAGTCAAATTTATGGTCAATTGTTTACGCTAAGTACGAAGGGGACCAATAAACCAGTACCGAGGTTTATATATAGGTCAATAAAAAAATAACCAACCAAGGTAGTGTTGGTGAAAGTAGTATCTAAAAAAAATTAGACGATCACTCAAGATCTATATAGGAGAAGCATAGCAACGAGCGGGGAGAGTGTGTCCACGTACCCTCGTAGACCGAAAGCAGAAGCGTTTAGTAACGCGGTTGATATAGTAGAATGTCTTCGCGATCCAACCGATCCAAGCACCGAACGTACGACACCTCCATGTTTAGCACACATTCAGCTCGATGATGTCACACGAACTCTTGATCCAGTTGTGGTCACCGGAGAGTTTCATCAGCACGATGGTGTGGTGACGGTGATGATGAAGTTACCGGCGCAGGGCTTCGCCCAAGCACTGCAACGTTATGACCCAGGTGTGTAACTGTGGAGAAGGGCACCGCACACAGCTAATAAATCAACTTGTGTGTCCATGGGGTGCCCCCTCCCCATGTATATAAAGGAGGAAGGGAGGAGGAGGCCGGCCAACATGGGTCGCGCCAAGGAGTAGGAATCCTACTCCTAGTAGGAGTAGGTTCCACCCTTTCCGAGTCCAACTAAGAGAAAGGAGGAAAGAGGAGGAGGGGAGAAGGAAAGGGGGGCCGGCCCCCCAAGCCCTAAACCATTTTCGTTTGGGCCATGGGGGGGGGGGGCGGGCCCCATCACATGCTTGTTGCCCACTTTCTCGCCAGGGCCCAATAAGGCCCATAGACTCCCCGGGGGGTTCCGGTAACCTCCCAGTACTCCGAAAATAACCGATACACTTAGGAACTCTTATGGTGTCCGAATATAACCTTTCAATATATCAATCTTTATGTCTCGACCATTTTGAGACTCCTCGTCATGTCCGTGATCTCATGCGGGACTCCAAACAAACTTCGGTACATCAAAACACATAAACTCATAATACCGATCGTCATCGAACATTAAGCGTGCGGACCCTACTGGTTCGAGAACTATGTAGACATTACCGAGACTCATCTCCGGTCAATAAGCAATAGCGGAACCTGGATGTTCATATTGGTTCCTACATATTCTACGAAGATCTTTATCGATCAAACCACACAACAACATACGTTGTTCCCTTTGTCATCGGTATGTACTTGCCCGAGATTCGGTCGTCGGTATCATCATACCTAGTTCAATCCTGTTACCGGCAAGTCTCTTTACTCGTTCCATAATACATCATCTCATGACTAACTCATTAGTCGTTTGCTTGCAAGGCTTATGGTGATGAGCTTTACTGAGAGGGCCCAGAGATACCTCTCCGATAAACGGAGTGACAAATCCTAATCTTGATCTATGCCAACACCACAAACACTTTTGGAAACACCTGTAGAGCATCATTATAATCACCCAGTTATGTTGTGACGTTTGATAGCACACAAGGTGTTCCTCCGGTATTCGGGAGTTTCATAATCTCATATTTAGAGGAACATGTATAAGTCATGAAGAAGGAAATAGCAGTAATAACTTAACGATCATAGTGCTAAGATAACGGATGGGTCTTGTCCATCACATTATTCTCTAATGATGTGATCCCGTTCATCAAATGACTACACATGTATATGGTTAAAAAACATAACCATCTTTGATTAACGAGGTAGTGTAGAAGAGGCATACTAGGGACATTCTGTTTTGTCTATGTATTCACAGATGTACTAAGTTTCTGGTTAATACAATTCTAGCATGAATAATAAAAATTTATCGTGATATAAGGAAATATAAATAACAACTTTATTATTGCCTCTAGGGCATATTTCCTTCAGTCTCCCACCTGCGCTAGAGTCAATAATCTAGTTCACATCGCCAAGTGATTTATTACCGATAGTTCACATCGTTATGTGAATAACACCCATAGTTCACATCGCCATGTGACCAACACCCAAAAGGTTTTACTACAGTCAATAATCTAGTTCACATAGCCAAGTGATTTATTACCGATAGTTCACATCGTTATGTGAATAACACCCATAGTTCACATCGCCATGTGTCCAACACCCATAAGGTTTTACTAGAGTCAATAATCTAGTTCACATCGCCATGTGATTGACACCCAAAGAGTACTAAGGTGTGATCATGTTTTGCTTTGTGAGAGAAGTTTAGTCAACGGGTCTGTTACATTCAGATCCGTATGTATTTCGCAAATTTCTATGTCTACAACACTTTGCATGGGGATAATCTAGCTAATTGCTCCCACTTTTAATACGCATCCAAATTGATACTAAGAGTCATCTGGATTAGTGTAAAGCTTGCATCAGCGTAACTCTTTATGACGAACTCTTTATCACCTCCATAATAGAGAAAAATTTCCTTAGTCATCCAGTAAGTAAGGATAATTTTGACCGCTGTCCAGTGATCTACTCCTCAATCACTATTGTACCTCCCTGCCAAACTTATGGCAAGGTACACAACAGGTTTGGTACACACCAAGGCATACTTTATAGAACCTACGACTGAGTCATAGGGAATGACTTTCATTCTCTCTCTGTTTTTCTGGTGTGGTCGGGCTTTGAGTCTTACTCAACTTCATACCTTACAAGTCAGGGAAGAACTCCTTCTTTGACTGATCCATTTTGACCTACTTCACAATCTTATCAAGATATGTACTCATCGAGAGTCTAATCAAGCGTTTTGATCTATCTCTATAGATCTTGATGCCCAATATGTAACCGGCTTCACCGAGGTCTTTCATTAAAAAAATCTTATTCCAGTATCCTTTTATGCTATCTAGAAAATTCTACATAATTTTCAATCAGCAATATGTCATCTACATATAATATCAAAAATGCTACAGAGCTCCCACTCACTTTCTTGTAGATACAGGCTTCTCCAAAAGTCTGTATAAAACTATATGCTTTGATCATCTCATCGAAGTGTATATTCCAACTCCGAGATTCTTGCACCAGTCCATAGATGGAACGCTGGAGCTTGCACACTTTGTCAGCAACTTTAGGAGCCACAAAACCTTCTGGTTGCATCATATACAACTCTTCTTTGAGATATCCTCTAAGGAATGCAGTTTTGACATCCATTTGCCAGATTTCATAAAATGCGACAATTTCTAACATGATTCGGACAGACTTAAGCATCGGTACATGTGAGAAAGTCTAATCGTAGTCAACAACTTGAACTTGTCGAAAACCTTTCACAACAAGTCGAGCTTTGTAAACAGTAACATTACCATCGGTGTCAGTCTTCCTCTTAAAAATCCATTTATTTTCAAAGACCTGCTAATCATCGGGCAAGTCAACCAAAGTCCACACTTTTTTCTCATACATGGATCCCATCTCAGATTTCATGGCCTCAAGCCATATTGCGGAATCTGGGCTCATCATCACTTCCTCAAAGGTCGCAGGTTCGTCATGGTCCGGTAACATGACTTCTAGAACCGAGTTTACGTACCACTCTTGCATGGAAGGTACTCTGGTTGACCTACGAGGTTCGGTAGTGACTTCATCTAAGGTTTCATGATCATTATCATTACCTTCCTCACTAATTGGTGTAGGCATAACAGGAATAATTTTCTGTGATGAGCTATTCTCCAATTTTAGAGAAGGAAAAATTACCTCATCAAGTTATACTTTCGTCCCACTCACTTCTTTCGAGAGAAACTTCTTCTCTAGAAAGGATCCATTCTTGGCAATGAATATCTTGCCTTCGGATCTGTGATAGAAGGTGTACACAACAATTTCTCTTGGGTATCGTATGAAGATATATTTCTCTCACTTTTGTTCGAGCTTATCAGGTTTAACATTTTTCACATAAGCATCGCAACCCCAAATTTTAAGAAACGACAACTTTGGTTTCTTGCCAAACCACAGTTCATACAGTGTCGTCTCAATAGATTTAGATGGTGCCCTATTTAACGTGAATGCAGTTGTCTCTAATGCATAAACCCAAAATGATAGCGGTAAAATGGTAAGAGACATCATAGATCGCACCATATCTAATAAAATACGATTACGATGTTCGGACACACCATTACGCTGTGGTGTTCCAGGTGGCGTGAGTTGTTAAACTATTCCGCATTGTTTTGAATGAAGACCAAACTCATAGCTCAAATATTCGCCTCCGCGATCAGATCGTAGAAACTTTATTTTCTTGTTACGATGATTCTCTACTGCGCTCTGAAATTCTTTGAACTTTTCAAATGTTTCAGACTCGTGTTTCATTAAGTAGATATACCCATATCTGCTCAAATCATCAATGAAGGTGAGAAAATAACCATACCCGCCGCGAGCATCAACACTCATTGGTCTGCATACATCAGTATGTATTATTTCCAATAAGTCACTTGCTCGCTCCATTGTTCCGGAGAACGGAGTTTTAGTCATCTTGCCCATGAGGCATGGTTCGCAAGCATCAATTGATTCATAATCAAGTGATTCCAAAAGTCCATCAGCATGGAGTTTCTTCATGCGCTTTACACCAATATAACCTAAACGGCAGTGCCACAAGTATGTTGCACTATCATTATCAACTCTGCTTCTTTTGGCTTCAATATTATGAATATGTGTATTTATTATGATAGAGATTCAATAAACCATTCACCTTGGGTGTAAGACCATAGAAGGTTTTATTCATGTAAACAGAATAACAATTATTCTCTCACTTAAATTAATAATGCAATAAACACGATCCAATCTTGTTCATGCTCAATGCAAACACCCAATAACATTTATTTAGGTTTAACACTAATCCCGAAATTATAGGGAGTGTGCGATGATAATCATATCAATGATGATACTACTTCCAACACACATCGTCACCTCACCCTCGACTAGTCTCCGTTTATTCTGCAACTCCTGTTTCGAGTTACTAATCTTTGCAACAGAACAAGTATCAAATATCCAGGGGCTACTATGAACACTAGTGAGGTACACATTATTAATATGTATATCAAGTATACCTTTGCTTACTTCGCCATCATTCTTATCCGCCAAATATTTGGGGAACTTCCGCTTCCTGTGACCATTTTCTTTGCAGTTAGAAGCACTCAGTTTCAGGCTTAGGTCCAGCTTTGGGCTTCTTCATGGGAGTGACAACTTGCTTGCAATTCTTCGTGAAGTTCCCTTTCTTCCCTTTGCCGTTTTTTGAAACCAGTGGGCTTGTTAACCATTAACAATTGATGCTATTTATTGATTTCTACATTCGTTGATTTTAGCATCACGAAGAGCTTGGGAATCATTTTCGTCATCCCTTGCATATTATAGTTCATCACGAAGTTCTAGTAACTCGGTGATAGTGACTAGAGAACTCCGTCAATCACTATCTTATCTGGAAGATTAACTCCCACTTGATTCAAGCGATTGTAGTACTCAGAAATTCTGAGCGCATGCTCATTGGTTGAGCTATTCTCCTCCATCTTGTAGGCAAAGTATTTGTCAAAGGTCTCATACCTCTAGACACGGGCATGAGTCTGAAATACTATTTTCAACTCTTGGAACATCTCATATCTTCCGTGACGTTCAAAACATTTTTGAAATCCCGGTTATAAGCCGTAAAGCATGGCGCACTAAACTATCAAGTAGTCATCATACCGAGCTTGTTAAACATTCATAACGCCTGCATCTGCTCCTGCAATAGGTTTGTCACCTAGCGGTGCATACATGACATAATACTTATGTGCAACAATGAGGATAGTCCTCAGATCACGGACCTAGTCCGCATCATTGCTACTATCATCTTTCAACTTAGTTTTCTCTAGGAACATATCAAAAACATAGGGGAGCTATAACGCGAACTATTGATCTACAACATAATTTGCAAATACTATCAGGACTAATTACATGATAAATTAAAGTTCAATTAAACATATTACTTAAGAACTCCCACTTAGATAGACATCCCTCAAGTCATCTAAATGATCACGTGATCCATATCAACTAAACCATGTCCGATCATCACATGAGATGGAGTAGTTTTCAACGGTGAACATCTTATGTCCATCATATCTACTATATGACTCACGCTCGACCTTTCGGTCTCCAGTATTCCGAGGCCATGTATGTACATGCTAGACTCGTCAAGTTTAACCTGAGTATTCTGCATGTGCAAAACTGTCTTACACCCGTTGTATTTTAACATAGAGCTTATCACACCCGATCATCACATGGTGTCTCGGCATGACAAACTTTCGAGACAGTGCATGCTCAGGGAGAACACTTTTACCTTGAAATTTTGTAAGGGATCATCTTATAATGCTACCGCTGTACTAATCAAAATAAGAAGCATAATAAGATAAACATCACATGCAATCAAAATATGTGACATGATATGGCCATCATCATCATGTGCTTTTGATCTCCATATCCAAAGCATCGTCATGATCTCCATCATCACCGGCTTGACACCATGATCTTCATCGTAGCGTCGTGGTCGTCTCGCCAACTATTGCTACTACTATCGATAACTCATACTAATAAATTAAAGAAATTACATGGCCTTTGCAATTCATACAATAAATAGACAACCATAAGGCTCCTGCCGGTTGCCGATAATTTACAAAACATGATCATCTCATACAATAACATATAACTCATCATGTCTTGACCATATCACATCACAACATGCCCTGCAAAAAAAGTTATACGTCCTCTACTTTGTTGGTGCAAGTTTTACGTGGCTACTACGGGATTAGCAAGAACCGTTCTTACCTACGCATACAAAAAACAACAATGATTTTTCGTCAAGTGTGCTGTTTTAACCTTCACAAGGACAGGGCATAGTCACACTCGATTCAACTAAAGTGAGAGAGATAGACACAAGTCAGTCACCTTTAAGCAACGAGTGCTCGTAACAGTGAAACAAGTCTCGCGTAAGCGTACGCGTAATGTCGGTCCAGACCGCTTCATCTCACAACACCGCCAAATCAAAGTATGACATGCTGGTAAGCAGTATGACTATTACCACCCACTACTCATTGTGTTCTACTCATGCATATCATGCCATTGTTGGTAACATAGTATTTAAAAAAATTCTATGATAACGCAAGATCTATCTAGGAGAAGCATGGAAACGAGCGGGGAGAGTGTGTCCACATACCCTCGTAGACCGAAAGCGGAAGCGGTTAGTAACGCGGTTGATGTATTCGAATGTCTTCGCAATCCAACCGATCCAAGCACCGAACGTACGACACCTCCGCATTCAGCACACATTCAGCTCGATGACGTCGCACGAACTCTTGATACAACTGAGTTTGCGAGAGTGTTTCATCAGCACGACGACGTGGTGACAGTGATGATGAAGTTACCGGCGCAAGGCTTCGCGTAAGCACTACAAATATATGACCGAGGTGTGTAACTGTGGAGGGGGGCACCGCACATGGCTAAGAAATCAACTTGTGTGTCTATGGGGTGTCCCCTCCCCACGTATATAAAGGAGTGAGGGAGGCGGAGGCCGGCCTACATGGGGCACGCCAAGTAGTAGGAATCCTACTCCTAGTAGCAGTAGGTTCCACGCTTTCCTAGTCCTACTAAGAGAAAGGAGGAGAGATGAGGAGGGGAGAAGGAAAGGGGGGCCAGCCCCCCAAGCCCTAAACCAATTCGGTTTGGGCAAAGGGAGGGGGGGCGCCCCATCACATGCTTGCTGCCCTCTTTCTCCACTACAGCCCAATAAGTCGCATAGACTCCCCGGGGGGTTCCGGTTACCTCCCGGTACTCTGAAACATACCCGATACACATTGGAACTCTTTTGGTGTCCGAATATAACCTTCCAATATATCAATCTTTATGTCTCGACCATTTTGAGACTCCTCGTCATATCCTTGATCTCATCGGGGACTCTGAACAACCTTCGGTACATCGAAACAGATGAACTCATAATACAGATCGTCATCGAACGTTAAGCTTGCGGACCCTATGGGTTCGAGACTATGTAGACATGACCGAGACTCATCTCCAATCAATAACGAATAGCGGAACCTGGATGCTCATATTGGTTCCTACATATTCTACGAAGATCTTTATCTGTCAAAACGCACAACAAAATACGCTGTTCCCTTTGTCATCACTATGTTACTTGCCCGAGATACGATCGTCGGTATCATCATACCTAGTTCAATCTCGTTATCGGCAAGTCTCTTTACTCGTTCTGTAATACATCATCTCGTGACTAACTCATTAGTGATTTGCTTGCAAGGCTTATAGTGATGAGCATTACCGAGAGGGCCCAGAGATACCTCTTTGATACATGGAGTGACAAATCATAATCTTGACCTATGCCTACACCACAAACACTTTCGGAAACACCTGTAGAGCATCTTTATAATCACCCCGTTATGTTGTGACATTTGATAGCACACAAGGTGTTCCTCTGGTATTCGGGAGTTGCATAATCTCAGAGTTAGAGGAACATGTATAAGTCATGAAGAAAGCAATAGCAGTAATAACTAAACGATCATAGTACTAAGATAACGGATGGGTCTTGTCCATCACATCATTCTCTAATGATGTGATCCCGTTCATCAAATGACAACACATGTCTATGGTCAGGAAACATCACCATCTTTGATTAAGGAGCTAGTATAGTAGAGGCAGACTAGGTACACTCTGTTTTGTCTATGTATTCACACATGTAGTAAGTTTCCGGTTAATACAATTCTAGCATGAATAATAAACATTTATCATGATATAAGGAAATATAAATAACAACTTTATTATTGCCTCTAGGGCATATTTCCTTCAGGTAGTATAGTAGAAATTACAAATGGGACCAATAAACCAGGACGGAGGTAGTAAATGATGAGTGACCGAAGATTTTTTTCTTCTGAAAATGTATGTTACTACTAGTGTATGTTACTCTCCAGTGTGGCTAGTCTTAATTCTAGCATGCAACGTTTTAATGAAGCTTGAAATATGGACATGTCAATGGGAGGGAGTAAAAGCTTCATGCATGTATGCATGCATGCATGCATAAATGCAACACTCACATGTACACATGCACGCACGCAACACTAACAAATCCATGCGGCACACAGCACCAGATGCAACACTCCTGCTCACACTCAAGTGCTCAACTAACTCCATCCGTCCGTGAAAGACTGTACATATAGAGATTTACACAATGACCAAGAGGAACTGGAACTTCATGGCATAATTAACACCCAAAAGTAGCAGAGTTATGTGTGCATGCAACCATTGAGAGAAGAAGATTAATTGAAGGTTGTTGCATGATGGAATTAAGAATAGACATGTACACCCTCCGTTCCTAAATAAAAGTCTTTTTAGACATTTCAAATGGACTACAACATACAGATGTACGTAGACATATTTTGGAGTGTAGATTCACTAATTTTGCTCTGTATGTAGTCACTTGTTGAAATCTCTATGAAGACCTATATTTAGCAACCAAGGCGGAGTGGAAAATGAGAGAATTTAATGTTTATTTGATAATTAATAGCATTGCATGCAATGAACTGACCACTACATGTCGTGTTTTCTAATGCTAGATGTACAGTTTTTCACGGACTGAGGGAGTACACGTGCATGCACTCACATACACTGCCAGGGTGATTCGCACGCAAGGGTTGGACTCTTGTCACGCCTGCGTAAAGTTTTGTTTAACTGATTTCTTTCCCCTGCCAACTAACAGGTGGGACCCAGAAACCAGGCTTCAATTTAACCAATGAACAAAGTGCCACGTTGACTATGTGGCTGGTCAGTAGGGTGCAATACGGTGCTCTCTGGTGAGCTAGCGACCGTATAATCACCACAAAACTAAATAGTGACCATAATGACTCTATTGTTACATACATTGACCACCATTGTATTTTCTCCATTCAAATTAAGCCATATTAAGAGCAAGTATAATAGGATGATGTAGGCGGGCTATAAGACACAAAATAGTATATTTGTGCTGAGTTGGACGGAAGAGAAGAGGAGAGAGAGAAGAAGCGGGCTACTAACTAATAGCCAGCTATAGCACGTGCTTCTAGACACTTTGTGATAGTGAAGACTATGCCATGTATCAATAAAGTAGTACTTATTTACACCTAACAATTATACATGCCGGCTAAAAGCTTGGCTATAGATGACGTGTCAACTCTATATAGCCAGCAGCTGGCTATACTATTAACTATGCTCTAACCAAAAAGGACGCAATATGGACTAGTACTAATTTGATGTGTCCCTTCAACTCGCCGAACGGGGAGATGCTTGCTTACTCTGCCCTCTACCTCGCCCAGGCTCGGTGGCTCACAGGAGGAGAAGCTTGCTAACTATGTACGCCTACGCCCTCTCCCTCACCCACGCGCGCGGGGGCTCACAGGATGAGGTTAGGGTTTTGACTACAATTCCCTCTCCCTCGCCCTCGCGGTTCACGCGGGTGCTCACAGGATGAGGACGTGCAACGATTCATTCGGTTTCAGATTGCCAGAAGCATATTGTACTATAGTATCATCATTGTTGGATCTTCCGAACTGGCGAAGAGCCAAATGCAAAGTTCACAGGAGTATGAACTGTTGAACCTCGTGAATATGAAAAGATCCACGCATAAGGTTGATAGGATTTGTCGTCCTAGTACAACAACTATAGTGAACGATCGCTAATGTATGAAGCCGCCACGTCACGTTTATCCAAATTGTGCCACTTTTTTCTCACAAAGAGTGTTGGAGCCCATGCAACACCCACACAAGTTGCACGTACACATAACACATTTACTAGTAAATAAATTCTAAAGCAAAAATGCTAGTATGTCACACAAGTTCATCTCCACTTCATGTGATAAATTTGTGCATGACAGGCAACGTATATTTACAATGCTACCATTCACAATTCACCACACTCCACTTACACGTTATAGATGGGCTCCATGTCCTCCTCCAGGTTCCAGTCCTAGGCGTTCTTCATAGATGGCACGATCCATATCGATGGGCAATGGGAATCATAGTCGCAGCTTTCTAGTCCGGTTCTACACGTTGGAGAATCATCCAAGCTCAAACGGCACAAATCAGGGATAGCGTGTCCCATCATGTCATTCATCCGGCGGTGCGCACTGAAGACATAACCATGCTTCATGAACGGCATGCCTTCGGTATCGTGCACGGAAGGTGGCATCCGCTTCACACTGCGGTAGCTGTCCCCAATGAAAAGCGAGTACTCTCCAAGAGTGTTCCTCGGCACCCACATAGCATCACGGGGGTCGAACTCTGCGCCGGTCATCTGGTACAGGCGGCATCTCAGATCTGGACACATGGTGATATACATGGTCAAGGTCCATGCATAATAATGTTGTGCTCAAATATGGCGATCAGTATTATTGTGCAGGAAATAGTACTACTCCGGTATGGAGGAAGTAAAATAACCGTCTTATTATATATAGCCACTCTTGGATACATGGATGAGATAGTAAGACATGGAAAACGAAAATGGTGGGAGCTAGTGGGTTCAAGTCTTCAAGGCTCTAGCTAGCTATACGCATCCTTCAAGGTAAAAAGTAGTACTACAATGAAAGAGAAGGTGAGAGGGTTAAAAAAATCTAATACTAAAATGTAGTACTAGTATAGTAAGCATGTCCCAGTCATGAAAAGAAAATAACTAACAAGTTACTACTACTCTAACACACATCAATGAGAAAATGGAATACCTGGGTAGATGGTGACGGTCTGATCGTGGTAGATCGTGTGTGACCATGTCGCACATCAGTTGTACCATTGGTAACGACTTCTAAGATAGTTGATCCCAATATGCCAAAGTCAGCTACGAGGTTCCAAGTTAGACCGAATCATGGATGCAAATGCACATATAGGATCGGTGATCTTATTTTGATCGAGGGATGACTGGTCCCTGCAAAATAATGCAGTACCTCTAGGGATGCAAATGATGGTTTGTGCATTCCATTTGTAATCTCCCGTACCGTAGGATGGCAACCATATGAAACAAGTCCCCTGGCTTGTCACCGCGAAGATGCGGCCTGCATGGCAAACGATGCTTTTGAATGTGTATGGGTACAAATCTGTCGTGGCCAAATGTGCCAGCCTCTGCTGTTACTGTCTCTTGTATTGATGGCAATCCTTATGTCAAAAACCGCGATGAGATAGTAATCGTCTTAGCCGCGTCGCTTTGTCAGCGGGTCTGGAATTGCTATCTTCTTCAATCTCATGTAGGCATCATCATACATATTCAAGCCCAGCCAGTCCAGAAGGCCGATCCTGATGGTGGAGAAGGGATCTATGGGAATGGCTGCACTGCTATGGATGTTGTGCAAAATGATGGTGTTATCCGGCCGGAGGTATGAAAGCCTATCTTCGTTGGCACCAACCGAGACCTATATATTAGACGATGGGCAGCAGATAAATTAGAGGATGGAATGACTAAGTATAGTACTATATTTAGAATATACACTACATGATCAAACTCCATGATTGACCTACTCATCGGACAAAATCCAACTATCTCTCAACGTCGGCAACTCTAGCAGAGTCAACGTGCAACCATGGCCATGGAGCGGTGGACTGTTTGATGGATTGTCCCATAGAATAACCTTCTCCTCGAGGACGCACGGAAGACCAACAAGCATGGCCTTTTCCCATGCCTCTTTAAGCATCATCTTAAAATAGTTGGTGCGGGAAGCATCGAGTCTTGCGACGGTGAGGACTTCAGAGCGACGTGTGATTTCTCCCAGAGGATCATCATCCAAGGTCTCCCAACCCCGACGAGGAGGAGAACCATCTAGAGAATCCATGGGAGAAGTGACGAACTGCCTTGGTATCTTGGGGGGAAGGGGAACTGGCGAGGAGGTGATAAGATCGTAACCGCAGGGACTCGTCCCTTCCTTAAGGAAGTTATGCGGGCACGCGCAGTGGTATTTCCTAGTGCCCCGTGATGGTGAGGTTATTATTTACAACGTTGTACTATAGCAGTAGTAGTACTACTTTCTTAACTAGTAGGGCGATGTACTGTACTTCTATAGTGCACCAGTTTTGAACTCTTGAATCTCAATGCCAAGGAGCTACAGTTGAAAGTGGAGGGTACTACTGTTCTCTAGAACCATCGCTATACTATCAATGCAGGGAAAGTACACCTGCGTAGTGCGTACTCTCGGTGCTCTATTCAAGCGCGTAGCTGCCCTACTCAATTGCTCCTGTCACGCACACACTGGCAGCCTGTTTATTAGCAATGGTTACTGCGGTGGAAGAATATTTGAGTTGTTTCATACGTGAGACTAGGCTTTTTGCATCCATTTGTGGAGGTGTAATGGATATTGTCGAACTTTGTTAGTTCCATCTTTACGAATGAGATGAGCCAAAGCTTTTGCCTCCGTTTCAAAAAAATATCATGTCAATAGGATTTTTTATAGAGTTTAGAGCTGGTAATGAAGTGAATTACATGCGTGCAACGCCACAAGCTATAGAATAGTACTAGCACTTTACGCACAGAGCCATATTAAACAGTTCCCAATGTCGCGCCAGGCTTTTCCAGCCCCTCAGGCTTCATTGGTAGGTGCTATTTTAAATATGGTAGCTGATGAGGAAGCTGCCAGTGAGGTGCGGCTAGGGCGAGCACGCAAGCGAGATACCTTGCATGGTGTGAAATGATATATAGGAGTGCTACTCTAGTAGCCGAGCCACGAGATGATGGGAGGGAAAACCCATTCACATGGCTGGGCTATGGAGTGCACCCAGATTGTTGTGCGACACGTCCGTTCAATTTCAAAAAAGGCTGCCGTGCGTTTGGCTGGGATCGAACCGACAAAACATTCTATAAACTCCCGCAACCACTAGTCGTACTCGTTGGAGTACAACACAACCTAGAATTTCCTTTTGTCGCTAGTACATTGTTCCTTGCAAGAAACCACTACCAAAATACTAACACTTACCAGCCAGCCCTACCAAGAAACCACTACTCTACAAAAATTAGTAAAAACATACCAAAATTTTCTTAATCCGTCGCAATAAACAACCAAGTATCATTATAGGCACGTTTCAACCCATGTCACCCCTTAAGTCATCGCCTTCTATTTGATCGATAACTTACGCGTTATGACTTGTGGGACCTACATGTGAGTCTGGACAAAAAAAAAAACCCGAGTGACCTCCTACCTCTAGCCTAGTCATCCTCCGCCCTGGGACACACCTACCGCCGCCGGCGGAAGGCAAGGTCAAACGAGCCGGCGGTGCGGAGCCCATCTTGCGGCAGCACGGATGACAACTCCGTCAGGGGCTCGCAGCCGCTAGCTAGCCAAGCTAGCACACACCCTGCTGGAAGCATCCAGCTGCTTGTGTGCAAGGTTTGCTAGCTAGGTTGGCACGGCGGCGCGGCAGCTTGCTCGCGCGCGCCGCGCTAAGGCTAGCCATCTGTCTTGAGTGTAGTCCAGCGCGGCAGCTTGCTCGCGCGTGAGCCATGCTTGGACCACCCAGCCAAACCGTGCGGTGTCCGGCCCTTCCGGCGGAGCGGCGGCCAGCTCGCTCATCACCAGCGCCACCCACAAACACGCATAAGAAATATTTGAAGTAATGTTCAGCAAAAATAATGATCGGAGGAGGAAGATGAGGATAGAAGGTCACATGTGGCCCCTTGTGTCAACGGTCAAACAAAATGTGTTGGTTTAAGCTGCCTCGGCAGCACGGATGTGTGGGCCAACCCTGTCATAAACGGGTTTAAACGAGCCTAATCGGCACTCGGTAGTACTTTTTTGGTGCGGATTAAGAAATTGTGGTTATGTTTTTGCTATTTTTTGTATAATAGTTTCTTCCTAGGGCTGGTTGAAAGTGGTAGTTTTTTGTTAAACACTCTACATACTGTAAGTAGGCGTGAAAGTTAAGCTTTGGAACGAAGCCGTGTATCCGACCACCATGCTAGATTGTTCTAGAGGCTTCCTTTTTTAATTGCTCAACAATGCGGTTGTGGGAGATAATGATGAACGAGGGAAGGCCTTGTTTGCAAATGTGGTGAGAGGTGCAGGTATCTTTTTGTTTAATTTCTATTCGTCAGATATAGATCGGACGGTCTATATTGCAAGATGGTAGGCATGCCATCGTCACCAACTCGGTTTTATTTTATAAGAAGAAGATTGGAGATGAAAATGTATTATTGATACTTGTTTCCATAAACTTGGATCTACATGTTGTTCAACCGTTGAGCATGTGGTGCCTTAGCACGATGACTGCTCGACTATGTAAAAAAAGGTTTTCTCGTCGCCGCTATGGAGGGAGTGACGGCGGCGCGCTTTCTGCTCGCTCTAGTCCTAGTAGTCATACTAGGTGGTCTACGGACGTATAGATTTATTCCTTTTAACGTCTCGCGTTTGTCATACTGCCATGACTATTGACGAATAGATGGTAAGTTATTCACAAGAAAACCGATTGGTTGATCATGTGTGCGAGAGAGAGACAGCATGTGCATGTGTGATATGTGTAGAGACTGATGTTTGTGTCTCTGTGTGTGGAGGATAGAGGGAGATATGTCCATGGGGCTTTGTGTTGAGTAATGTGGAGACACATAGACATAATCAGAGAGTGAGTGTGTGAGATTCACATGCGGACATGGGAAAAGATGTGTGAGTAAGAGAGATAGAGATTTTTCGTGTGCATGTGAGATGGAGAGAGAGAGGGGAACATATACATATATACCTAGAGATGGAGAGAATATGCAATGATGTGTGTCTTATAAGAAGGATGCAGATGGGTGTTTGTGCGTGTCTGTGTGTGTTTTTGCGCGTGTGTCTATGTGAGAGGGAGTGTGTGTATGTGGAGAAGAGAGACCACTAATGATGTAAACCTAATAGGGAAGGGGGAATGTTGTGACATGTGTGTCAAAGAGAGAGAAAGGCATGTGTAGTAGAGGGATAGCATGAGTGCGGGCGGGGAGCAGACTATTTGGAAGAGACATCAAGTGTGTGTGGGAGAGGGGTGTGAGAGCGAGAGCGAGAGAGAGAGAGAGCTAGCGAGGGAGAGAGAGAGAGAGGAAGATAGGGGGAGAGATATGGGTCGTTTGTGTGCGGAAGTGGCGTATAGATGGGGAGACAAGGTTGATGCTGTTCGAAAGTGGCCTATGTACGGAGTCCCAAGGCACATGAGTCATCGTCTGTGTGATAGAGACTTCATGAGATATCTAGAATAGATGGTGTAGAGAACAACGTGCGAGATTGAGAACGATGATACATTAGGGAGCTATGGAAAGTGTGACAACATGTATGTACATAGGGAAGGAGCTGGGTCGGTTCAACATGTGGGAGAGATAGAAAGAGGAGAGTGGTGCACAAGGAGACAAAGGATGCTTGTTTGTAGTGGGGGTGGTGAGTGAGGTTAGTGTGTGAGAACCACATAACTAGGGAGATAGACGTTGGGGGCGACATTTTGTGTGTATGGAAAAAACACACTCTATAGAGTGCATGTGCCTGGGAAAGAGAGATGCCGGGAGACCTAGAGTGGGGGAAAATATGTGTGAATGCCCGAGAGGCAAAGTGATAGAGACCTATATTGGGGTCCGGACATAGAAGAGAGAGGGGTATTAATGTGCTCATGTGTTCATGTCTGGGGGGGAGAACGACTTGTGTGTGTGTGGGGGGGGACTTTATCGTAATTGATATATATATATATATATATATATATATATATATATATATATATATATATATATATATAT
>LR738712.1:202758885-202789938 GCA_902687465.1 Secale cereale
ATATATGGCCAATAGTGTGTGTGCACTCATGGTTGATCAATTTGTTTCATAATTTCGACTATGAAATAACGATACTTTCGAACATGAGTGATATACTTTGAAGTACAAGAATTACAAACCGAAGATTGGAATTTTGGAATTCGAATCCATCATTAGCTTTTGCAATTCATTTAAACGGTGGTACATGTTTTAAGCCGGGATTTCACGATTTCGAATTCATATATCAAACCTAGAGATATACACATACGAGCATGTTCAAATCTTATGATCATCCACTTTATTCATACACATACACATTTTTGTTTTTGTCATCATATTTAGGATAAACACATTTGAATCTTCATTTGAATACTATATGATGGTATTTGCTTCCACTAGCTCAATGATCCATATTTGAATTGAATGGACAATCTAAGTTTCGAGTTGGAGATATTGATTTTCAAAACTTGCACCTTTTTTGCGTGCAAAACAAATAAATTCTCAGCCATGATATCATAGTCGGCCGTACAAGAGCTGAATACTTAATTCCAGCCACGAAAAGCTTTCAAACGTCCCGCTCACATTGAAATATCTCGCGCCCGAAAGTTTAGCCCTGCGATATTCCTATTTTACCCCTGCCACATGAACAGAAAAGGGATGCTTTGGTAACTCCATTGTTTTCCCCTCTTTGCCATGATCATTCTTCCCCACAGCCCCTCCCCTTCCCCTCCACGCCTCCTCCCCCCAAACCATGCCAAGCCGCCGAATCGAGTCCTCCGCCGCAGCGGTGGACCTCACACCCCATGGGATCTACCTTCCGCACCTTGGAACCCCCAACTCCCGAATCACTACTTCATCGGAGCCGCTACAGCGACTCGCTTGTCCACCGCTCCAGATCTCCTTTGCCGCCATCATGGTCCACCGCACTGGATCTGCTTCACCGGTGCCCTCATCCACCATAGTGTAGGCCCTCAACGACTCCCTCATCCTCCCCATCGCTGCCCTTCATACAATCCCTCATCCTCCGCAACATATCTGCCTCACCTAAAGCGTTGTACACCGCGCCAGATGTGCTTCGCCGACACCTTCGTCCACTGCAACGGACCCGCTCCACGGATGCCATATTCAACTCCACAGGCCCTGCTTTACTGACGCCGCAACCTCATCAGGTTATTTCAATTTCTACTCCTTCAGTTTTTCTCTTCTTTATTGTGGAACTGTTCACTTACGATGGATGAGCTTTCTTGTATGTCGACATGCACCGCAACCGAAGCACCGGAGCCGTTTCAGCAATTGTGTCAACCGGCCAAACTCAACCGCAACACGAGCACCGTTGACGATCCTTAGCTATGAAGTATGACAACAATACCCATACGCCGCTGATAATTAGGTACTATTATTGAACGGCCGGCGTCTACGTTCACTTTGTTAGCAGAAGCACCGCACCTTCGAACTTCTTCAGGGCATCATTCAATTTTTCATGAGATGTGTCATTCTACTTGCACCTGTAGGGCCATAGTTCTGGCTGTGAACATGTTAGATGTGCTAAATTACAAACGAGTGCACATATAGTTACGATGCTTTTGTTTTGTCCTAAGTATTACTGTACTTCCTAGATATCAATGCCTACTATTTTACTTCTTGCATGCTATATTTACAATGAGATTTGGGAACCAAATCTCTACTCTCTATATCTATACCTATATGTGCACTAATTTGTAATTTAGCAAGATCTATAATATACTAGCAAGAGGACCATGTGTTGCACGGAACATCAAGATGAATTTATGCGAGTTGTTTATCTTGTGGAATGTAGATGATATCCAACGGCTAGTAGTGCTCGGATTTGCCATCTCTGTACCATCGGCTTGGTTTCATCCAACGACAAACTTTCAAAGTTATTCGCACACTATATAGGGGTATAGATATAGATATAGATGATACATGTGTTGTTCTATTGCCACTTGTTGGTTACATCAGACTGCTCCATGTTCTCTATGCTTAATTACACCACAGCAAACTAGCTTGTGGTTCCGCTGCTTTTTGTTCGTTTTACCCTACGTTTTCCTATGCTAGCTATTACATCACTTCTCCGAGCCTCTGTTCATTATTTTTTTGTGGATTCTCGATCTTCCCAAGTTGCATGACTAATTAGATGCTTCTACTAATTATGGAGCTGCCAAACCAATCAAGCAAAATATTTGTTCTTTTTGGGGCGGCACTTCGAACAAGCATAAAAATAGAGTGAAGCACATATATTGTCTTGTAAGCACACACCCTTCTTTGATGATAAATTAGAACCAGTGAATGCGATTAAAATTAATTTTACCTAAATGGAGGGTGAAGAATAAACTAAAACAACTAGATTTGCAACCATGGGATGCTGACGCTATCTTCAATGAAAATTGCAACAGCAGCGAGGCTTCACAGCAACATATGGTAAGTCAGTGTGTTTTAATACATCTGAAATGTAATGCGTGTGGGCTACTTTCTTAGCTTGTGCCCTCAACCTATAATCCTACAGAATTACAAATAGTTCAGTTGTCTGCTTTGGTGTATTGCTTCATTCTAATGCTTGTTTGTTACTTGTTACATTATACCTGAGTTGGCCAATATTTCAGCAGTGCCTGCTGCACTATCGTAAAGAAATGCATGCCTAGTTCATTTGATTCCTTAAATTTTCCTATGAACTTCATCACAAGACTGTCTTCGTTGTTTATATGAGGCCACACTGTTAAGTGTTTTCTGAGATTATTTCAACTACTTAGATGTCTGGGCAACTTAAATATAGCGGTGGTACACTGCCTTTCATCTAGGGATGTCAAACCGGGTCCTGCTTAATCCCGATTAAAATCCACTCATGGTATGATAGTTTAAAAGATTTTTTATTTTTTTAGGAAAATAAACTAGCGAGCTAGCAAAAACTAATTAGATAAGACTAGCGGATGCCATTTATTTGCCACTTACATCCCTATTCATATTACCATTTTAATTTTTTTCGGCTGATGTTGCTTCGGACCATTTAAATATAGCTTGCCATACTCGACAATAATTCGTATGCCATTTACCATGTAAGCTTACTGCTTGGATCACGCGATAACTATCTCTTACTTATGTCCAGCAGAAACCTTTCAGAATGCTGTTCACAGTAGGACACAATGTACAACCCTAGAATCTATGTGTGGAAGCAGTGCGCCATCCATGCTACTAGATGGCAGCAGTTCAGAGGCAACACCACCGGAGAGCAGTGTGAGCACATATATTATAGCTCTTGAGGCTCTACTAGAGGCAGAAAGAGATGGTGTGGCTGCCATGAATGAGGTAATCTTGATTTTGAGGCAGGAAATTATGCAATTAGCTGCAAACATTATGCAAGAAACCCAAGAATTGGAGGAAGTAAGAATGTTGCATTTGAAGATGGAGGAGGTCCTACTGCTTCTGCTATCTGAATCCCAGGGTAGTCCCAGTTATTCTTTAGATACCAGCTGAAATTGTCATTAGATTAGTATACATGCATATTGTGTCATGTCTCTGAATGGATTATGTTGTAAGACCCCTACGTTGTCAATGTGTTGTAATGATCTGAATTTTTTAGGTGAGATAATCCTCGTGTAATGCCCAGGATGCGACTATATCTAATACGTGTCGAAAATAGTAGGCTTACACTCACCACGTCACACAGTGAATACAATAGCATACATTCATCCAAATAACACAGGGTCCGACTACGGACGATATCCAAACGAGAAAAGATATCACAACCACAAATCCTGATTGCTCCTAGTTGGAACCACTACTGATCTTCGGGATACGTTACTTAGAAACGACCACGCTCTTTATCGAACTCCCAGTGAAGTTCTGACCCATCTCCTGCATCGTTCTCGGCTGTACCTGTGTGGGGACCTCGACTTAAGAGTCGATATCACCGAATGTATGTGTACAGTGATCCCAAAGATCAATGCTCACTGAACACACAGAAGCTGAATAACAAGAGTCTTACATCCATACATACCGTCTTACACAAATTATGACCATTATGGCCAAGTCTTACATAGATAAAGCCTCAAGGGCTGAATAGCAAATAACTCGAATAGCGGAAGTCTTCGAAGATAAGTAGAACCCACGCCATCTGCCTTAACCCTACAGGCATTCTGACTGGGAAAACGTCCTAGTTCGCATGTTCGTCTCCATAGAATTCTTCTTCAAATTCTTGCTCTTCCATGCCTGGCCAATTAAATAACCAGTGGCAAGCCAATGAGTACTTTGAATGTACTCGCAAGCAACCCATATTTTTGGAACAAGTGTAACAAGATATGAAATGGCACTAGATAAGATATGTTGCGGAAAGTAGAAATTTGAGAGTGCAATGACATGAGCTATCGGAGGCATGCATCATAAAAATTTATAGGTTACATATATCAACATAGCCAAGCTATGACCTCTTCATCTTGTCAAGTCCTTATGACTTAGACCCAACAGAGCTTTCGAACACACACACACAAGGTTTCGCAAACATTGGGCGTAGCCCAAGAGCGGTTACCCAACCGTCCTTGACCGTGGACACGGCTATTCGAATAGTTTTACACTCTGCAGAGGTTGCACACTTTACCCACTAGATCCGGGGAACTTTCCGTGTCATCCACGACCCGCGGTACCTCAAGCACCCGGGGTAAGCACCCGATCACTATATTTCCCTAGGCGACACTAATATGGAGTCCACTCGATTGGTAGTAACCCCCGTGCCCCACAATCACATCTTAAGATTTTTGGAGCCTTGCTCCCATTTCACACACCACGGGCACGGGGTACCAACGGTGTGTTCGGTGCCCTGTGAAAACAGTCATGGCCGCCTATCCAAGCACGACCCCATCCCGAGAGTGACCTCATGTCACCCCTGTCACTGGTAATGCGGGCACCATGCTAGTATCGACCTAGGTAATCAATAATGCCCTTTCCCATATAAGGGTAGAGTGGTTGCGCATGTAAAGTTGGAATAACGGTCGTAACTTAAACCAATCCGTTTGAAAAACATCACACACACTTGTCTTGGTACACCACTTCGTCATCAAGTGGTTACCCATCTCATCTTCCCCCCCCCCCTGGGCATAAGTGGCACCCGATGGGGTCTTTTGAAATAGTTCCTCAAATGAACTATGCTTTCATTATCATGCATATCCCGTTCTACTACCATAGCCACTACTATAGCAACCTGTCTACTTCTACCGGCATAACCCTCATAAGAAGGTAGGGTCATGCACAAATGCGAGTATCAACGAGGATGTGTAGTGGCAAACCAACAAGAGGTTTCCACCTCTTCATGATTCCGATGCGACAACAATATGGTGCTATATGACATACATAAAAAGGGTTTCATAGTCATGGTCAAAGGGCTGCTTGCCTGGATTGGCTTGGTATTCAAGGTCTTCAAATCCTTCCCCTCCTTCTTCAGCAACCTCGTCAAATACGGTATCTAATCGTCGCAATAAACAACGGGAAAATAAGACCATAATAAAAACAGAAAAACCAAAGTGCTCAGAAAAATGTCAACTTATTTTTATCAAATACTAGAGGGAAAACTAAGATGGCAAAAATTCTTAGTTTGAGTTTTGGAGTGACAGAATGGGGTACATGAATTTTTGAATAGAGGTTTTAGTGTTCAAATATGAATTTAAATTTGAACAAACCAGAAAGGGTCCATGGATATGGGTGAAAGTGACATCATTAAATAGGTTGGATTTTTACAAGTTTTTAGGAACTGGAATTAATTTATTTGGGTAAATATTTAATACTGTGGAATTATTTAAAAATTCCACAGAAAAGAAAAGGAAAAAGGGCCCTGTGCCACTGGGCCAGAACGGCCAAAGTGCAGCAGGCCCAGGGCGAACAGCCCACCGCACGGGCGCCAGCGCGCGCGACAGGGTTTTCAAACCTGACGGGCGGGGCCCGGCGTCAGTGAGAGGAGAGAGGAGCGAGGGCGAGGCGAGGCTGACAGGCGGAGCCCGCCTGTCATCCCTAACCCTCCGGCAGAGGCGCTCGGGTGGTGTCTACGGGGTTGCTGGACGAGGTCTAGGGCTGGGGAGAGGAAGAGAGAGAGCGGGGGAAGATTCTAGAGCCGCGCGCGTGTGAGGCCGAGGACTGGAGCTCGCGGGCGGCCGGTGCGCGTGCGAGGGCATCCACAGGAGGGATAAGGAGGAGGGGGACAGCTCCGGGGGATGTTGCGGACGCCGAGGAGCATCGAATGGCGCGAGGGGGAAGCACGAGGTGGTCGGGGGCGGCTGATTGGAGGAGGCTACAGTGCGGGCGCGCACTGTAGCATGGTCTGGAGCGCTCCTATTGCATGCCAGGGCATGTCGTTGGCTGGCTGGGCGCGTCCTCCTTGTCTAGGGGGTCAAGCACGGAGTAAACAAACTGGCTGAGGCCTTGGATGCCTTGGCTATCTAGTGGAAGAGGAGGGAGGCTGAGGGAAGGTGAGAACTGGGCTGTCCAGCAAGGTAAAATGGGGTTTTCACCCCTCAATTATTGATCTCTGGTCATGGGAGAGTTACTGGAGGTAGAAGGTGACTAGGTGATGCTGTGGTAAAAAGTTGAATCAAAGGTTAATAGTAAAAGGGGGAAAAACAGAGGTTTTGGTAAAATGGCAGAAGGTGTTTGATGTAGTTTAGAGCAGTCAAATGATCTCCACTAGCCATGATATTTAACATGATTAAATGGCATATGGAAATAGGGTGTTTCACCAAGTTTGGGCTAATTTGAAGAAACTTGCCAATGTAACTTTGGTGAACCCTAGAAATCAACAGAAATGGTTTCATCATGTCTGAGTCACGCTAATCATCTCCCCTTGATGCACCACTTTGTG
Source organism: Secale cereale (assembly GCA_902687465.1). Taxonomy (NCBI): domain Eukaryota; kingdom Viridiplantae; phylum Streptophyta; class Magnoliopsida; order Poales; family Poaceae; genus Secale; species Secale cereale. The sequence continues at coordinate 202,765,721 of LR738712.1, forward strand.
TAGTGTCATTAATCGGGGTTGTGATCATGCCCACAAAGTTTGAAGCCCCAAGTAAAAAGTTGGTAATGTAAAGTTGTTCAAATTTGAATTTGAACAGAATTGGTTTTGGGCTACTCTGATCAAGTTACCCTTCTCCAAGGCTTGTGCCATTTGGTCTAGATGCCTTATTTGACCATTCTAGCATGTGTACCAAGTTTGAGAGCATTTGGACAAGTTTGGCAATGTAAAGTTGCTCAATCTTTAGATATGGACAGAATGGTTTTGAGGAGTTTTGATGATGATTTCTTGCTTCCCAAGGCATGGGGCTTGGCAAGATCATCACATATGTCATATATGATATGATAGAATTTCCCTGGAATTTTTAGATAATATTTCCTTTGTAAATATTTCAAAAGCTTGAAATATCCAGAAAGGGTTTCTGAGGGATTTGACCAATATTTTGAACATGACCAAGTGTTGAAACTCTTATATATGGACAATATATGTCCTATGGGTCTCTCTGAATTTTGGCAAATATTTCTGAAATAATTAAATAACTTTTCCCTATTAAAGACCATTTCTGGCCTTAAAAAAGCTTTTAAATAAAATAGGAAAATAACTTTTAAAATTATACTTTTGTGGTTTATGGGAGTCCTATGACTACTAGGTTTTGAATATACGTTTTGAAATAATTTCTCACCCTAAATCAAGCACTTGCAGTGCATACCTCAATTCAGGGGGTTTTTGGAAATCTAATATTTGAAAATACATTTTGGCAAAATTAATTTTATAAGAAAATACTATACTTCTATAAACACTTGGTATGATCATTGGGCAGAAGTTTTGGTAAGGAGATGAATTCTACAAGAGGGATCAGTTGACTTTAAAGAGCACTTGAAAAACACAGGGAGAAAAACTTAATTCCAAATAAAAGCCAAATGATGCCAAAAAAAAAATTTGCTGGCCCAAATTTTCATGCTTTATTGATGCAAATGACAAGTTAGAAAATGCAGGGTGTGACAGACCTACCGCCCTTACAAGAATCTCGTCCCCGAGATTCCTACACTAGGTCTTCAAAGAGATTGGGATACTCGGATCTCAGATAGTCTTCACGTTCCCAGGTTGCTTCTTCTACCATGTGGTTGCTCCACTAGACCTTGAAGTACTTGATGGTGCGGCTTCGCGTCCGTCGCTCTGCTTCATCCAGAATGCGAATGGGCTTCTCGCGGTAGGTCAAATCAGGTTGAAGATCAATAGCTTGGTGATGAACATTCTTGTAGAGATCAGGCTTGTTTGGAACTTGGAGACACTTCCGGAGTTGTGACACGTGGAATACGTTGTGCACATCGGATAGCTCAGGTGGTAGTTCCAACTGGTAAGCCACTTCTCCTCGTCGGTCGGTGATCTTGAAAGGGACAATAAATCTTGGTGCAAGTTTCCCCTTAACGTGAAAACGCTTGGTTCCCTTGAGAGGAGTTACTCGCAGGTACACATGGTCTCCAACACGGAAACTCATGTCTCGGCGACGAGTGTCAGCATAACTCTTCTGCCTTGACTTGGCTGCCTTCAAACGTTCTCTGACTAGTTGGACTTGCTCTTCTACTTCGCAGAGAATATCCGGTCCAAAGACTAGCCCTTATACCATCTCTGACCAGTTGAGGGGTGTGCGACATCTGCGTCCGTACAACACCTCAAATGGTGCCATCTGAAGGCTCGACTCATAACTGTTGTTGTAGGAGAACTCGGCAAAAGGGAGACAATCTTCCCACTTGGCTCCATATGCCAAGACACAGGCTCGGAGCATGTCTTCGAGAATTTAATTTACTCGCTCTGTCTGACCTCCGGTCTACGGGTGAAAAGCCGTGCTGAAAGACAACTTGGTTCCCAAGGCTTCTTGGAATCCTTTCTAGAACCTTGAAGTAAACTGGGTGCCTCGATCTAACACAATCTCTTTTGGAACACCATGGAGGCTCACGATTCGGTCGATATAGAGAGTTGCCAACTAGTTGCCTTTATAGGTAGGCTTGACAGGAATGAAATGGGCTACCTTGGTCAAATGGTCGACTATGACCCAGATTGAGTCATGTCCTTTATTCGACCTTGGTAATCGAGTGATGAAGTCCATTCCGACTTTATCCCACTTCCACTCGGGAATCTTGAGTGGTTGGTGCAATCCAGCGGGTCACTGATATTCAGCCTTGACCATTTGGCACACATCACACTTTGCAATATAGGTTGCAATCTCTCTTTTCATCCCGTGCCACCAGAATCTTTCCTTCAAGTCTTGGTACATCTTGGTTCCTCCAGTGTGGATGGAATACGGAGTGTCGTGGGCTTCTTGCAGGATCAGGTTCTTCAGCTCCATCTCGTTTGGTACGCAGATGCGGCCTTTGTACCAAACAATCCCGTGTTCGTCCTCGGAGAATCCTGGGGCCTTGCTTAGCTTCATCTTCTTCGTGATGCCTTCAATGCTTGCGTGCCCACCTTGCGCCTTCTTGACTTCGTCCATCAGGGTTGGTCTGGCTTCCAAATGATCTAGAAATCCTGGGGTGACCAATTCCAAACTGAATTGTTCCAGCTCTTCAAACAGGGTTGGCTGCCTCTTTTGAATTATGGCATTCAAGGAGCAAGCCTTTCTACTTAAGGCATCGGCTACCACGTTAGCCTTCCTGGGGTGATACAGAACACTGAGGTCATAATCTTTGATGAGTTCCAACCATCTTCGTTGCCTCATGTTCAATTCCTTTTGGGTGAAAATGTACTTCAGACTTTTATGGTCTGTATATATCTCACACCGTTTCCCTAGGAGGTAATGTCGCCATGTCTTCAAGGCATGAACCACTGCTGCTAACTCAAGATCATGAGTAGCGTAGTTCTCTTCATGAGGTCGAAGCTGCCTTGAGAGGTAAGCTATGACTCAGACTTCTTGCATCAGAATGCTTCCCAATCCGGTTCGAGAGGCATCACAGTATATCACGAACTCCTTGTGAATATCAGGTGTTGCCAGCACTGGGGTGGTGGTCAATCTCTTCTTGAGCTCTTGGAAGCTCTCTTCGCATTTTGGCGTCCACTCGAACTTCTTGTCCTTCCTGAGGAGCTGAGTCATTGGCCAGGCAATGCTAGAGAATCCTTCCACGAATTTGCGGTAATAGCCCGCAAGTCCGAGGAAGCTTCTGACTTCCTTGACGGTCATTGGAGATTGCCGTTGGGTCACAGCTTCGATCTTCGCGGGATCAACTGACAATCCTTCTTCGGTCAAGACATGACCTAAGAATCCAACTTTATGTAGCCAAAACTCACACTTGCTGAATTTGGCTTATAGTTGGTGCTCTCGAAGCTTGTCTAGGACCATCCTCAAATGTTGCTCGTGCTCTTCTTCCGTCTTCGAGAAGACAAGAATGTCATCAATGAAGACAATAGCAGACTTGTCCAAATATTCCATGAAGACTTCATTCATGAGATACATGAAGTAAGCTGGGGCATTGGTTAACCCAAAGGACATGACTGTGCACTCGTACAAGCCATATCTGGTTACAAATGCTATCTTCGGAATATCTTGGGGTCTGATCTTCAGCTGGTAGTACCCAGATCTGAGGTTGATCTTGGAGAAAACCTTGGCTCTGCTGAGTTGATCAAACAGATCTTCAATTTTGGGAAGTGGATACTTGTTCTTGATTGTAACCTCACTGAGGGAACGATAGTCAATGCATAAGCGGATGGTATCGTCCCTCTTTGCCACAAACAGAACAGGTGATCCCCAAGGGGAGGCACTTGGGCGGATAAATCCCTTCCTCAGCTGCTCTTCCAGTTGCTTCTTCAACTCGGCTAATTCTTCCATCCCCATTCTATTAGGCTTCTTATAGATGGGTCCTGCCCTGGGCATGAGCTCGATGATGATCTCAATGTCACGGTTAGGGGGCATTCCCGGTAGCTCATCCGGAAAGACATCGGGATATTCGCATACTACCGGTACTTGCTCCAGTCCAACTTCAGACAGACAGTTGACTTGAGCGGTTTGAGCAGAAGAGGAGTTGGAAGCAAACTTAACTTCGGCTCCTTGGTCATTGGTCACAGTGACAGTCCGATTGGCACAGTCTAAAAATCCTTGGTTCTTACTGAGCCAATCCATCCCTAAGATCACATCCAAGCCTTGCGATCTTAGGATGATAAGGTCTGCTAGGAAGTCTACACCGTTAATGATAACACTGACTCCTTTACATCCTATCTTGGCTCTCATCTCCGCTACGGGGTTTGTACCACCATGTGGTTATTTAGGGGTGTAGGGGTCATGCCACTTTTTAATGCAAATCTTTGAGTGACAAATGAATGCGTGGCTCCAGAATCAAACAAGACAGTTGCAGGTGCTGAGTTGACAATGAAGGTACCCAGCACGACATCCGGGTTTTCCGGGGCTTCTTCAGCAGTGACGTGATTCACACGCCCCTTCCCATGGTTAGGCGGGTTGCGAGGAGCTGGGTTCCTTGGTGGCATCCCGCGGCCTTGACCTGGGTTCTGCGCATTGGCGCGCGGGGCATCAGGCTTCTTATTGGGGCACACCTTAGAAATATGCCCTGACTGGCGACATCCAAAGCAAGTGACTTGGTTTGGATTATTGATCTTGTTGCCACCACTGTTATTGGGATTGAATGCTGGCCTTGGGTGGGCATACTGCTGAGGCTGATAGTTGGTGCGAGGTGCAGGAGCTCTTGGCTGCTGGTAGGTTGGCTTGACCGGGGCTGGCTGCCACGGGCGATGCTTCTGGTTGCTGGAACTTCCCTTGCTGACCATCTTGCGCTTGCGAGTGTCTTCCAGAGCACGCCGCTTGTCTTCAAGCATGAGTGCTTTGTTCACCAGGTGAGGGAAGGTTGGGCAGTCGCACACGACAAGCGAGTATTGCAGAGTCTGATTGAGGCCTTCCATGAAGCGCTCCCTTTTTGCAGCATCAGTGCTGACATCTTCAGGAGCATACCTTGACAGAACACTGAACTTCTGCATGTACTCCTTGACAGTGCCACTTCCTTGCTTCAGGGCTCGAAATTCATGCTTTTTGATAGCCATGATTCCGGAAGGAATATGGGCCTTGCGGAATTCTGCCTTGAAGGTGTCCCAAGTGATGTCTTGCCCATCATGCATGACCTTGAATCCATCCCACCAAGCTCTAGCAGTCCCCCCGAGGCAGTGGGCAGCATAAGCCACCTTCTCGTGGTCTTCGGTGCATCCGACTAGTTCCAGCAAGTCCTTAATGCTGCGGACCCAGTCGTCTGCATCCAGGGGTTCAACAGTCTCAATGAAAGTTAGTGGTGCATGCTTCGTGAACTCTGCCAACGTGGAACGTCCATTGCCATTCCCCGCCGGCTGGCGATTGTTGGTGACAGCTTGAGCAATCATCTAAAGGGCTGCGGTGTTGGCTTGGCGTTCCTCTCGGAAAGCTTGGAGAAGCTGAGCCATGTCCATGTTCGGAGTGGGTGGTGGTGGTGGAGCTTGGTCGTTGGTTTGGTCGTGGCCGGCCTCTGATTGGGCGGATGCTTCGGCTTCAGGCTGCTGGGTAGAGGTACCAATACGAGTTACAATAGGCATCCTGTTGGAGCGGTAAAATGTCTCATGATTTGGAAGAGGGAAAGCAATAAAGATGGGTTCCTAGTAAGGGGGTGGGTGTGACACTAATCAAATCATGCAAGGGCCGAAAGGGCCAAACACATTCATTAAAATTCAAATGGGTGATGTAGTTGTTTACATATTACCGAAGGGAGAATACAACGTGCATCCAAACACAACAAAAGCAAACACTAGATGGCTTCATATGAACCATACAAGGACTCGACTGCGCATAGGGGTTACACGACCTATCCTACCGTAGGGGTCACGAACTGGCATATCTGAGTTGCGAATAATGCCTAAGCGGCGGAATGCTCGGTCGCGTATTCTGGCTCTTCTGGGTCTTCCTGCTTGTCTTCATCTGTCTGGGCCCCCTTATCACTTGAGGGTGTGGGGGAGTGGAGGAGTTGTATTTGGCGGTGTTTTGTCGGTGCTGCAGGGAAAAGCTTGCGATATTCCCTTGCCGTCATACGACGTCGCCGGGGTGGTTCTTCATCCTTGGAAGATACATCTCCTGAGGGCCTTCCGCCTCGGTACGCGATAGCGGACTGTCCGGGAGGCGCACCTTCCTTCTTGATCCTATCTGTCTTCTCTTGTGCCCGACGAAGAAGTGCCTTGGTATTGTGAAGTTCTTCTCAGAGCTTCATCGATTCCGAGGCCAAATCTCGTGCCAAGCTGTCGGCACATAGGCTGAAGTAGGTCTGGAATCGAAGCGGAGGTCCTTCCTTCAGTGGAGGCCCTTTTGCGCTGCTTTCATCTTCACCTTCCTTCTGGTAAGGCAAGAAGCGGGTTGTCATCTTGGCTGCCATCTCCGGAAGAAGCTCGCGGAGACGGGTTAGTGCCTTGAGTACAGAAGCATCGACAGCGAGAGATAGTGTTGCCATCTGGTGTCCCTCGAAGAACAAACTTGTGGGAGGATCGTTTGCCTTCACGATCACTTCCACATGGTACTCCACCTCAGTGTTGCTAACCCAATGCTCAATGTAGGTGATGATGGGTGCTCGGTGGAACTGGCACTCCTAGAGGCTATCCTCGAGAAGCAAGGGAAACCCAGTGTCCAGGTGCTCTTCAGGTACAACGGACATCTACAAAGGTCGAATAGGAGAGGTTAATAAGTCGATGATATCTCAGGGTGGTAAGGAAGAGAGGTTCAGAAGGTTTTTTTGAAAAATGTCTCATCTAACTAACGCCCATGCTAACTAAGGCTTCCTACAGCCAGGATGGCTCTGATACCAGCTCTGTGGGGACCCCGACTTAAGAGTCGAGATCATCGAATGTACGTGTACAGTGATCCCAGAGATCAATGCTCACTAAACACACAGAAGCTGAATAACAAGAGTCTTACATCCATACATATCGTCTTACACAAATTATGACCATTATGGCCAACTCTTACATAGATAAAGCCTCAAGGGCTGAATAGCAAATAACTCGAATAGCGGAAGTCTTCGAAGATAAGTAGAACCCATGCCATCTGCCTTAACCCTACAGGCATTCTGACTGGGAAAACGTCCTAGTTCGCATGTTCGTATCCATAGAATTCTTCTTCAAATTCCTGCTCTTCCATGCCTGGCCAATTAAATAACAAGTGGCAAGCCAATGAGTACTTTGAATGTACTCGCAAGCAACCCATGTTTTTGGAACAAGTATAACAAGATATGAAATGGCACTAGATAGGATATGTTTCGAAAAGTAGAAATTTGAGAGTGCAATGACATGAGCTATCGGAGGCATGCATCATAAAAATTTATAGGTTACAGATATCAACATAGCCAAGCTATGACCTCTTCATCTTGTCAAGTCCTTATGACTTAGACCCAATGGAGCTTTCGCACACACACACAGGGTTTCGCAAACATTGGACGTAGCCTAAGAGCGGTTACCCAACTGTCCTTGACCGTGGACACCGCTATTCGAATAGTTTTACACTATGTAGAGGTTGCACACTTTACCCACTAGATCCGGGGAATATTCCATGTCATCCACGACCCGGGGTACCTCAAGCACCCGGGGTAAGCACCCGATCACTATCTTTCTCTAGGCGACACTAATATGGAGTCCACTCGAATGGTAGTAACCCTCGTGCCCCACAATCACATCTTAAGATTTTTGGAGCCTTGCTCCCATTTCACACACCACGGGCACGGGGTACCAACGGTGTGTTCGGTGCCTTGTGAAAACAGTCATGGCTGCCTATCCAAGCACGACCCCGTCCCAAGAGTGACCTCATGTCACCCCCATCACTGGTAACGCGGGCACCATGCTAGTATCGACCTAGGTAATCAATAATGCCCTTTCCCATATAAGGGTAGAGTGGTTGCGCATGTAAAGTTGGAATAACGGTCGCAACTTAAACCAATCTGTTTGAAAAACATCACACACACTTGTCTTGGTACACCACCACTTCGTCATCAAGTGGTTACCCATCTCATCTCCCCCCCCCCGGTCATAAGTGGCACCCGATGGGGTCTTTTGAAATAGTTCCGCAAATGAACCATGCTTTCATTATCATGCATATCCCGTTCTACTACCATAGCCACTACTATAGCAACTTGTCTACTTCTACCGGCATAACCCTCATAAGAAGGTAGGGTCATGCACAAATGCAAGTATCAACGAGGATGTGTAGTGGCAAACCAACAAGAGGTTTCCACCTCTTCATGATTCCGATGCGACAACAATATGCTGCTATATGACATGCATAAAAAGGGTTTCATAGTCATGGTCAAAGGGCTGCTTGCCTGGATTGGCTTGGTCTTCAAGGTCTTCAAATCCTTCCCCTCCTTCTTCTTCAGCAACCTCGTCAAATACGGTATCTAATCGTCGCAATAAACAATGGGAAAATAAGACCATAATAAAAACAGAAAAACCAAAGTGCTCAGAAAAATGTCAACTTATTTTTATCAAATACTAGAGGGAAAACTAAGATGGCAAAAATTCTTAGTTTGAGTTTTGGAGTGATAGAATGGGGTACATGCATTTTTTAACAGAGGTTTTAGTGTTCAAATATGAATTTAAATTTGAACAGAACAGAAAGGGTCCATGGATATGGGTGAAAGTGACATTATTAAATAGGTTGGATTTTTACAAGTTTTTAGGAACTGGAATTAATTTATTTGGATAAATATTTAATCCTGTGGAATTATTTAAAAATTCCACAAAAAAGAAAAGGAAAAAGGGCCCTGTGCCACTGGGCCAGAACGACCACAGTGCAGCACGCCCAGGGCGAACAGCCCACCGCACAAGCGCCAGCGCGCGTGGCAGGGTTTTCAAACCAGACGGGCGGGGCCCGGCGTCAGTGAGAGGAGAGAGGAGCGAGGGCGAGGGAAGGCTGACAGGCGGGGCCCGCCTATCATCCCTAACCCTTCGGCAGAGGGCCGACGAGCTCACCAGCGACGTTTCGGGGCACGACAGGGTGAGCTAAGGGCAGGGATAGATTCAGCGTGGTGTCGCCGATCTGGTGGAGGTGGTGTGGGTCGCCGGAGTGGCCTGGGTCGCCGATGACGAGGTCACGCAGCGGAGGAGCTTCGGGCAAATGTTGCTCCGGTCGATTCCGGCAGCTGCAGAGACGGAAAAGAGGGGCAAACGAATCAGTGAGGTGTCGTGGTGCTAGATCGAGCAAGAGGAGTGGCTGGGACGGCCTGTACCGACCAGACGACGGCGAGCCGCCGCCGCCGAGCTCGAGCTCGGGCTGGTCTGGAGTGGGGTGAGTGGCGCAGGGGGGAGATTGAGTGGGTGAGAGAGCCATTGGTGCGGAGAGGAGGAGCTCGGGGGGTCCTTTTATAGGCGAACGGCGAGGTGCCGTGGACCTGTGCGCCGGCGAGCCTCTGATCGTTGCCACATGGCTCGGGAGGCACTAGGGTGGTGTCTGCGGAGTTGCTGGACAAGGTCCAGGGCTGGGGAGAGGAAGAGAGAGAGCGGGGGAAGCTTCCAGAGCCGCGCGCGTGTGAGGCCGAGGACTGGAGCTCGCGGGCGACCGGTGCGCGTGCGAGGGCATCCACGGGAGGGAGAAGGAGGAGGGGGACAGCTCCGGGAGGGTGTTGCGGATGCCGAGGCGCATCGAAGGGCGCGAGGGGGAAGCACGAGGTGGTCGGGGCGGCTGATTGGAGGAGGCTACAGTGCGGGCGCGCACTGTAGCATGCTCTGGAGCGCGCCTATTGCGTGCCAAGGCATGCCGTTGGCTGGCTGGGCGCGTCCTCCTTGTCTGGGGGGTCAAGCACGGAGTAAACAAATTGGCTGAGGCCTTGGATGCCTTGGCTATCCAGTGGAAGAGGAGGGAGGCTGAGGGAAGGTGAGAACTGGGCTGTCCAGCAAGGTAAAATGCGGTTTTCACCCCTCAATTATTGAGCTCTGGTCATGGGAGAGTTACTGGAGGTAGAAGGTGACTAGGTGATGTTGTGGTAAAAAGTTGAATCAAAGGTTAATATTAAAAGGTGGCAAAACGGAGGTTTCGGTAAAATAGCAGAAGGTGTTTGATGTAGTTTAGAGCAGTCAAATGATCTCCACTAGCCATGACACTTTACAGGATTAAATGGCATATGGAAATAGGGTGTTTCACCAAGTTTGGGCTCATTTGAAGAAACTTGCCAATGTAACTTTGGTGAACCCCAGAAATCAACAGAAATGGTTTCATCATGTTTGAGTCAGGCTAATCATCTCCACTTGATGCACCACTTGGTGTAGTGTCATTAATTGGGGTTGTGATCATGCCCACTAAGTTTGAAGCCCCAAGTATAAAGTTGGTACTGTAAAGTTGTTCAAATTTGAATTTGAACAGAATTGGTTTTGGGCTACTCTGATCAAGTTACCCTTCTCCAAGGCTTGTGCCATTTGGTCTAGATGCCTTATTTGACCATTCTAGCATGTGTACCAAGTTTGAGAGCCTTTGGACAAGTTTGGCAATGTAAAGTTGCTCAAACTTCAGATATGGACAGAATGGTTTTGAGGGGTTTTGATGATGTTTTCTTGCTTCCCAAGGCATGGGGCTTGGCAAGATCATCACATATGTCATATATGACATGATAGAATTTCCCTGGAATTTTTAGAGAATATTTCCTTTGTAAATATTTCAAAAGCTTGAAATATCCAGAAAGGGTTTCTGAGTGATTTGACCAATATTTTGAACATGACCAAGTGTTGAAACTCTTATATATGGACACTATATGTCCTATGAGTCTCCCTGAATTTTGGCAAATATTTTTGAAATAATTAAATAATTTTTCCCTATTAAAGACCATTTCTGGCCTTAAGAAAAAGCTTTTAAATAAAATAAGAAAATAACTTCTAAAATTATACTTTTGTGGTTTATGGTAGTCATATGACAACTAGGTTTCAAATATACTTTTTGAAATAATTTTCTCACCCTAAATCAAGCACTTGCAGTGCAAACCTCAATTCAGGGGCTTTTTGGAAATCTAATTTTTGAAAATACATTTTGGCCAAATTAATTTTATAAGAAAATACTATACTGCTATAAACACTTGGTATGATCATTGGGTAGAAGTTTTGGGTAAGGAGATGAATTCTACAAGAGGGAGCAGTTGACTTCAAAGAGCACTTGAAAAACACAGGGAGAAAAACTTAATTCCAAATAAAAGCCAAATAAAACCCAAATTTTCATGCGTTATTGATGCAAATGACAAGTTAAAAAATGCAGGGTGTGACAACCTGCATCTGGTGTGTGTTGTAATCTGTGAGTCATAAGGACTCAGCAATCCCATTCCCGAGTATCGAAACTAACAAAGCCTTTAGGTGTGGAGGGGTAATAAAGTGTTTGCAGCAAGCACTAAGAAACTAGCTTACGAATTCAGAGCGAGATTAGGATATGTGCCAACGGTCACCAAAGATGATCAAAAAGTGATCCCAGCTACTCACGTTCATGCATAACCCCACTGTGTTCACTTTCTGAAACCCCTTCGAAAAGAGACCATCACGGTACTCACACAGGTAGTGTATTCTTAAGGATATGGTGTCAAGTTATCTACAACCGGATATTAACAAATTCCCATCTGCCACATAATCGCGGGCACGGCTTTCCAAAGTTCAAAACCCTGCAAGGGTGTCCCAACTTTGCCCATTACAAGCTCACGATCCGGGGAGTCGCAAGTCCAAGTTGGGAAGCACGAGTATTCTCGGAATCCCGTGCTCAAGATATTTCGACAAAGGTAAAACTAATCCAGCAAGTCCGACCGATGTGCCGACAAATCAAGATTGGAGTCGCACGTATCTCGTTCTCTGGGCACACCTGATAGGCAAGACGTCGGGTTGGCTGAGACCCTGGTTGCCCAGGGGGCGCCGGACATCGCCCAGTTTGGACCAACACTCAGAGGAGCACTGGACCGGGTGTTGATTAAAGAATCGTCGGGTTAATTACTCCCTATGCGTTTTTAGTTATTAGGAAAATGGTAAAACCAAGGTTGGGTCTTGCTGGAAAAGCTTTAAGCAGTGCAAATTGTCAAGGGGGGGCATAATCCCCAACCGTGTTAGGAACACAAAATCAAGGAACATAATACCAGTTTATCGGGTCCTAAGGTGGCATGAGTGGAACAAAACACCAAGCAGAAGGCCAAGCCTTCCGCCCATTACCAATATATATGTGCATTAATTAAAAAAGATATATATATATATATATATATATATATATTGTGTTATCCCAATAAAAAAGTCCAAACATAGACCAATCTTCAAAAACTTCACCTGCAACTACCAACGCTATAAGAGGGGATGAGCAAAGCGTACTTAGCCAAACAACTGTTTGATAGGAAGGCGGTTAGAGTGTTTCATGGCAACATAGGAGGCTGACAAACATGAATATGCATCGAGGCATAGCTAAAGAGCGAGACAACTAGCAAAGCAAAGATAGAGGTGATATCGGGGAATGGTCATCTTGCCTATTAAGTCCTCGGTGGGATGGTAAGATGGCTCCTCAAACTCAGTCTCGACAAGATCCTCGAACTCAGTATCGGCTCGTGGATCTACCCAACAGAAGAGCACAACAACGGTACAAGATCAATCACGGTGCAATGCACAAACAACATGATGCAAGACATGACATGGGATGCAAGTATGATGTGCATACGCATGAGGATGCACTCGATCCTAAAGGAGAAGATGATGGAAATGGTTTCATCTTGGGCAACCAAGCAAGCCACTAGACAGAGGGTCGATTTCGGTCGAAATCGATATAAAGATCATTGGAATCAGATGCACGGTTTGCAAATGGCAAGCGAAACAAGATGCAATGCAAAACTGCAGTTAACAACAACATGGCATCTTCCGAGCAAGATTTAAATATGCTACAGCACCCAAACATGAAGATAAAAGGCATGGGTGTGAAATAAACATGATTCTCAACAAGTATGAACTCAGAGCACACCCAAAAACTTACTAGAACACAATTAAACAAGCATGGCAAGATTCAATAAGTTAACAAATTTCCCTGACTAAGTGAAATTTACAAGACATGGCAGCAACAACGACAAGTAGGCATGTTTGCAAGCTTGTGCAACTCATCTCAACACATAGCTTGGCACGTGAATATAACCAACAACAAGAATACATGTTTCTGAAGCTACTCATGGAAAGAACATGGTCATAGGACGCATAGAACACTAGCTATTCACGTGGCAAAACTGAACTTGCTGATAACAGGCTGACAGAAACATTTTATAGCAACTTGAGAGCATGAAAACAACAACCTACATCAATCCATCATGGCAAACAAGAGCATAGATAGCTAGATCATAACATATACATAAAGGAACACCCACTGGTCAACTCTAACCATGCACAACAATGACGGTAGCCTCATGGAAACATGGCATAAAAATTAACCTATTCAGCCTTAGCAGAAATTTAACATCACAATGGCATGTTAACAAGCTTGATGCACTCATCTCAAGACATATCATGGCATGAAAATAAATCTATCATGTAGAGCACATTCCAATGAGCAAAACCATGTTGACACCTAGCTCATATGACACATGGATTAATTCACACGAAAAAGACAAAACATCATCTCATAACAATTTCAGAAACTTATCAGCCACATGCACTTTTGCAACAGGTTTAAACATGGCATAATGCAACCAAACAAGCATGCAAATGCATCCATCTGGAAGAACATCACAAGACGAAAATTTTGACATGTCATACACTCCATTTGGACCAACATGCACCAAAATACGACCTCACGAACATGCTAACATATTGTTAACAGACAACTAGTGCTAAAACAGTAACATCACAAATCAGTCTTGCAATGAAGATTAAGACATTTAGATGAATCCTAACATGCACAAAACTAATTCTAACATGTAGAGAACTTCGAGACGAACATTTCGATATATCATATGCGCGAAATAGAGCTACGAGCATGGAGTTACGACATGATGAAGAGGGCATGAAAATTACACAGATCTGGGACATAGTGGAATTTTTACCCCCGAAAAGTCAACGCGGGACGGAGTCATGCGGGACAGAGGGATCCGGGACGTCGGGGTGGCGTTTGGTTTGGTAAGGTGGTGGATTTTATCCACCTTCTGGATCCGGATCGGGATCCGGCCGGAGACGAAGAAGATGACCGAAGCGGTGGTGGAGCTCGCCGGAGTTGGTGGGAGGGTGGCCGTCAGGCGGCGGAGGGAGCACCGGCGGGCACGCGCGGCCCGAGGCGGTGGCATGGCACGGGGAAGACGGGGCCGGCGGCGGGGTCGTGGCTCCGGGCGGCCGGCGGCGGGGCTCGGCGTTGAGGGCAGACGGCGGCGGTGCTTGGGCCGGGATGCCGAAGGCGGCGGAGTGCGGCGGCCGGGTGGCGCGCGGCGGAGGTGCGAGAGCTTGGCGGCGGCGGTGGATCCTCGGTGACCGGAGGAGATGTTGTGGTGGTGGGGCGGAGTGGCGCCGACGAGGTGGAGTCGCAGCGGCGGAGAAGCGCGCGCCGACGGCGGGCGCGGGGGTGGCCGGCGATGGAGCGGGCGAAGGGAGTCGGCCAGGGCGGTCACGGGCCGGGAAGGCACCGCCTGGGCCCGTCAGGCCCGGTCGTCGCGGGGGAAGTGGGCGCGACTCGGCGCTGACATGGCGTGATCTGGTTAGCAGGGGCGTCGGCCGGAGGCATCCGGCGGCGGAGCGGACGTGTCCGTCGGCGCGATGATGAAGAAGGCTAGGGTTGCACCATGAATTTCGTGGGAGGGGGTGTTTTATAGTTAGAGGGAGCTAGGAGAGTCCAAATGAGGTGCGGTTTTCGCCCACACGATCACGATCCAACGACCAAGAGGATGGAGGTGGTTGTGCTGGTCTAGTGGGATGTTGTGGAGGGGTACTGGGCCAAAAGTGATAGGGCTTCCGCGGAGAACGCGGTTAACCGTTGGAGTATCAAACGACCTCCAAACCAGAAAACTTGATAGGCGGTCTACCGGTGATATACCAAGACCACGTGACAACTCTCGGCCCCTTCAGAGGATGTTCTTCGGCCGCTTACAAAAGGAGGACTCGGAGGCACCATGGGCACCTGTCCGAGTGTCGGAACTCGAAACGGACAACGGGGAGAGACGAGCATGACCGGGTGCAAGTGACAACACGAATGCAATGCAACGCTCATGATGACATGACACAGATGATACGCACACACGCTCAATGCAAAAACACAAAATACCCGAAATGAAGAAGGAGCCCAGAATGGAATTGATTAAGTCAACAATGAATATATTGCCATATAAGGAAGTTTTTCATCTGGGGTGTTAATAACTCTCCTCCACTACGAAAAGAACTCGTCCGGAGATCTAGGACTGAAAGAAAGCGGGATACTCAGAACAGAGATGATCTTCTCGTTCCCATTTAGCTTCTCGGTCTGTATGGTGTGGCCACTTCACTTTCAAGAATTTGATGGACTTGTTGTGGGTCTTGCGCTCAGTTTCTTCAAGGATAGCAACGGGGTGCTCACAATAAGATAAGTCTTGTTGAAGATCAATCTATTCGAAAGGAATGGTGCGTTCAGGCGTCTGGAAGCACTTGCGGAGTTGTGACACGTGAAACACCTCATGCACATTTGCAAAGTTGGAGGGAAGCTCGAGTTGGTAGGCTAGATCGCCTCTCTTGCCAATTATCTTGAAAGGGCCCACTTATCTTGTAGCAAGCTTGCTCTTGATAACGAACCTCTGAGATAGACATGATTTCCAATGTCTAAAGCCAAATCTCGGTGTTTGCCGTCATAGTAGCTCTTTTAGCGCGATTGGGCGACCTTGAGATTCTCAAGTATGACTTTGCATATCTCTTCGGCCTCTGAGATCAAATCATTTCCAAGGAGTCGGCGTTCACTAGTCCCGGACCAGTTGAGAGGGGTACGACACTTCCTGCCATAGAGAATTTCAAACGGCGCTTTGCCTGCACTTGCTTGGAAGCTATTGTTGTATGAGAATTCGGCAAATGGAAGGCAGTCTTCCCATTTCATGCCGAAGGAGATTACATATGCCCTGAGCATATCTTCAAGAATTTGGTTCACTCTTTCGACTAGGCCACTAGTCTAAGGGTGAAAAGCTGTGCTGGAGCAAATCTTGGTACCCGTAGCTGATTGGAAGGAATCCTAAAATTTGGAAGTGAACACGCTTCCACGATCTGAGGAGATTACTTGAGGGATACCATGCAAAGAGACAATTCTTGAGGTTTACAGCTCTGCCAGTTGTGCTGCGTTGAAGGATTCCTTGACTGGAAGGAAATGAGCCACTTTAGTGAGCTTATCAATCACCACAAGGATGGCGTCGTTTCCTCACTTGGACTTGGGAAAACCGGTGATGAAATCCATCTCAATGTGATCGAATTTCCACTCGGGAATAGGTAGAGGTTGAAGAAGTCCGGCTGGACATTGATGCTCTGCCTTCACTCTTCTACAGACATCACACTCGTTCACGAATTGAGCAATTTCTCATTTCATGCGAGTCCACCAATAGTATTGCTTTAGGTCATGGTACATCTTGGAGATTCTTGGATGAATCGAGAGGAGTGTGTCGTGTGCTTCATTCATTATGAGCTTCCTGAGATCACCTTTGGGAACCACAAGTATGTCCTCAAAGAACAAAGTGTCTCTGTCATCAATGCGATAACACTTGTGCTTGGGAGTAACCTTAGCAATACCATGTTTCACCTTCTGCACCATAGCATCACTGAGTTGGTCCTCATGGATTTGATCTTCTAAGGTAGGAGCGACTTGAAGGTTGGCAAGAAATCCTTGCGGAACGACTTGGAGGTTGAGCTTCCTAAATGACTCACAAAGTTCAGGTTGGAACGGTTTGAGGTTGAGACTGTTCAAATAAGCCTTTCTGCTCAAGGCATCTGCAATGACATTGGCCTTTCCAGGAGTATACTCAATGCTTGGATCGTACTCTTGAATCATCTCAACCCAATGAGTCAGGCCAAGGTTAAGGTTTGGCTGGGTGAAGATGTACTTCACGCTCTTGTGATCGGTGAAGATGTCCACTTTTCTGCCCAACATAAGGAGTCTCCACGTGATCAAGGCATGAACAACTGCTGCTATCTCAAGATCATGTGTGGGGTAATTCTTTTCATTTGGTTTTAGCTGACGCGAAGTCTAAGCAACGATCTTCTTGTCTTGCATGAGAACACCGTCGAGACCTTGCAATGAAGCATCACAGAACACTTCATAAGGCTTGGACTCATCCGAAGGAGTAAGTACCGGAGCAGAAATGAGCTTCTCTTTGAGTGTATTGAATGCCACAACACAATCAGGAGTTCACGAGTACTTGACATTCTTTTGCAATAGGTTCAACAAGGGCTTGGCAATCTTGGAGAAGTTCTCAACGAACCTTCTGCAATAGCTTGCAACACCGAGGAAACTTCAGAGTTGTTTGACATTCTAAGGAGGTTCCCACTTCATAATAGCTTCAGCCTTCTCGGGGTTAACAGAAATGCCCTCGACCGAGATACTATGGCCAAGATAGAGGACTTTATCAAGCAAGAATTCACATTTGGAGAACTTCACATAAAAACGGTGCTCACGGAGCCTGTCAGGAATCAAACACAGGTGCTTGGCATGGTCTTCTTCATTCTTGGAGAAAACCAGAAGATCATCCAGATAGACAAGGACGAACTCATTACTGTAGGGGTTGAATATGAAATGCATCATCTGGGAGAAGGTGGGTGGAGCATTTGTAAGCCCGAAAGACATGACCGTGTACTCGTAGGAGCCATAGCTTGTCCTGAATGCGGTCTTGGGAATATCCTCTTCACGGATACCAATTTGATGGTAGCCCATCCGGAGATCAAGCTTCGAGAAAACATTGGCTCCTTTGAGCTCCTCGAACAGTTCATTGATGTTGGGGAGCGGGTACTTATTCTTAATTGTCTTCTTGTTCAATGGACGGTAATCAACGCACAATCGTTCCGTCCCATTCTTCTTCTTGACAAAAAGAACACCGCAGCCCAAAGGAGAAGTACTTAGTCTTATTAGACCTATTTGTTCTTGCTCATTGAGTTGCTTCTTCAGCTCCTTCAACTCTTTAGGAGAAAGCTTGTACGGACGCCGACAGGCTGGCTCTATACTAGGTTCAAGTTCAATGACGAATTCAACTGGACGGTTCGGAGGCATGCCTGGAAGCTCTTTAGGGAATACATCCTCATATTCACAAACCACCGGAATATGGGATATGGCATCAATCTCTCCCTTGTCATTGAGAGAGAATAGTCTGATTGTGTTATCTCGAGCTGCGAAGATAGTCACACCTTCGGAAGGATGAGTTATATTCACCTGTCTGTTAGCACAATCGAGAAGAACATCGTGCTTAGAGATTGAATCCATACCAAGAATAAGATCGATCTCGGAGTTGCCAAGAACCATAGGCGAGGACAAAAATTTATAATTGCCCATCTTGATGGAGACATCCGAAGCCATCATCTTGGTATGCATGAACAAACCCGGAGAGGAAACTGCTATTGGCCTGGGTATCTGAACAGAATGCAAGTTCTGCATGGATGCAAACGGCTTTGATATGAATGAAATGGATGCACCAGAATCAAATAACACTTTAGCAGGAATATCGTTGACTGGAAGAGTACCCATTATCACATCAGAAGAATCCTCTGCTTGAGCTGCATTCGTCATGTTCACTCTTGCTGTATTGGGGTTGGGCTTGACAATAGCATTGCTTGGAGCTCTGACCGGAGGAGGAGGCGGAAGGCACCTTCGGTTGGTGCGTCAGTTTGCATAGTGCCCCTTCTGACCACACTTGTGACAAATGACCTCTGAGAGCGGGCGCTGAGGAGGAACGATTGGTCTTGCATCTTGGTACTCAGACTTGGACTGGTTGCTTGGGTTGGCTGGGTGTGCAAATCCACGACCACCTGAGTGCTTGTTGTGACTCGGAGGACGGAGCACTGGAGGAGGCGGGAGCCAGAACTTCTGCTGCTTGGCGACCGCCTGAGAGGAAGACGAGGAGTGAACATCATCCCTTATCCTCTTTTTGGAAGCTTCACATTTGAGCTGAGCTGCCTCTTACTTGAGAGCTATATTGTAGAATTGATCAAATTCATCTGGCTCGAACAGAGTGAGTGCATGTTGGAGTTCATCTTTCAGACCACCTTGGAACTGGTAGATTTTCCTCTTGGCATCGGGGATGTCTTGCTTCACATAACGGGCAAGATTCTAGAACTTGACATTGTACTGGTAGACAGACATGGGGCCTTGTTTCAGATTGCGGAATTGCTCACGCATGCCTTCAATGACACCGGTAGGGATGTGATGAGAATGGAAATCGCGGCAAAAATCAGCCCAAGAGATCTCACGAGCCAGTCTGGAGTCTTTGTATTTTTGCCAGCAATCTACAGCTTGATCTTTGAGTTGGAAAGCGGCAAACTTGACATTACCCTCAGGTCGGATGTTACTGCACTCGAAATGCTTCTTGACGTTTCTGATCCAATCTTCAGCATCTAGCGGATCAACACGGTAACTGAAAGACTTGGGTTGATTTGCCAGGAATTGGTTCAGAGTCGCAAAGTGAGGTTGATTGAACAGATTTCCTTGGCCTTGGTTCCCATGATTGCCTTGATTGCTTCATTTGCTTGAAAACTCTGCATCATTTGTATGAGCATCTGAGTGTTTTGATTGGTTGCCTACATAATCACTCTCCATGCCTCAGACGGAGGAGGAGGGGAAGGTGGACGCTCTTTTTCACCCTCTGGGTTCTGGCTGGGAACTTTCTTAGGTGCCATCCTAAAGATGATGACAACTGTTAGCCATTGAAGCAAAAAATAGGTAAGTTGAATCAACGGCTAGATATTTGCGACATATATTGTTCGCAATGAACATCCGAACAAACTGAACGAATGAATTCCCTAGCTTAATGGTACATCAACTTGTCGAGAAGCCACTTGGGAAAACAAAATGATAGAATAAAACCACAAGGTAACAGATGGAACAAATACATAATAGAGGTTCCGTCCCCCATGTTCATGCTGATACCCCATGGCACGTGTTACAAAGGGCCTTGCAATCCCCGGATCAGCATAGCCAAGAATTCTTTAAGATGCAACCCCTAGTGCAACAACGCCCATGATAGCCTCTCCACTAGATGTTAAACCCCAACTTTATCATGCACCCGTTGGAAGATTACCTAAGAGCTACTTAAATCCCACCTATTAATTCCCGAAGCTTTTCGGTTATGCAATCTGGTGTTTGGGATACAAGGGAAGCACCGCATATCACACAACTAATAAATCCTACATCCAGTTGTATCCATCCGTCAACACATAACCAGGCACCTTCGGAAACTGTTTACCTCGGACCTTCGAAACGCATCCGCTATACTAGTTGCTGCAATACTCCCGAACTATCCCCCCCAGTACTAGGTGACGTCAGGGTTATCTCACCACCAGACATGCATAGAACAGTTTTCGATATCGGCCGCCTTTGGTATTCTAGAACTGCCACGATACATTTGTGACGACAACACCTCGGAGCTCAACTCCCCTAGACACTGCGACAACCCCTAAATGACAGGAGGCACCAAAAACAATGTTCACATCACAAAGATATCGGAACAATCCAAACAATACCCGCATGATCCTTAAAAAAATGGTGAAATTTTGAGAATAGTGAAGTTAAAAGAACGTCAAGAGTCCTCACCAGAGCGACGGAGGGGATGAGGAGTAAAAAGAAATCCTACTCTCCGATATATACATATATATATATATATATATATATATATATATATATATATATATATATAGAGGACTCAAAACATTATGTGTGTGTGTGCCTAGACTCAACCGTCAGAGGTTCGATCAATCAGGGGGGCTCCTAGGTCGGAGAAGGCTCTGAATACCAACCTGTAATGCCCAGAATGCGACTATATCTCCTACGTGCCGAGGCACGAGTTAGAGACATAAGCGCATTTTGGAATGATTGCAAGCGTGGTATCTTTGCACAACTCATGTAAAAGAATAGGGATGAAAGAGAAAATAGTTGGCTTACACTCACCACGTCGCACAGTGAATACAATAGCATACATTCATCCAAATAACCCAGGATCCGACTACGGATGAAACCCAAACGAGAAAAGATACCACAACCACAAGTCCTGATCGCTCCTAGTAGGAACCACTACTGATCGTCAGGATACATTACATAGAAATGACCACGGTCTTCATCGAACTCCCAGTGAAGTTCTGATGCATCTACTGCATCATTCTCGACTGTACCTGCATCTGGTGTGTGTTATAATCTGTGAGTCACAAGGACTCAGCAATCCCATTCCTGGGTATCAAACCTAACAAAGCATTTAGGCGTGGAGAGGTAATAATGTGTTTGCAGCAGGCACTAAGCAACTAGCTAACAAATTCAGAGCGAGATGAGGATATGTGCCAACGGTCGCCAAAGATGATCAAAAAGTGATCCTAGCTACTCACATTCATGCATAACCCCACTATGTTCACTTTACGAAACCCCTTCAAAAAGAGACCATCACAGTACTCACACAGGCAGTGTATTCTTAAGGATATAGTGTCAAGTTATCTACAACCGGATATTAACTAATTCCCATCTGCCACATAACCGCGGGCACGGCTTTCGAAAGTTCAAAACCCTGCATGGTTGTCCCAACTTAGCACATCACAAGCTCACGATCCGCGGAGTCGCAACTCCAAGTTGGGAAGTCCCGAGTGTTCTCGGAATCCCGTGCTCAAGATATTTCGACAAAGGTAAAACTAATCCAGCAAGTCTGCGCGATGGTTCGACAAATCTCGATAGTAGTCGCACGTATCTCGTTCTCGGGGCACACTGGATAGGCAAGACGTCGGGTTGGCTGAGACCCTGGTTGCCCAGGGGGTGCCGGACATCGCCCATATTGGACCAACACTCAGTGGAGCACTGGCCCGGGTGCTGATTAAAGAATCCTTGGGTTAATTACTCCCTATGCATTTTTAGTTATTAGGCAAATGGTAAAACCAAGGTTGGGTCTTGCTGGAAAAGCTTTAAGTAGTGCGAATTATCAAGGGGGGCCCATAAACCCCAAACCTGCTAGGAACGCAAAATCAAGGAACACAACACCAGTTTATTGGGTCATAAGGTGGCATGAGTGGAACAAAACACCAAGCAGAAGGCCAAGCCGTCCACCCGTTACCAATATATATGTGCATTAATTAAACAAGATATATATATTGTATTACCCCAATAAACAAGTCCAAACATGGATCAATCTTCAAAAACATCACATGCAACTACCAACGCTATAAGAGGGGCTGAGCAAAGCGTACTTAACCAAACAATGGTTTGCTAGGAAGGCGGTTAGAGTGTTTCATGGAAACATAGGACGCTGATACACAGGAATAGGCATCGAGGCATAGCTAAAGAGCGAGACAACTAGCAAGGCAAAGATAGAGGTGATATTGGGGAATGGTCATCTTGCCTGTGATGTCCTTGGTGGGATGGTAAGACGGCTCCTCAAACTTAGTCTTGACAAGATCCTCGAACTCGGTATCGGCTCCCGGCTCTACCCAACACATGTGCACAACAACGGTACAAGATCAATCACGGTGCGATGCACAAACAACATGATGCAAGACATGTCATGGGATGCAAGCATGATCTGAGTATGCATGAGGATGCTCTCAAGCCTATAGGTGAAGATGATGGAAATGGCATCATCTTGGGCAACCAAGCAAGCCACTGGATAGAGGGGAAGATTTCAGTCGAAATCGACATAAATATCATGGGAAACGGATGCACGGTT
This sequence comes from Secale cereale, assembly GCA_902687465.1. Taxonomy (NCBI): domain Eukaryota; kingdom Viridiplantae; phylum Streptophyta; class Magnoliopsida; order Poales; family Poaceae; genus Secale; species Secale cereale. The sequence goes on from LR738712.1 coordinate 202,788,526, forward strand.
TGCAAATGGCAAGCAAAACAAGATGCAATGCAAAACTGCAGTTAACAACAACATGGCATCTTTTGAGCAAGATTTAAATATGCTACAACACCCAAACATGAAGACAAAAGGCATGGATGTGAAATAGACATGATTCTCAACAAGTATGAACTCGTAGCACACCCAAAAACTTATTGTAACACAATTAAACAAGCATGGTAAGATTCAATAAGTTAATAGATTTCCCAGACTTACTGCAATTTACTAGACATGGCAGGAACAATGATAGGTAGGCATGTTGGCAAGCTTGTGCAACTTATCTCAACGCATAGCATGGCATGTGAATTTAACCAACAACAAGAAGACATGTTTTTGAAGCTACTCATGGCAAGAACATGGTCATAGGATACATAGAACACTAGCTATTCACATGGAAAACTGAACTTGCTGATAACAGGCTGACAAAAACATTTTATAGCAACTTGAGAGCATGAAAACAACAAGCTACAGCAAGCCATCATGGCAAACAAGAGCATGGATAGCTATAGCATAACATATACATCAAGGAACACCCACTGGACAACTCTAACCATGCACAACAATGACGGTAACCTCATGGAAACATGGCATAAAAATTAAAAAATTCAGCCTTAGCAGAAATTTAACATCACAATGGCATGTTAACAAGCTTGATGCACTCATCTCAAGACATATCATGGCATGAAAATAAATCTATCATGTAGAGCACATTCCAATGAGGAAAACCTTGTTGACACCTAGCTCATATGACACATGGATTAATTCACACGAAAAAGACAAAAGACCATCTCATAACAATTTCAAAAACTTATCAGCCACACGCACTTTTGCAACAGGGTTAAACATGGCATAATGCAACCTAACATGCATGAAAATGCATCCATCTTGAAGAGCACCACAAGACGAACATTTTGAGATATCATACACTCCATTTGGACCAACATGCACCAAGTTACGACCTCACAAAAATGCTAACATATTGTTAATAGACAACTAGTGCTGAAGCAGTAACATCACGAAGCAGTCTTGCAATGAAGATTAAGACATTTAGATGAACCCTAATATGCATAAAACTGATGCCAACATGTAGAGCACTTCGAGACGAACATTTCGATATATCATATGCGCGAAACAGAGCTACGAGCATGGAGTTACGACATGATGAAGAGGTCATGAAAATTACACAGATCCGGGACTTAGTGGAATTTTTACCCTCCGGAAAGTCAACTCGGGACGGAGTCGTTCGGGACGGAGGGATCTGGGACGTCGGGGTGGAGTTTGGTTCGGTGAGGTGGTGGATCTGATCGAGCTTCTGGATCCGGATCGGGATCCGGTCGGAGACGAAGATGATGACCGAAGCGGTGGTGGAGCTCATCGGAGTTGGTGGGGGGGGGG
>LR738712.1:202790031-202877226 GCA_902687465.1 Secale cereale
GGCTCCGGACGATCGGTGGCGGGGTGCGACATCGAGGGCAGCCGGCGAGCTTGGCGTGGCGATGGAGCCGTGGTGACCGGAGGCGATGTTGTGGCGGCGGGGCGGAGCGGCATCGGCGAGGTGGTGTCGCGGCGGCGGCAAAGCGCGCACCGGCAGCGGCCGTGGGGGCGGCCGACGGCGGAGCAGGCGGAGGGAGCCGGCCGGGGCGGTCGTGGGCCGGGAGGGCCCGGTCGGCGCGGGGGAAGTGGGCGTGACTCGGCGCTGACGTGGCACGATCTGGTTGGCTGGGGCGTCAGTCTGACACGTCCGGCGGCGGAGCGGACGTGTCCGTCGGCACGATGAGGAAGAAGGCTGGGGTTGCAAAATGAATTTTGGGGGAGGGGGTATTTTATAGGTAGAGGGAGCTAGGAGAGTCCAAATGAGGTGCGGTTTTCGCCCACACGATCACGATCCAACGACCGAGAGGATGGATGTGGTTGTGATGGGCTAGTGGGCCGTTGCGGAGGGGTGCTGGGCCAAAAGATATACGACTTCCGTGGAGAACGCGGTTAACCGTTGGAGTATCAAACGACTTCCAAACGTGACGAAACTTGACAGGCGGTCTACCGGTGTTATACCAAGACCACCCGACAACTCTCAGCCCCTTCTGAGGACGTTCTTCATCTTCTTACAAATGGAGGACTCGGAGGCACCACGGGCACGTGTGTGGGTGTCGGAACTCGAAACGGACTACGGGGAGAGACGAACATGGCCAGGTGCAAGTGACAACACGAATGCAATGCAATGCTCATGATGACATGACACGGATGATATGCACACACGCCCAATGCAAAAACACAAAATACCCGAAATGAAGAAGGAGCCCATAATGGAATTGATTAAGTCAATGATGAATATATTGCCCTATAAGGAAGTTCTAAATCTGGGGTGTTACAACTCGGTACTTGTATGATTGACATAAGGTGAACTATTTTTCGTGTGAGCATATTATATTGGATGAAATAACTGTTTGACTCAACGTGTACCAACCTACTGAATTCTAAGATCACGGCATTTCGAAATTGTATTCATATATATAGGTGGAATAAATCTTTGTCGTGGTTTTGAAGAAATAAATAACAAAATGTAGAATGATGTATGGATATTCGTAATTGAATACAAATTGTATTTGAATTTAGTTGCCAGGGACTAGGGTAAACATGAATGCTAATCCTTCGAAATTTTGAACCAAGCGGCAAAACACCCACTATCGTTTGTCGGCTGCCCGAAGGAAGTGTTTGTGAGATGGAAATTAATGTCTACCCCTGACACTCCACATCCTAATAGACCCGATCTCCACTGATGTCGGTATGGGTAGACTACTAACTTCAATCAGACGTGACATGACTGCCTCTAAGCCCATTCAGACATGATAGGTGCCAAACGTGGGCGACACAACCCATTTGATTCAAGCTCGTCCAAAAGACCGGTGTCTCTCCCTCAATTTCCCCATTCGTACATGATGGGCGGTGCTACTTCTCGAGCTTGCGTTGTATTCCCTCGAAGAGGAAAGGGAGATGCAGCACAGTAGTGTAAGTATTTCCCTCAGGTTTTGGGAACCAAGGTATCAATCCAGTAGGAGACCATGTGCGAGTTCCTCGCACCTGCACAAACAAATAAGAACTTCGCAGCCAACGCGATAAGGGGTTGTCAATCCCTTTACGGTCACTTACGAAAGTGAGATCTAATAGAGATGATTGTTTATATTTTTGGTATTTTTATTTATAAGAACAAAAAGTAAAAGTGGAAAAAGTAAAGTAGCTGTATATTGATATGTTGAGAATAGACCCGAGGGCCATAGTGTTCTCTAGTGGCTTTTCTCATGAAAGCGATATTCTACGGCGGGTATACAAATTACTGTCGAGCAATTGATAGAAAAGCGAATAATTCTGAGACTATCAAGGCATGATCATTGTACATAGGCATCACGTCCAAGACAAGTAGACCGACTCCAGCCTGCATCTACTACTATTACTCCACACATTGACCGCTATCTAGCACGCATCTAGTGTATTGAGTTCATAAGAACAGAGTAACGCCTTAAGCAAGATGACATGATGTAGAGGGATAAACCCAAGCAATATGATACAAACCCCATCTTTTTATCCTCGATGGCAACAATACAATACGTGCCTTGCTGCCCCTACTGTCATTGGGAAAGGACACCGCAAGATTGAACCCAAAGCCAAGCACTTATCCCATTGCAAGAACTATAGATCTAGTAGGCCAAACCAAACCAATAATTCGAAGAGAGTTGCAAGGATATTATGAGCACACATAATGAGTTCAGAAAGGAACCAAATATTTCTCATAGATAATCTTGATCATAAACTCACAATTCATCGGATCTCGACAAACACACTGCAAAAAGAGATTACATCGAATAGATCTCCTTGAAGACCGAGGAGAACATTGTATTGAGATCCAGAGAGAGAGAAGAAGCCATCTAGATACTAGCTATGGACCCGAAGGTCTGTGGTAAACTAGTCACAACTCATGGTGAGGGCGATGATGATGATGTAGAAGCACTCCGTGATGGATCCCCCCTCCGGCGAAGCTCCGGAACGGGCTCCAAGATGGGATCTCACGAGAATAGAAGGTTACGGCGGTGGAACTAGGGTTTTCTCTCTGTTGCTGATGGTTTCGGGGTACGTAGGTTGTTTAGGAGGAAGGAGGACACGGGGGGCCTCACGAGGGACCGACGAGGCAGGGGGCGCGTCCCCCACCCTCGTGGGCACCTCGTGACCCCTACTCCGTGGTTCTGAAATCTCCCGTGCGTGATTTTCTCCAAAAATATCTCTCTCGAAGGTTTCATTCCGTTTGGACTCCGTTTGATATCCCTTTTCTGTAAAACCCTAAAACAGGCAAAAACAGCAATCTGGACTGGGCCTTTGGGTAAGTAGGTTAGTCCCAAAAATAATATAAAAGTGTATGACAAAGCCCATTAAACATCCAAAACATCATAAATAATAGCATGGAACAATCAAAAATTATAGATACGTTGGAGACGTATCAAGCATCCCCAAGCTTAATTCTTGCTCATTCTCGAGTAGGTAAATGATAAAAACAGAATTTTTGATGTGGAATGCTAATCAACATAGTTTTCAATGTAATTCTCTTAATTGTGGCATGAATGTTCATATCTGAAAGATTCAAGACAAAAGTCTATATTGACATAAGAAATAATAATACTTCAAGCATACTAACGAAGCAATCATGTCTTCTCAAAATACTATGACTAAAGAAAGTTGTCCCTATAAAATCATATAGTCGAGCTATGCTCCCTCTCCATCACACAAAATATGCATATCATGCACAACCCCGATTTCAGCCAACACTTATTTTCATACTCTATTCTTTCAAACCTTTCAACATTCACGCAATACATGAGCGTGAGCCATGGACATAGCACTATGGGTGGAATAGAGATGTGGTTGTGGAGAAGACAAAAATGAGGGAGACAGTCTCACATCAAATAGGCGTATCAACGGGCTATGGAGATGCCCATCAATAGATATTAATGTGAGTGAGTACGGATTGACATGCAACGGATGCACTAGAGCTAAATATGTATGAAAGCTCAACAAAAGACGCTAGTGGGTGTGCATCCAACTTGCTTGCTCACGAAGACCTAGGGCATTTGAGGAAGCCCATCGTTGGAATATACATGCTAAGTTCTATAATGAAAATTCCCACTAGTATATGATAGTGACTAAGAATGATACTCTCTACAATGAAGAACATGGTGCTACTATGAAGCACAAGTGTGGAAAAAGAGATAGTAGCAATTGTCCCTTTTTTTCTTTTCTTTTCCTTTTTTTGCTTTTTTGGGGCCTTTTTTGCCATTTCTTTCTTTTTTTTCTTTTTTTGGAGGGGCTTTATTGATTTAGCCTTTCCTCACATGGGACAATGCTCTAATAATGATGATCATCACACTTTCATTGAATTACAACTTGATATTACAACTCGATACTAGAACAAAGTATGACTCTATATGAATGCCTCCGGCGGTGTACCGGGATGTGCAATGAAACAAGCGTGACATGTATGAAAATTATGCATGGTGGCCTTGCCACAAATACTATGTCAACTACATGATCATGCATGGCAATATGACAATATGAAGCGTGCCATATGAACGGAACGGTGGAATGTTGCATGGCAATATATCTCGGAATGGCTTTGGAAATGCCATGATAGGTAGGTATAGTGGTTGTTTTGTGGAATAATATGGTGGCTTTTTTGAGGAAGTTTATGGTACCGGCGAAGGTTGCGCGGTACAAGAGAGGCTAGCAATGGTGGAAGGGTGAGAGTGCGTATAATCCATGGACTCAACATTAGTCATAAGAACTCATATACTTATTGCAAAAATCTACGAGTCATCAAAACAAAGCAATCAACGCATGCTCCTAGGGGGAGGTTTGTAGGATTTAACCATCGCACGCCCCCGACCTGTCACACCCTGCATTTTGTAACATGTTATTTGTATCTTTGAAGCATGAAAATTTGGACCAGCAAAAAATTTTAGCATCATTTGGCTTTTATTTGGAATTGAGTTTTCTTCATGTGCTTTTTCATGTGCTCATTAAAGTCAACTATAACCTTTTGTAGATTTCATCTCCATACCCAAAACTTCTGCCCAATGATCATGCCAAGTGTTATATAACAGTATAGTATTTTCTTACAAAATTATTTTGGCCAAAAAGTATTTTATAAATTTAGTTTTCCAAAAACCCCTGAATTGAGTTTTGCACTGCAAGTACTTGATTTAGGGTGAGAAAATTATTTCAAAAGGTTTATTTGAGACGTAGTAGTCATAGGACTCCCAGAAACCACAAAGGTATAATTTTAATAGTTATTTTCCTATTTTATTTAAAAGCTTTTTCTTAAGGCCAAAATGGTCTTTAATAGGGGAAAATTATTTAACTGTTTCAAAAATATATGACAAAATTCAGAGAGACTCAGAGGACATATATTGTCCATATATAAGAGTTTCAACACTTGGTCGTGTTCAAAATAATGGGCTAAACCCTCTAAAACCCTTTCTGGATATTTCAAGCTTTTGAACTATTTACAAAGGGAATTTTCTCCAAAAATTCCAGGGAAATTCTGTCATGTCATATATGACATATTTGATGATCTTGCCAAGTCCCATGCCTTGGGAAGCAAGAAAACATCCTCAAACCCCTTCATAACCATTCTGTCCATATTTGAAGTTTGAGCAACTTTACATTGCCAAACTTGTCCAAATGCTCTCAAACTTGGTGCACATGCTAGAATGACCTAATAAGGCATCTAGACCAAATGGCACAATATTTGGAATAGAGAAACTTGATTAGATCACCTCAAAACCCTTTCTGTTCAAATGCAAATTTGAACAACTTTACATTACCAACTTTTTATCTGGAGCTTCAAACTTTGTGGGCATGATCAATACCCCAAATGATGATGCTACACCAAGTGGTGCATCAAGGGGAGATGATTAGCTTGACTCAAACAAGATGAAACTGTTTCTGTTGATTTCTAGGGTTCACCAAAGTTACATTGGCTAGTTTCTTCAAATGAGCCCAAACTTGGTGAAGCACCCTATTTTCTCATGTCTTTCAACCCTGTTAAGTGCCATATCAAGTGGAGGTCATTTACTTGACCAAACACTTATCAAACACCTTCTGGCTTTTTACTAAAACCTCCAACTTGATCACTTTTACTTTTCTCCATGGCCTCAACTTTTTACCACATGATCATTGAGTTACTAGCTACCTCTAGTAACTTCCCCAGCACCCCAGCTCCATGATTGAGGGGTGAAAGCCCTGTTTTACCTTGCTGGACAACAAGCTTTCACCATTTCACCAGCATCTCCACTCTCTCTCAGCATCTCCAGGGCATCCATGGCCTCAGGCCAATTCTTTACTTCCCCCTGACCTTCTAGACGCTGCTGGACACATTGGGTTTGACTAGGACGGCGAGAGCGCGGCGATGCCAGCCAAACGCGCGCTCTGGAGCACGCAACAGTGCAGACAAGCACTGTAGCTTCGGCTAATCGGCCTCCCTCGACAGCCTCGGGCCTCCCCCTCGCGCCAGTCGAGGCCTCTCGACGTCCGCGACCTCCCCGGCGCTGCCCCCCCTCCTCCTGCGCCCTCCAATGGTCGTCGTCGCACGCGCGCTGGCCGCCCGCGGCGGCCACTCCTCTGCTTCGCACGCGCGCACGCTCCAGATGCTCCCCCGCTCCTCTTTTCCCCTCAGCTGGACGTGGAGCAAGTCCACGGTCCTCCCCGGCGTGATCCCAGGCTCCAGAACCCCTCCTAGCCTCGCCTGCAACCTCGCCGGCGCACGGGTCCACGGTGGACCATGGGCGCGGCTATATAAGCCCATCCCGAGCCTCTCCAGCACCACCAGCGACCTCTGCTCACTCCACTGAGCCTCCCAGCACCACCCACTCCTCCCCAGGACGTCCCAGTGCTCGGGATCGACCGGAGCTCCGCCGCGTCGGGCCGCCGGTGATCCCGCAGTACGGGCCTTCCCTGCTCTTCTTCTTGCCCGATCTAGAACCATCGAGCCACACTGACCATTTCCCCCTTGTTTCCCCTCTCTGTGGCAGTCGGAAACGACCAGAACCACGACCCTCCGACGAGCTTCCGCCGTCCCACCTCGCCGCCGGTGAACCTGACCTCCCCGCCGTGCCGCACCACCACCCCTGCATCCGCGACACGACACTGATTCCATCCCTGCCCTCCGTTGCCGTCGCCGTGGCCAGGAACCTCGCTGGTGAGCTCGCCGTCGCCGTGGCCGCAAGGTTGGAGATGACAGGCGGGCCCCACCTGTCATCCCCACACCTCTCTCCCCCTCCTCTCTGTCACTGACCCACGGGTCCCGCCCGTCAGGTTTAAAAAACCTGACGTGCGCGCGCAAGCTCCCGTGCGGCTGGGCTGGACCGCCTGGGCTGTGCACTATGGCCTCCTCTGGCCCAGTGCACAGGTCACATTTTGCTTTTTCTTTTCTATAAATGCTTTAAACATTTCTACAGAAAAGAATAATGGTCCAAATTAAATAATTCCAACTCCTATAATCTTGTAATATTCCAACCTATTTAATGGTACTACTTTCATTCAAATCCATCAAACTTTGATGTACTGTTCAAATTTAAATTCAAATTTGGGCAGTAATACTCCTGTTCAAAAATCAATAGATTCTATTCTGTAACTCCAAAACTCCAACTAAGATTTTTCCCCATCTTAGAAATCCCTCTAGTATTTTACAAAAATGAGTTGACATTTTTCTGAGCACTTTGATTTTTCTGTTTTGTTTGTATTCTTATTTTTCCGTGGTTATTATGCGACGTATAGATCCCGTATTTGACGAAGTTGCTGTTGAAGAAGAAGGAGAAGGATTTGAAGACTTTGAAGACCAAGCCAATCTAGGCAAGCAGCCCTTTGACCATGATACACTTGTTCTCGGAACTCGTTTGTTTCCGATTCATGATGATAGGGTTACGATGGTAACCTAGATGAACCACCACATGATTCATGCTTTATTGATGATCTCCCTATGTGCTAGATGACATGCAAATAGTTGGTCATGATGCTTATATGATGCATGTGTGATTTGAACCCTCGTAGTTGAAATCTTTGCATAAACCCATCGGGTGCCCCTAATGCCCGAGGGTGATGATGTGTTAGGTCATCACTTGAGAAAGAAGTGATGTGCCGGTACTATCATGTGCATGGTGGAATGATGGATTAGATTTATGTGTGACTACCGTCCCAACCAAACATGTGCAACCACACTACCCCTTATGGGACGGGGCTTTATTGATTACTTAGGTCGATACTAGCATGGTGCCCGCATTACTAGTGACGGGAAGACTTGAGGTCTTTCCCGGGATGGGGTCGTGCTTGGATAGACGGCCATGAATGTTTTTACACGGCACCGGACACACCGTTGGTCCCTTCGGGTACGCGTGACATTGAAATTAGGGCAAGTCCCGTGATCTATTGTTTGTACCCGAGGGCCGTGTACCAACGAGTGGACTCTATGTTAGTGTCGTCTAAGGAAAGGTAATGACCGGGTGCTTACCCCGGGTACTTGAGGTACCGCGGGTCGTGGATGACACGGAAGTTCCCCGGATCTTGTGGGTAAAGTGCGCAACCTCTGCAGAGTGTAAAACTATTCGAATAGCCGTGTCCACGGTCATGGACAGTTGGGTGGTGCTACTTAAACTATGTCCAGAATTTTAATTCCTCAGTGATGGTATGTGTGTGATAAGTCAAGGATGGTGACTTGACTCGATGAGTTGAACCATATTCATATTGATATCGGTAACCTGTCTTCGAGGTTACGCGAGGTTATTGATGCATAAACTTGATGATAGAATATTTGTTCTAGCCTTGCTAGATTGATCATTATTCAATTGCATTGTTACTTTGAACCACATCATGGGTTGCTTGCGAGTACATTCAAAGTACTCATTGGCTTGCCACTGGTTATTTAATTGGCCAGGCATGGAATAACAGGATTATGAGGAAGAGTTCTTTGGAGACGAACATGCGAACTAGGACGCTATCCCAGTCAGAATGCCTGTAGGGTTAAGGCAGATGGCATGGGTTCTACCCGTTTATCGAAGACTTCCGCTATTTGAGTTATTTGCTATTCAGCCCGTGAGGCTCTATCTATGTAAGACTTGGCCATAATGGCCATAATTCGTGTAAGACTATTTGTATGGATGTAAGACTCTTGTTATTTCAGCTTCTGTGTGTTCAGTGAGCATTGATCTCTGGGATCACTGTACACGTGCATTCGGTGATCTCGACTTCTAAGTCGGGGTCCCCACAGAGCTGGTATCAGAGCCATCCTGACTGTAGGAAGCCTTAGTTAGCATGGGCGTTAGTTAGATGAGACCCCTTTTCAAAACCTTCTGAACCTCTCTTCTTTTCTAAACCTGAGATTTGATCAGCTTATTAACCCCTCCTATTCCACCTTTGTAGATGGCCGCTGTACCCGAAGAGCACCTAACCACTGGGTTTCCCTCACTTCTCGAGGATAGCCTCCAGGAGTGTCAGTTCCACTGAGCACCCATCCTCACCTACCTTGAGCATTGGGTGAGCGATACTGAGGTGGAATACCATGTGGAAGTGATCGTGAAGGCAAACGATCCTCCCACAAGTTGGTTCTTCGAGGGACCCCAGATGGCAACACTACCACTCGCTGTCGAGGCTGCGGCACTCAAGGCACTAACCCGTCTCCGCGAGCTTCTTCCGGAGATGGCAGCCAAGATGGCAACTCGCTTCTTACCTTACCGGAAGGAAGGTGACGAAGAAAGCAGCGCTCTAGCCCCTCCACTGAAGGAAGGACTCTCGCTTCGGTTCCAGACCTACTTCAGTCTATGTGCCGACAGCCTGGCACAAGACTTGGCCTCGGAATCAATGAAGCTTCGAGAAGAACTTCACAAGACCAAGGCACTTCTTCGTCGAGCTCAAGAGAAGGCAAATAGGATCAAGAAGGAAGGAGCACCTTCTGGACAATCCGCTATCGCATACCGAGGCGGAAGGCCCTCCGAGGATGTGTCTTCCAAGGGTGAAGAACCACCTCGGCGACGCCAGATGACGGCAAGGGAATATCGCAAGCTTTTCCCTGCACCACCGACAAAGCACCGTCGTATCCAACTCCTCCACTCCCCCACACCCTCAAGTGACAAGGGAGCCCAGACAGATGAAGACAAGGAGGAAGACCCAGAAGAGCCGGAATACGCGACCGAGCATTCCGCCGCTTAGGCATTATTCGCTACTCGGATATGCCAGTTGTAACCTCTACGGTAGGATAGGTCGTGTAACCCCTATGCGCAGTCGAGTCCTTGTATGGTTCATATGAAACCATCTAGTGTTTGCTTTTGTTGTGTCTGGATGTAAGTCGTATTCTTCCTTCGGGAATGTGTAAACGACTACATCACCCGTTTGGATTTTTATGAATGTGTTTTGGCCTTACGACCCTTGCATAATTTTATTTAGTGTCACACCCACCCCCTTACTAGGCACCCATCTATCTTGCTTTCCCTCTTCCGAGTCATGAGACCTTTTACCGCTCCAACATGATGCCTGTTGTAACTCGTACTGGTACCTCTACCCAGCAGCCCGAAGCCGGAGCATCCTCTCAGCCAGAGGCGGGCCACGACCAAACCAACAACCAAGCTCCACCACCTCCTCCTCCAAGCATGGACATGGCTCAGCTTCTCCAAGCTTTCCGAGAGGAACGCCAGGCCAACATTGCAGCTCACCAGCTGATTGCTCAAGCTGTCACCAACAACCGCCAGTCGGCGGGGAATGGCAATGGACGTTCCACGTTGGCAGAGTTCAAGAAGCATGCACCGCCAACCTTCATCGAGACTGCTGAACCCCTGGATGCAGACGACTGGGTCCGTTCCATTGAGGAAATTCTGGAACTAGTCGGATGCACCGAAGATCGCGAGAAGGTGGCTTATGCAGCCCACTGCCTCCGGGGAACTGCTAGAGCTTGGTGGGATGGATTCAAGGTCATGCATGCTGAACAAGACATCACTTGGGTTAACTTCAAGGCAGAATTCCGCAAGGCCCACATTCCTTCCGGAATCATGGCTATCAAAAAGCGTGAGTTCCGAGCCCTGAAGCAAGGAAGTGGCACTGTCAAGGAGTACATGCAGAAGTTCAGTGTTCTGTCAAGGTATGCCCCTGAAGATGTCAGCATTGATGCTGCCAAAAGGGAGCGCTTCATGGAAGGCCTCAACCAGACTCTGCAATACTCGCTTGTCGTGTGCGACTGCCCATCTTTCCCTGACCTGGTGAACAAGGCACTTATGCTTGAAGACAAGCGGCGTGCTTTGGAAGACACTCGCAAGCGCAAGTTGGTCAGTAAGGGAAGTTCCAGCAACCAGAAGCCTCGCCCGTGGCAGTCAGCCCCGGCCAAGCCAACCTATCAGCAGCCAAGAGCTCCTGCACCTCATGCCAATCCTCAGCCTCAGCAGTATGCCAACCCCAGGCCAGCTTTCAACCCCAATACCAGTGGTGGCAACAAGATCAACACTCCAAACCAAGTCACTTGCTTTGGATGTGGTCAGCCCGGACACATCTCAAGGGTGTGCCCCAACAAGAAGCCTGATGCCCCGCGCCCCAATGCGCACAACCAGGGACAAGGCCGTGGAATGCCACCAAGGAACCCAGCTCCTCGCAATCCACCAAACTATGGGAAGGGGCGTGTGAATCACGTCACTGCTGAAGAAGCCCAGGAAGACCCGGACGTCGTGCTGGGTACGTTCCTTGTCAACTCAGCACCTGCAACTTTCTTGTTTGATTCTGGAGCAATGCATTCATTTGTCACTCAAAGATTTGCATTAAAAAGTGGCATGACCCCTACACCCCTGAATAACCCTATGGTGGTACAAACCCCCGAAGCCGAGATGAGAGCCAAGATAGGCTGTAAAGGAGTTGGTATTACCATTAACAGTGTAGACTTCCTAGCAGACCTTATCGTCCTGAGATCGCAAGGCTTGGATGTGATCCTAGGCATGAATTGGCTCAGCAAGCACCAAGGCTTGTTAGACTGTGCTAATCGGACAATCACTGTGACCAATGACCAGGGAGTCGAAGTCAAGTTTGCTCCCAACTCCTCTTCCGCTCAAGCCGCTAAAGTCAACTGTCTGTCTGAAGTTGGGCTAGATCAAGTACCGGTGGTATGTGAGTATCCTGATGTCTTTCCGGATGAACTACCGGGAGTGCCCCTTGACCGTGACATTGAGTTCATCATCGAGCTCGTGCCCGGAGCAGGACCCATCTATAAGAAGCCTTATAGAATGGGGACGGAAGAATTAGCCGAGTTGAAGAAGCAGCTAGAAGAGCAGCTAAGGAAGAGATTTATCCGCCCAAGTGCCTCCCCTTGGGGATCTCCTGTTCTGTTTGTGGCAAAGAGGGACGATACCATCCACTTATGCATTGACTATCGTTCCCTCAATGAAGTTACAATCAAGAACAAGTATCCACTTCCCAAGATCGAAGATTTGTTTGATCAGCTCAGCGGAGCCAAGGTATTCTCCAAGATCGACCTCAGATCTGGGTGTTACCAGCTGAAGATCATACCCCAAGATATTCCGAAGACGACATTCGTAACCAGATATGGCCTGTACGAGTGCACGGTCATGTCTTTTGGGTTAACCAATGCCCCAGCTTACTTCATGTATCTCATTAATAAAGTCTTCATGGAATATTTGGACAAGTTTGTTGTAGTCTTCATTGATGACATTCTTGTGTTCTCGAAGTCGGAGGAAGAGCACGAGCAGCATCTGAGGATGGTCCTAGACAAGCTTCGTGAGCACCAACTGTATGCCAAATTCAGCAAGTGTGAGTTCTGGCTGCATAAAGTTGGATTCTTAGGTCATGTCTTGACCGAGGGAGGATTATCTGTTGATCCTGTAAAAATCGAAGCTGTGACCCAATGGCAATCTCCAACGACCGTCAAGGAAGTTAGAAGCTTCCTCGGACTAGCGGGCTATTACCGCAAGTTCGTGGAAGGATTCTCTATCATTGCACGACCAATGACTCAGCTCCTCAAGAAGGACAAGAAGTTCGAGTGGACGCCAAAATGCGAAGAGAGCTTCCAAGAGCTCAAGAAGAGATTGACCACCGCCCCAGTTCTGGCAACACCTGATATTCACAAGGAGTTCGTGATATATTGTGATGCCTCTCGAACAGGATTGGGAAGCGTTCTGATGCAAGAAGGCCGCGTCATAGCATACCTCTCCAGGCAGCTACGACCCCATGAGGAGAACTATGCTACTCACGATCTTGAGCTAGCGGCAGTAGTTCATGCCTTGAAGACATGGCGGCATTACCTCCTAGGGAAACGGTGTGAGATTTACACAGACCACAGAAGTCTGAAGTACATTTTCACCCAAAAGGAATTGAACATGAGGCAGCGGAGATGGTTGGAACTCATCAAAGACTATGACCTCAGTGTTTAGTATCACCCTGGGAAGGCCAACGTGGTGGCTGAAGCCTTAAGCAGGAAGGCTTGCTCTTTGAATGCCGTTATTCAAGAAAGGCAGCCATCCTTGTTTAAGGAGATCGAACAATTCAGTTTGGAATTGGTCACCCCTGGATTTCTGGATCATTTGGAAGTCAGACCGACCCTGATGGACGACGTCAAGAAGGCACAAGATGGTCACGCAAGCATTGAAGGTATCAAGAAGAAGATGAAGCTGGACAAGGCCCTAGGATTCTCTGAAGACGAGCACGGGATTGTTTGGTACAAAGGTCACATCTGCGTACCAAACAACACCGAGCTGAAGACGCTAATTCTGCAAGAATCCCACGACACTCCGTATTCCATCCACCCCGGAGGAACCAAGATGTACCAAGACTTGAAGGCACGATTCTGGTGGCACTGGATGAAAAGAGATATTGCAACCTATGTTGCAAAGTGTGATGTGTGCCAAAGGGTCAAGGCTGAATATCAGCGACCTGCTGGATTGCTTCAACCACTCAAGGTTCCTGAGTGGAAGTGGGATAAAGTCGGAATGGACTTCATCACTGGATTACCAAGGTCGAATAGAGGACATGACTCTATCTGGGTCATAGTCGATCATTTGACCAAGGTGGCCCATTTCATTCCTGTCAAGACCACTTATGTGGCAACCGGCTGGCAGCTCTCTATATCGACCTAATCGTAAGTCCTCACGGCGTTCCCAAGGAGATTGTGTCAGATCGAGGCACCCAGTTCACCTCAAGGTTCTGGAAGAAGTTCCAAGAAGCCCTGGGAACCAAGTTGTCTTTCAGCACAGCTTTCCACCCACAGACCGGAGGTCAAACAGAGCGAGTCAATCAGATTCTCGGAGACATGCTCCGAGCCTGTGTCCTGGCATATGGAGCCAAGTGGGAAGACTGTCTCCCTTTTGCCGAGTTCTCCTATAACAACAATTACCAATCAAGCCTTCATATGGCACCATTTGAGGTGTTGTACGGACACAGATGTCGCACACCCCTCAACTGGTCAGAGACTGGAGAAGGACTAGTCTTTGGACCGGATAATCTCCGCGCAGCAGAAGAGCAAGTCCAACTAGTCAGAGAGCGACTAAAGGCAGCCAAGTCAAGGCAGAAGAGTTATGCTAACACTCACCGTCGGAACATGAGTTTCCATGTCGGGGACCATGTGTACCTGCGGGTAACTCCTCTGAAGGGAACCAAGCGTTTCCATGTCAAGGGGAAGCTCGCACCAAGTTTCAGTGGACCCTTTGAGATCACTGCACGATGAGGAGATGTGGCTTACCAGTTGGAACTACCACCTGAGCTATCCGATGTGCACAATGTATTCCATGTGTCACAACTCCGGAAATGTCTCCAAGTTCCAGACAAGCCCAATATCTACAAGGATGTGGATCACCAAGCCATTGATCTGCAGCCTGATTTGACCTACCGCGAGAAGCCCATTCGCATTCTGGACGAAGCGGAACGACGTACGCAAAGCCGTACCATCAAGTACTTCAAGGTACAGTGGAGCAACCACACCGAAGCAGAAGCAACCTGGGAACGAGAAGACTATCTTAGATCCGAGTTTCCCGACCTCTTTTAAGCCCTAGTTTAGGAATCTCGGGGACGAGATTCTTGTAAGGGGGGTAGGTCTGTCACACCCTGCATTTTGTAACATGTTATTTGTATCTTTGAAGCATGAAAATTTGGACCAGCAAAATTTTTTAGCATCATTTGACTTTTATTTGGAATTGAGTTTTCTTCATGTGCTTTTTCATGTGCTCATTAAAGTCAACTATAACCTTTTGTAGATTTCATCTCCATACCCAAAACTTCTGCCCAATGATCATGCCAAGTGTTATATAATAGTATAGTATTTTCTTACAAAATTATTTTGGCCAAAAAGTATTTTATAAATTTAGTTTTCCAAAAACCCCTGAATTTAGTTTTGCACTACAAGTACTTGATTTAGGGTGAGAAAATTATTTCAAAAGGTTTATTTGAGACCTAGTAGTCATAGGACTCCCAGAAACCACAAAGGTATAATTTATAAGTTATTTTCCTATTTTATTTAAAAGCTTTTTCTTAAGGCCAGAAATGGTCTTTAATAGGGGAAAATTATTTAACTGTTTCAAAAATATATGCCAAAATTCAGAGAGACTCAGAGGACATATATTGTCCAAATATAAGAGTTTCAACACTT
The DNA here is from genome assembly GCA_902687465.1 of Secale cereale. NCBI lineage: Eukaryota > Viridiplantae > Streptophyta > Magnoliopsida > Poales > Poaceae > Secale > Secale cereale. The sequence goes on from LR738712.1 coordinate 202,805,257, forward strand.
GGTCATGTTCAAAATAATGGGCTAAACCCTCTAAAACCATTTCTGGATATTTCAAGCTTTTGATATATTTACAAAGGGAATTTTCTCCAAAAATTCCAGGGAAATTCAGTCATGTCATATATGACATATTTGATGATCTTGCCAAGTCCCATGCCTTGGGAAGCAAGAAAACATCCTCAAACCCCTTCATAACCATTCTGTCCATATTTGAAGTTTGAGCAACTTTACATTGCCAAACTTGTCCAAATGCTCTCAAACTTGGTGCACATGCTAGAATGACCTAATAAGGCATCTAGACCAAATGGCACAAGATTTGGAATAGAGCAACTTGATCAGATCACCTCAAAACCCTTTCTGTTCAAATGCAAATTTGAACAACTTTACATTACCAACTTTTTATCTGGAGCTTCAAACTTTGTGGGCATGATCAATACCCCAAATGATGATGCTACACCAAGTGGTGCATCAAGGGGAGATGATTAGCTTGACTCAAACAATATGAAACTGTTTCTGTTGATTTCTAGGGTTCACCAAAGTTACATTGGCTAGTTTCTTGAAATGAGCCCAAACTTGGTGAAGCACCCTATTTTCTCATGTCTTTCAACCCTGTTAAGTGCCATATCAAGTGGAGGTCATTTACTTGACCAAACACTGATCAAACACCTTCTGGCTTTTTACTAAAACCTCCAACTTGATCACTTTTACTTTTCTCCATGGCCTCAACTTTTTACCACATGATCATTGAGTTACTAGCTACCTCCAGTAACTTCCCCAGCACCCCAGCTCCATGATTGAGGGGTGAAAGCCCTGTTTTACCTTGCTGGACAACAAGCTTTCACCATTTCACCAGCATCTCCACTCTCTCTCAGCATCTCCAGGGCATCCAAGGCCTCAAGCCAATTCTTTACTTCCCCCCTGACCTTCTAGACGCTGCTGGACACATTGGGTTTGACCAGGACGGCGAGAGCGCGGCGATGCCAGCCAAACGCGCGCTTTGGAGCACGCAACAGTGCAGACAAGCACTGTAGCTTCGGCCAATCGGCCTCCCCCGACAGCCTCGGGCCTCCCCCTCGCGCCAGTCGAGGCCTCTCGACGTCCGCGACCTCCCCGGCGCTGTCCCCCCTCCTCCTGCGCCCTCCAGTGGTCGTCGTCGCACGCGTGCTGGCCGCCCGCGGCGGCCACTCCTCTGCTTCACATGCGCGCACGCTCCAGACGCTCCCCCGCTCCTCTTTTCCCCTCAACTGGACGTGGAGCAAGTCCACGGTCCTCCCCGGCGTGATCCCAGGCTCCAGAACCCCTCCTAGCCTCGCCTGCAACCTCGCCGGCGCACGGGTCCACGGTGGACCGTGGGCGCGGCTATATAAGCCCCTCCCGAGCCTCTCCAGCACCACCAGCGACCTCTCCTCACTCCACTGAGCCTCCCAGCACCACCCACTCCTCCCCAGGACGTCCCAGTGCTCGGGATCGACCGGAGCTCCGCCGCGTCGGGCCGCCGGTGATCCCGCAGTACGGGCCTTCCCCGCTCTTCTTCTTGCCCGATCTAGAACCACCGAGCCACACTGACCATTTCCCCCTTGTTTCCCCTCTCTGTGGCAGTCGGAAACGACCAGAACCACGACCCTCCGACGAGCTTCCGCCGTCCCACCTCGCCGCCGGTGAACCTGACCTCCCCGCCGTGCCGCACCACCACCCCTGCATCCGCGACACGACGCTGATTCCATCCCTGCCCTCCGTTGCCGTCGCCGTGGCCGGGAACCTCGCCGGTGAGCTCGCCGTCGCCGTGGCCGCAAGGTTGGAGATGACAGGCGGGCCCCGCCTGTCATCCCCACACCTCTCTCCCCCTCCTCTCTATCACTGACCCACGGGCCCCGCCCGTCAGGTTTAAAAAACCTGACGTGCGCGCGCAGGCTCCCGTGCGGCTGGGCTGGACCGCCTGGGCCGTGCACTGTGGCCTCCTCTGGCCCAGTGCACAGGTCACATTTTTCTTTTTCTTTTCTGTAAATGCTTTAAACATTTCTACAGAAAAGAATAATGGTCCAAATTAAATAATTCCAACTCCTATAATCTTGTAATATTCCAACCTATTTAATGGTACTACTTTCATTCAAATCCATAAAAGATTGCTGTACTGTTCAAATTTAAATTCAAATTTGGGCAGTAATACTCCTGTTCAAAAATCAATAGATTCTATTCTGTAACTCCAAAACTCCACCTAAGATTTTTCCCCATCTTAGAAATCCCTCTAGTATTTTACAAAAATTAGTTGACATTTTTCTGAGCACTTTGATTTTTCTATTTTGTTTGTATTCTTATTTTTCCGTGGTTATTATGCGACGTATAGATCCCGTATTTGACGAAGTTGCTATGGAAGAAGAAGGAGAAGGATTTGAAGACTTTGAAGACCAAGCCAATCCAGGCAAGCAGCCCTTTGACCATGACGCACTTGTTCTCGGAACCCGTTTGTTTCCGATGCATGATGATAGGGTTACGATGGTAACCTAGATGAACCACCACATGCTGCATGCTTTATTGATGATCTCCCTATGTGCTAGATGTCATGCAAATAGTTGGTCATGATGCTTATATGATGCATGTGTGATTTGAACCCTCGTAGTTGAAATCTTTGCATGAACCCATCGGGTGCCCCTAATGCCCGAGGGTGATGATGTGTTAGGTCATCACTTGAGAAAGAAGTGATGTGCCGGTAATATCATGTGCATGGTGGAATGATGGATTAGATTTATGTGTGACTACCGTCCCAACCAAACATGTGCAACCACACTACCCCTTATGGGACGAGGCTTTATTGATTACTTAGGTCGATACTAGCATGGTGCCCGCATTACTAGTGACGGGAAGACTTGAGGTCTTTCCCGGGACGGGGTCGTGCTTGGATAGACGGCCATGACTGTTTTTACAGGGCACCGGACACACCGTTGGTCCCTTCGGGTACGCGTGACATTGAAATTAGGGCAAGTCCCGTGATCTATTGTTTGTACCCGAGGGCTGTGTACCAACGAGTGGACTCTATGTTAGTGTCGTCTAAGGAAAGGTAATGACCGGGTGCTTACCCCGGGTACATGAGGTACCGCGGGTCGTGGATGACACGGAAGTTCCCCGGATCTTGTGGGTAAAGTGCGCAACCTCTGCAGAGTGTAAAACTATTCGAATAGCCGTGTCCACGGTCATGGACAGTTGGGTGGTGCTACTTAAACTATGTCCAGAATTTTACTTCCTCAGTGATGGTATGTGTGTGATAAGTCAAGGATGGTGACTTGACTCGATGAGTTGAACCATATTCATATTGATATCGGTAACCTGTCTTCGAGGTTACGCGAGGTTATTGATGCATAAACTTGATGATAGAATATTTGTTCTAGCCTTGCTAGATTGATCATTATTATTCAATTGCATTGTTACTTTGAACCACATCATGGGTTGCTTGCGAGTACATTCAAAGTACTCATTGGCTTGCCACTGGTTATTTAATTGGCCAGGCATGGAATAACAGGATTATGAGGAAGAGTTCTTTGGAGACGAACATGCGAACTAGGACGCTATCCCAGGCAGAATGCCTGTAGGGTTAAGGCAGATGGCATGGGTTCTACCCGTTTATCGAAGACTTCCGCTATTTGAGTTATTTGCTATTCAGCCCGTGAGGCTCTATCTATGTAAGACTTGGCCATAATGGCCATAATTCTTGTAAGACTATTTGTATGGATGTAAGACTCTTGTTATTTCAGCTTCTGTGTGTTCAGTGAGCATTGATCTCTGGGATCACTGTACACGTGCATTCGGTGATCTCGACTTCTAAGTCGGGGTCCCCACACGACCTCGACAAAAAGGTTGGCACTTTACAAATACCTCATGCTCTAACTTTGTCACATAGCAGTTCACCATACGTGCATGCTACGGGAATCACTAACCTTAACACAAGCATTTCTCAATTTCATAATAACAGCACTAGCATGACTCTAATATCACTATCCTCATATCTCAAAACAATTATCAAGCATCCAACATCTCATCATATTCAATGCACTTAGTGTGAATTTTTTTACTACATTGATATTGGATGTCTATCATGTGAAAACTAGTTTTATAGCCTAAACACATTACCATGCTGTTTTAATAGACTCTCAAAAGGATATATGTGAAGCACGAGAGTTCAACAATTTCTTGAAAATATAATCACCACTGTGCTCTAAAAGATATAAGTGAAGCACTAGAGCAAAAACAATTCAACTAAAAAGATATAAGTAAAGCACATAGAGTGTTCTATCAATTCCTAGGCCATATTTAACTCTCTCAAATAGGTGTGTCCAGCAATGATAATTGTGGAAAACTAACAAGCAAATACTCAAATTATACAAGACGCTCCAAGTAAAACACATATCATGTGGTGAATAAAAATATAGCTCCAAGTATAGTTACCGATGGATGAACACGAAAGAGGGGATGCCTTCCCGGGGCATCCCCAAGCTTAGGATTTTGGTTGTCCTTGAATTTTACTTGGGGTGCCATGGGCATCCCCAAGCTTAGTCCCTTGCTACTCTTTGTTCGATACTCCATCAAAGCAATACTCAAAACTTGAAAACTTAACAACACAAAACTTAGACAAAACTCTCGTGAACTCCGTTAGTATAAGAAAGCAAACCACTACTCAAAGGTACTGCAATGAATTAAGTCTTTGTTTATATTGGTGTTAAACCTACTGTATTCCAACTTCTCTATGGTTCATACATCCCAATATTCCTCACAGATGCATTGAAATAAGCAAACAACACACGAAAAACAGAATCTGTCAAAAACAGAACAGTCTGTAGTAATCTGCAGGTTTCGCATACTTCTGTAACTCCAAAAAATTCAAACTAAATTGGTAAACATGAGGAATTTTTCTATTAATCATCTGCAAAAAAATCTACTAAATAGCACGTTCCAGTAAAATCTGATGACCATTCTAGCGAGCGCTAACGATTCTGTTTTTCACAGCAAGATCATATAAACTTCAACAAGTCTTCCCAAAGGTTCTACTTGGCACAAACACTAAACAAAACATGAAACCACATCTAAACAGAAGCTAGATGCAATGTTTATTCCCTAACAGCAGCAAAAACAAAAAATATAAAATTGGGTTGCCTCCCAGCAAGCGCTATCGTTTTACGCCCCTAGCTAGGCACGATACAAGGATAAATCTAGGTATTGCCATCCTTGGAAGGCAATCCATAAGTGGCTCTCATGATAGATTCATATGGTAATTTGATTTTCTTTAAAGGAAAGTGTTCCATGCCCTTCCTTAACGGAAATTAGAATCTAATATTTCCTTCCTTCATATCAATAATTGCACCAATCGTTCTAAGGAATGGTCTACCAAGAATAATAGGACATGAAGGATTGCAATCTATATCAAGAACAATGAAATCTATGGGCACATATTTCCTATTGGCAATAATAAGAACATCATTAATTCATCCCATAGGTTTCTTAATAGTGGAATCCTCAAGATGCAAATTTAAAGAACAATCATCAAGCTCATGGAAACCTAGCAAATCACCCAAAGTTTTTGGGATAGTGGAGACACTTGCAACCAAATCACACAAAGAATAGCATTCATGATCTTTAATTTTTATTTTGATATTAGGTTCCCACTCATCATAAAGATTTCTAGGGATAGAAACTTCTAACTCAAGTTTTTCTTCATAAGATTGCATCAAAGCATCAACTATGTGTTTGGTGAAAGCTTTATTTTGACTATAAGCATGCGGACAATTTAGTATGGAATGCAACAAGGAAATACAATCAATAAAAGAGCAATTATCATAATTGAATCCCTTGAAATCCAAAGTAGTGGGTTCATCACTATGCAAAGTTTTAATCTCTTCACTCCCACTTTTAACAATTTTAGCATCAAGATCGAAAAACTTCGAATCATTGGGACAACTTAAAGCAGAATCATCTCCAATCCTATCTTCAACAAGATTTATAATAGAAAAGAAGGATCTAATAGGAGACACATCAATAACTTTCAGATCCTCATTTATATTTTCATGATAACTAGAAGCACACGCGTTAATATAATTCTCTCTTTTAGAACGCATCCTAGTGGTTTCTTATTTGCATTTATCAATGGAAATTCTCATGGATTTGAGAGACTCATTGATATCATGCTTAGGTGGGATATATCTATGTTTCAAAGAATCAACAACAAGAGTAATTCTATCCACACTTCTACCAATTCATCAATCTTAAGCAATTTCTCTTCAAGCATAGCATTGAAATTCTTTTGTGAGATCATAAACTCCTTAACACTAGTTTCAAATTCAGAAGGCATCTTTCCATAAGAGTTATTGTAGGAATTACCATAATTATTAGAGGAATTGCTAGAAAAGGCCTAGGATTAAAGTTCCCTCTATAAGCATTGTTACCAAAATTATTCCTACCAACGAAATTCACATCCAAAGATTCATTGTTATTTTCAATCAAAGTGGACAAAGGCATATCATTAGGATCAGAAAAAGCACTCTTAGCAGGAAATAATTTCATAAGTTCATCCAACTTTCCACTCAAAACACTAATTTCTTCAATAGCATGCACTTTTTTACTAGTAGATCTTTCGGTGTGCCATTGAGAATAATTGACCATGATATTATCTAGGAGTTTGGTAGCTTCTCCTAAGGTTATTTACATGAAAGTGCCTCCTGCGGCCGAATCTAAAAGATTTCTAGCAGCAAAATTCAAGCCAGCATAAAAGTTCTGAATAATCATCCATAGATTCAAACCATGTGTAGGGCAATTACGTATCATTAGTTTCATCCTCTCCCAAGCTTGTGCAACATGCTCATGATCTAGTTGCTTAAATTTCATAATATTGTTTCTAAGAGAGATGATCTTAGTAGGAGGGAAACACTTAGAGAGAAAAGCATATTTGCACTTATTCCACGAATCAATACTATTTCTAGGCAAAGAGGAAAACCAAGTTTTAGCATGATCTCTAAGTGAAAATGGAAATAACTTCAATTTAACAATATCGTTATCCGTATCCCTTTTCTTTTGCATATCACACAAATCAACAAAGTTGTTTAGATGGTAGCGGCATCTTCACTAGGAAGGCCGGAGAATTGATCTTTTATGACAAGATTCAACAAATCGGCATTGATCTCACAAGATTCAGCATCGGTAATAGGAGCAATAAAGTGCTAATAAAATCAATATTGCTGGTATTGGAGAAGTCACACAATTTGGTATTGTTCTGAGCCATAGTGACCAGCAAGCAATCAAACACACAAGCAAACAAGAAGCAAGCGAACGATAAACACACGGGAGAAGAAGGGCACATAAAATGGCAAGGGTGAAGTGGGGGAGAGGAAAATGAGGGGCAAAAATGTAGTGCAAAGGATAAGGGTTTGTGATAGGTACTTGGTATATGACTTGTGCGTAAGCCTCCCCGGCAACGGCGCCAGAAATTCTTCTTGCTACTTCCCGAGCTTGCGTTGTATTCCCTCGAAGAGGAAAGGGAGATGCAACACAGTAGCGTAAGTATTTCCCTCAGTTTTTTAGAACCAAGGTATCAATCCAGTCGGAGACCACGCGCAAGTCCCTTGCATGTGCACAAACAAATAAGAACTTCACAGCCAACGCGATAAGGGGTTGTCAATCCCTTTACGGTCACTTATGAAATTGAGATCTGATAGAGATGATAGTTTATATTTTTGGTATTTATTGTTTATAAGAACGGAAAGTAAAAGCAGAAAAACTAAAGTAGATGTAGATTGATATGTTGAGAATAGACCCGAAGGCCATAGTGTTCTCTAGTGGCTTCTCTCATGAAAGCGATATTCTACAGCGGGTAAACAAATTACTGTCGAGCAATTGATAGAAAAGCGAATAATTATGAGACTATCTAAGCATGATCATTGTATATAGGCAACACGTCCGAGACAAGTAGACCGACTGCTGCCTACATCTACTACTATTACTCCACACATCGACGGCTATCCAGCATGCATCTAGTGTATTGAGTTCATAAGAACAGAGTAACGCCTTAAGCAAGATGACATGATGTAGAGGGATTAACTCAAGCAATATGATATAAACCCCATCTTCTTATCCTCGATGGCAACAATACAATACATGCCTTGCTGCCCCTACTGTCACTGGGAAAGGACACCGCAAGATTGAACCCAAAGCCAAGCACTTCTCCCAATGCAAGAACTATAGATCTAGTAGGCCAAACCAAACCAATAATTCAAAGAGACTTGCAAGGATATTATGAGCACACATAAAGAGTTCAGAAAAGAACCAAATATTTCTCATAGATAATCTTGATCATAAACTCACAATTCATCGGATCTCGACAAACACACCGCAAAAAGAGATTACATCAAATAGATCTCCTCAAACACCGAGGAGAACTTTGTATTGAGATAGAGAGAGAGAAGAAGCCATCTAGATACTAGCTATGGACCCGAAGGTCTGTGGTAAACTACTCACAACTTATGGTGAGGGCGATGATGATGATGTAGAAGCACTCCGTGATGGATCCCCCCTCCGGCGGAGCTCCGGAACAGGCTCCAAGATGGGATCTCACAGGTACAGAAGGTTACGGCGGTGAAACTAGGGTTTTCTCTCTATTGCTGATGGTTTCTAGGTACGTAGGCTTATATAGGAGGAAGGAGGACACCGGGGGCCTCACGAGGGACCCACGAGGCAGGGGGCGCGCCCTGGGAAGGGGGGCGCGCCGCCCACCCTCGTGGGCACCTCGTGGCCCCTACTCCGTGGTTCTCAAGTCTCCAGTTCGTGATTTTCTCCAAAAATATCTCTCCTGAAGGTTTCATTCCGTTTGGACTCCGTTTGATATCCCTTTTCTGTAAAACCCTAAAACATGCAAAAATAGCAATCTGGATTGGGCCTTTGGGTTAGTAGGTTAGTCCCAAAAAAAAGTGTATGACAAAGCCCATTAAACATCCAAAACATCATAAATAATAGCATGGAACAATAAAAAATTATAGATACATTGGAGACGTATTAGGCGGCAAAACAAACTCTCCTCGTGCGAAATTGATGTAAGCAAATATTTTAAATAGGGGTTGATGTGTAACTTCCCTCAGACGTGACACAGCCGCCCTACATATCAGCCCCGTTCATACACCATGGGTGGCAAAACACCCTCTCCTCACCCAAAATCGCTATCGACAATTATTGGGGAGATGGGAGATAACCGTCCTATCCCCAACTGACGAGATGACTGAAATTTTAAATGGGGGCTTAGTTCGTAACTTTCCCACATTTCAGACAAGCGCGTCCCAAAGACTGAGATCCCCCTCCCCCTCCATTTCCCCATTAATACACCGTGGGCGCCACAACAACCTCCCCACTCCGGCGAGCCTCCACCGTCCGCTACCCCATCCTCACCTAGCCGGAGTCGCTACTCCTACCCCGTTGTCCATTGCATCATATGGACGTCTCTCATCTACTGTGTCGGACGAGGATCCATTCATCGCGTCCTCTCGCTTCATCAGCGCCATCGTCCACCTTGCCTTTGCCGCTCTTACAACTGCCTCGTCCATGCCAACCGAACTTATCCCCCAACCCAGCCGTGTGCCGTCTAAAGTCTTCTTCCACGTCGACGACAGCCATCGCACCTTCAACACCCTCAATGTATCAGCAGGGGCCTAAACGGTGTCACAACAGAAGTGGTACTCTTTCATATCTGCTCAAGTTATTGATCTCACCCAGAAAATAGATCGTAACTTGTTTACCATACTTTTCTTGTCTATACCAAATCGTAGTGGCTAGTTGAAAGCAAACATTTGTTGCGAAGTAGCCTTTGTCCGATTTGCACCTTCAGATCCGCCATGGCGCGGTCATTATACTCGTAAAGCTTACGGTTTTCCCCCTTTATATTCAGTACCATCATCATAGGTGCTTCGTTTCATGCTAGCACTGCTCCTCAATACGTCAACCCATCAAGACAAACAACATGCCACTCATAATTCCAAAGCTTAGTTGTTGAAATATGAATCTGATATAATGCTCATATTACTAAAACAGAGAAAGTTTAATTGGTCAGCTATTGTTCCTATATTCGTTTCGAAAAGCATGTGTGCCACAGCAGGGATTTGCATTTCTCTATGTGCTCTAGTTCATCATGTGTGGGCAACACACATTGTATTATCTAACTAGCAAGATGCTCGTGCGTTGCACAGAACATCAAGTTGCATTTGTATGAGTAGTTTATCTTGTGGGAGTAAAGGATGCTTTCAATGATTCTATATGGTCTACCATAATATCCGGGAAATGCTGGGAGCTATGTCGTCTATGATAGTCTAGACCGATAGTAACAGTATTGTGTTTTCAGTTGAATAGAGCTTTACCTTTTGGGGCCGAAAGCTTTCTTGTTGTACCAGCAATACAAGCCCATCTGGTCTAGCTAGTTCCACTTTCTTGATTTTACTCTTGATGCTTAGGGTTTTCCCCTTTTATCGACCCTACTATGATCTGCGTAGGTGCTTTCTTTCATACTAGCAGTACTCCACTCTTCAAGCTAAACAACACAACATGCATAATTCTAAAGCTTAGTTGTTCAAATATGATTGTGATATGATACTGATATTAGTTAACAGACATGTTTAATTGGTTAGCTAAAGGTCCCACTTGAGTTTCCAAATGCATGTCACGACATATAGAGACATAAGAATTGCATTTCTTTATCACTTGTTTATTGTACTTTCTTGTCCATACCAAATATTAGTAGTTATTTCAAAGCAATCATCAGTTGCAAACTACACTTTGCGCGGTTTGCAGCTTCAGATCTGCCATCCCACTGCCACAGTCAACACTATACTCATCATGCTTATGGTTTCCCCATTTTATGATAACCAGGATCAGCCTACATGGTTTGTGTCGTAATCGCACTGCTCCACCCATCGAGCTAAACAAGCTTAGTTGTACAAATTCGAATTTGATATTATGTTGATATTAGTAAAACTGAGACATGTTTAATTGGTCAACTAAATGTTCCTACTTTAGTTTCAAAATGCATGTGAGCCACAAATGGAGAGACTGGAAGGAATATTATTTCTCTATGCGCTCTAGTTCATCAACCGTGGGCAACAAACATTGTATAAAAACACTTGTAATATCTTCAATCTACTTGCTCTTCTACTCTTCTTTAACATGATCCTCTTGACTTCTTCAATAAGTATGTTCCTTGTTGGGAAGAGTAGCAGAGACATTTGCGGTCGACTAGCCAGGTCGAGTTGTTCTCCCTTAGTGTGCATTTTAAATCTGTCAGGTCAGGTCTAATTGTTCTTCTTTACTATATATTGAAGCTATCATCTGTGAAGTATCATCACTTCTGGATCTCTCATATTTTGAGTAGTAGACCACATTATATTAATGCACACACAAAACTACAGCATGCATGGCATCTCTCAGAAGAATTACAGAGATAGCACAAAGAGGTTTACATAGAGGCAATATTGGATTAGAATCACTTCTGCATTACAAAGACAACCTCACTTTTTTTATGTTTTCATGCATGTTAGTTATTGAACATGATCAAAATGAATATGAGAATGGGCGCACGAGAGGAATATTGCGGAACAATCCACTGGCTAACATACTAGGCATGGTGGAGGATGGCCTATCTTATTCACCCATCAAGGTGCTTTCTATAACTTGGCAAGGTTGTATTGGTCGCACATATTTCACATACGACCTCTTGCATTACTTATACTTTGTTACACACAACCATCTGCTTAGTTTAAGAATCATATATGAGTATATGCCATACCTATCTATTTTCTGTACCTATTCCATGTGTCATCATACTATGTTTTTCCAGTCAAATGTTGTCTGTTCGTAATAGATGACCATAATTAAGATTGTGAGTGTAGATCCTCAAGGAGTACAAAGTAGGTATTTTTAAAAGGGATTCATACCTGTTAAATCAAATAGATCAGCAGCCAAACCCCTATTAGAACTGCTGAGAGCCCAGCGTCAGGTACGGTCTATGATATCAATTCAAAATGTGAACTCCTAAATTTCTACGTGTGCCTTACCTTCTTTCTTGTATGAAAACTAGTTTTAGATGAATCTCCTTTGTTAAAAGATCATACGATCTCAAGACAATACTAGGAACTACATTGCTCTTGTCAGTACGTCTTTCCCTTTGTCAGCATACTTACACTCATTGCTATTTGATTGTGTGGCATCAATGTAAATGTTCACTTCTTTATCCTCCTTTGCTCGAAATTATAAGTTCTACATTTACTCTTAGATAATTTTAGAATTAACACAATGGTTTTGATGTTTTGGATTGCTCATGTAAGTACCTATTGTCATGTACTCCCTCTGTATCAAATTAATTGTTGCTCAATTGGATGTATTTAGAAATTAATAGTGCTGGATACATCCATTTGAGCGACAAGTAATAACGGCGGTGATAGTATTATTGTACTTGCATTGCGAGATAGTTGATTTTCTAGCATTACTCTGCATCTTATCTACCCTGCCCTCCACATTTACTCCAAATGATCAGATCTACATTTACTCTTACCATGATGTTGAATAAAGCCAATGCCACTACACACGTTAATGTCTCCATTCCTCTTGTCAGTACCTTTTGCCTTGTAATGCTCTACTTAATTAATTGTTGTTTGATTACATGTATCATCACCCTGCACCTGAGCTTCATTATCCTATATTTCATCAATATTATTTGATCTATGTTACTCTTTACAAAATGTATAATAAAGCCAATGCTTATATAGAAGTTTCTTTGGGGAATTTATTGAATTATCCTTCCATCGACATGGAGAAGGGCTTTGTCCAGCCCGCATTAACATGTAATTTAAGTTCCTCCTTCTCAAGCCTTCAAACTTTGTTCTAGTATAGATTTGGATAGGAATCATTTCCTCCAGTGCTGTTTACTTTGGTGTTCACATCTGATTGGATGTTTGCAACAACTACCAGTTTTAAATTGTAGTTGTAAAAACATGTTCCTTATGCAGAACAGATCCATTTATTTGCTTATATAATTGTGAAACCTGTTACGTGTCTCCTTGTTTCTCTTTCAGAGTCGTACCTCTCATGCCAGGCAAAACTTTAGGGAAGATAGTGAGCCAAACTATCTTGAAGAGAGAGAGAGATGACCCCAAGGTCATGTCTTGATGAAGACTGTGAGTTGAAGCTACTCACCAGCAGCTGTGAGACAACCTCTGTGTAGTTGCTGCCTCAAACAGTTCCACTTCTTCAGGGTCAACTTAAAGTGGAAAAGCTTGCTTCAGCTCAACTCCAACTTTATGTTAATGATGTGAAGAAGGCCGCTAAGGACACACATGTGTGCTTTATTGCTATGCAGCTACAGTTAGAGCATCTACTATTGGCACAACACAGGTCTTGTCAGCTTGTTCAACTTCTTTGGGTGGAGCCCCCGGGTAGGACTAACGCCTTCTGAAGTGCTCTCAATTTTGCATATTCTTTTGTCGTCGCATTTAATGCACTAGTGGCGACCTTTGATGCCCAGTGTATGTAATTCACGGCCACGTTGCGCTTTATTATCACCGGTGGCGAACTTTGATGCCCAGTGGATGTAATATGCCGCAATTTCTTAATTGTATAGTCTAGGTTTATTCTTGGTCGGTATGCTGTAATTTAGGCCAGAAGCTTCAATGGATCTCAGTGTTGCTGGTCTTCAGGTCGGCCCGTAACTCGCTATATATGGGCCAAAACATGGGCCTACAATCATCTTAGGCCATTAGCAGGTCTAAATGTATAATAGTTTTCCACCTTTAACAGGCCAAGTAAAGTTCTCGGCCAGCTGGGCTAGAGAATACCATTAGCTTTTCACAGGCTAAAAACTAGATTGGGGTTGCGTTAAGCGAAAAAATTCATAGGACAATATAGGCTGGAACTGCATTAGGCCCATGTTTGGCCCAAATAGAATGAGCCATTAACAGGCCAAAATATATCTCGGGCCATGCTTGGCCCAATAAATTTATGGGCTTTAAGCAGGGCAGTATCAACACGGGTCGTAGGGCCAACAGTGTCACGGGCCATTAACAGATGGTCTCTGAGCAGGCTGGATTCAACGCGGGCTGTAATTAGGCCCAACACTTACACGGGCAACAAATAGACCGATAGGCCTGTTGGGCTGAAATTTATCTATGAAGAATACGGGCCGTGAAGGGCCCTAAAGTTACTTCTGACTAGAAATAGCCTAGTTTCTCCATGGGTTGTTAAATGGCCTAAAGTAAAACCGGGCTGAGAATAGCCCAGATGTACCACAGGACGCTAACAGGTCGAAACTATTATCTAGCCGAGCGGGTAAACGGGCATTTAATAGGCTGAAATACAAACCTGTCTTAGATTGGCCCAAAATAATAGTGTCCTGTTAACGTGCCTGATCTGATATGGGCCGTAATTTTGCCAAAAAGAGGAAAGGTTATGAACGGCCTTATCTTATATGTGCCTCAATTTGAACCAAAACATGGCACATTGTTAACGGGCCAGCCCACTAGTGTATGAAAATTTATGGTTGGCCTTTGGCTGGGCCGGGCTTTTTACCTTCAATGGGCCATAGTTGGGCTATGCCACGTGTTGACAGGTCATAGGCGTTTTCCGTCCATTGTAGGGATGACATCTATCCCAACAATGAGCTGACACATGGATCTTCCGGCGAATGAGAATTTTACACGTGGAAAATCCCCATTGGTCGGTGTTGATAACGGGATATCGGATCCAAACCGGAACCCGATATCTTAACGCCGACCCGTTACGGTGGATGCCACATGTTGGTTACCCTTGACGAAAACACTTCCATGATGCGCCATTTATTGTCATGGAAGTGGACACTTCCGTGATGATAATTTTGGTATTGTCATGGAACACTTTGTTGGGTTCTACCGTAGGATGCGTCGACTGCAAATAAAAAATTCCTACATGCAGAACATCCAGGAACATGCTAAGGAAGATGGATCACAGATTGTTACCAATAGACGCGCAGTGCTGTGTAGCGGAAGTAGAGTTGAGGCAGCACGTTCTGGAGTCATCTCCTCCTTGCGTATCCCCACGTAGCCAATCGGATCCCACGAACAGGTTTCCCGGAGCGGCGCAAGTGCACCGCCTCTAACGGTATCCGTGCGTGCAAGAGGAACATCGTGCGGCGGACTGCTAGGTCCTATCACATAATTGGCGATGAATGGAGCTGGCTAGTTGCAACACATGCAAAGCCCTAATGATGGTGCTGAAGCGATCAACTGATAAGTGTGCCGTACGTCCACTATATATAGGCATCCGTCATGGGCTCAACACTTGGGCCTCGCATGGATCCTAAAGCCCAAAATCTGTTCGGTCTATGTCTGAGTCCGAGTAGGACCAAGTCTGACTCGTGGAGTCAGATCCAACCTCACAGGTTCCTTCCCTTAAGCGCGTGACCCCTTAGGTTCAGGTTGGCTTGGTAACACTTTGGATCACCTCTGACCTGCATGGTTAGTAGCGGCCTCTAGCAAGGCGTGCCGACCACCAAGTAGACTATGAAGTTGGTTAGGCGAACCTGTACAACGTGTCACACTTCTGTTCGCTTTGCCTCACGATATATGTAGTCGGGCTCAAGGCGATACTATCATCCTTGTGGTAGCCCGACCTCTTTCTCGTTATAGTGATGCTGACCCAAACCGGATTACCTCATAGTCCTTGTCGCATGGCCATGATTATCCTAGTCGGATCACACGAGGGGCCCAGAGTATATCTCTGGTGATCGAAGGGGCAAATCCCATCTTGCTCAACCATGTCTCGCAACATGGGTCTGCACAAACCCGAAACCTACATTTGTAACTACCCAGTTATGGAGTAGCGCTCGGTCGACCCAACGCAAGTCTGTCACCATCCCGAGTACATGTGGCAGCTCAGGTCTTTGGACATAGAACATATGTTGTACTAGAGACTCACAGATGACATATCGTTGTGTCTCATAGTTGGTTCTGTCCATTCCAATATTCATCCGAGCTTGGATCTAGTCACCTCTGATCCAACCTCAGATCGATCAGATCCATGCAGTTCGGCAGCATCAGATGCTTCATGGCTAGTGAGACAAAGCAATCCACCGTATTGCATGCTAGTCTAGTCCAACGTGTGCCCACATGTCACTTACGACAAGAGACCATTTAGGATGTATCATACAACACAACATCTCACAAACAAGTCATGTACTTGCCAACCAGTATCATTGATTAAATCCAAGGAATTTCTTTATTCATAAACACATAGGAAATATCATCATACATGATTGCCTCTAGGGCATATCACCGACAGTCCCCCACTAGCACTAGAGTCAATGAAATTGTCATTGTATGCCCATAGCTCTAACGTGCCCCTCATGCTTTGGTTGTGGAAGCGGCTTAGTCAATGGATCTGCAACATTTGCATCCGTTTGAATTTTGCATAACTCTATATCACCACTCTTTACGATCTTTCGTATCAGGTGATATTTCCGATCTTTGTGTCTGGTCCTGTGGTGCTTCCTCGGCTCCTTGGCTTGTGCGATGGCACCATAATTATCACAATAAAGGTCCAACGGTTTCACCGAGGCTGGGAAACCAAGATCATCTAGAAAGTTCTAGATCCAAACACCTTCCTTTGCATCTTCACAAGCCGCAATGTATTCGGCTTCTGTGGTAAATCGGCCACCTTATCGTTCTTGGAACTCGTCCAGCTCACTACTCCTCCGTTCATAACATACATGAATCCAGACTTTGATCCGCAATCATCTCTATGGGTTTGGAAACTAGCATCGATGTAACCCTTTAGGACGAGATCCTCCTCACCTCCTTAAACTAGGAACATCTCTTTAGTCCTTTTCAGGTACTTCAGAATAGTCTTTACCGCCGCCCAGTGACTCTCACCTGGGTTGGCCTGGTATGTACTTCTTAGGCTTATTGCAAAAGCAACATTAGGCCGTGTACATATCCTGGCATACATTATGGATCTGATTGCCGAGGCATACGGAATCCGAATCATCCTACTTTACTCATCAGATGACGAAGGACTCTGAGTCTCGCTTAGCCTTATACCATGTGAGACAGGCAAGGATCATTTCTTGGCCTCACTCATGTTGAACCGCTTCAACACTTTATCTAAGTACGTGCATTGGCTCAAGACGAGCAGCCTCCTCGATCTATCTCTATAGATCCTAATGCTCAATATGTAAACCACTTCACTGAGGTCCTTCATCGAAAACTTTCCATTCAATGATTTCCTGAGCGAGTTCAGCATTGAAACATCATTTCTGATCAGCAATATGTCATACACATATAGTATCAAAAACACTATCGAGCGCCCACTCAACTGCTTGTATAAACAATCGTGCTCTTCGCTTTTGATAAAACCGGGACCAGTGACAACCTCATCAAAATGAATGTTCCATCTCCTAGGTGCTTGTCTCAACCCACAAATGGATCTCTTGAGCTTGCATAGCTTACTAGTGCTATTCGGATCGACACAACCCTCGGGTTGTATCATATACACGTCCTCGGTTAAATTTCCATGAAGGAAGCCGTTTTGGCGTTCACCTGCCATATCTCATAATTGAAATATATAGGTATAGCCAGTATGATCCTCACCGTCTTCAGCCTCGCTACCGGCGAGTAAGTCTCATCCTAGTCAATTCCTTGAACTTGTCCATAACCGTTAGTGACAAGCCGAGCTTTGTGGATCTGAACATTTCCATCCACATCAGTTATCTTCTTAAAGACCCATTTTCAACCTATGTCTTTTACGCCAGGTGGCGGATAAACCAAGTCCCAAACTTGATTTTCTTCCATGGAATTTAATTCGGACCTCATGGCCTACAGCCATGCCTTGGCATCTGGGCTGTCCATCACTTTTGCATACGTAGCTGGCTCGTTGCTTTCCTGCAACAACACATCGCGCACTCTGCGCAATCTTTCCAACCTCCATGGTTCGGGTGCCGCTTCCACCTCGGGTTCCCTGACAGACTCCGGTATGATCACATCACCTGCCATGTTGTCCCCAAGTGGTGCTCGAACTTCTTCGAGTTGCACCTGCCTCTCACTAACATCCATCCCGAGAAACTCTTTCTCAAGGAAGGCGTCGTTTCGAGCAACAAACACTTTGTTCTCTTCGCAGTTGTAGAAGCTATATCCCAAGGTTTCCCTGGGATATCCCACGAATATGCACTTATCCGACTTGGGTGTAACCTTGTCTGACATAAGTCATTTTACAAATGATTGACAACCCCAAATATTTAGAAAAGACAACTTGGGACTCTTCCGAGTCCACATCTCATGTGGTGTCTTATATACGGATTTAGATGGTATTCTGTTGAGTGTAAAAGCTGCAGTTTCTAGACCATATCCCCAGAATGACATGGGTCAATCCGATTTGCTCATCATAGATCAAACCATGTCCAACAAGGTATGATTCTTCCGTTCCGACATGCCATTTCTCTATGGCATACCCGGTGGTGTGAGCTGAGGTACTATACCTCAACTCCTGGCTCATGTACTCACCTCCACGATTAGATCGTAGATTCTTTATAGTCTTGTCGACCTGATTCTCAACCTCGTTGTGAAATTCTTTAAACTTTTCAAAAGTTTCGGACATCTGCCTCATTCAATAGATATATCCCTATCTACTCAAGTCGCCGGTCAAAGTCTCGAAGTACTGATAGCAAGCTCTAGCAGTTGTGCTCATTAGACCACACACATAACTGTGTATTAGCTCCAACAGCTCAGATGCCCTCTCGCAACTCTTTGCAAAAGGATACCTAGTCATCTTGCCGAGCAAGCATGATTCGCATGTCCCGAATGACTCGAAGTTGGGCGAAGTTAGGGGCCCATCACTATGGATCTTCTTCACGAGTGCTGCTACTTCTGCAGCTGCACCTGCCCCTACTCCTCCGCGCTCGTCCATCACCGTGCCCCACCTCCACCTCCGCCGTTGCTGCGCCACCGTCGCCCCTACCACACGCCTCTAGCGGCCGCTCTCGCATCGCCACGGCCAAGACTCGCCACGCCTCGCCCGTCACGCCCCGCGACTAGCCAGGGCGGGTGCTCTAGCGGGCTGGCGGCCGTCGCCTACATGCCCGCGCCCGCTAAGGCCCTCCGTCCCAATGACAAGTGGGGCCCGCCCCTGTACGTTTAAAAAAAGAGAAAAAAATAATTAAAAAGCAATTATATATATATAATATATTAATTAATTAATTACTTAATTAATTCTGTTTAGATTAACCTACTGACTAGTTAAACTAATTAACTTTGTTTAGTTAAACTGTGACTATGTGAAATGGGACCCACTTGTCAGTTTGACTGGTCAACGGTCAGAGTTAACCGCTGATGTCATGCTGACATCATAAAGGCATTTTTGAATTAAAATAATCTTTTAATTATACAAAATTAATTAAAACTTTGTAAATTAATATAAAATAAACTATAACTCGGATGAAAATACTTTGTCAATGAAAGTTGCTCACAACGATGAGACGAATCCGAGTACGCAGTCCATTCGTCCGCCACACGTCCCAAGCATAGCGATCATGCAAAAATCCCGGATGTTTTCCCCCATTGCCAGTAGCTCCTAGTACCACGTTAGGGCACACCTCTTCTCTCCGGTAGACTACGAGACCGATGTTGTTGCTGCCCCGATTGTCATTGGTTTTGATGACCCCTCCTTCTCGGTTGAGCTTCCAGGCAAGCCCCTGATACGTCTCCAATGTATCTATAATTTTGATTGTTCCATGCTATTATATATTCTGTTTTGGATGTTTAATGGGCCTTATTATACACTTTTATATTATTTTTGGGACTAAACTACTAACCCAAGGCCCAGTGCAAATTGTTGTTTTTTGCCTATTTTAGAGTTTCGCAGAAAAGGAATATCAAACGTAGTACAAACGGAATGAAAGCTTCGGGAGAGTTATTTTTGGAACCGTATCTACCCAGAAGACTTGGAGTACACGTGAGGGAATGGAGGAGGTGGCCACGAGGGTCCAGGGCGCGCCCCCTCCCCCTAGGCACGCCCCCACCCTCGTGGGCCCCCTCTGGCTCCCCCGATGCCCTCCTTCCTCATATATATATATCCATGTACCTTGAAAACATCGAGGCAATAGAGAAAACTCTAATTCCACCGCCGCAACCTTCTGTTCCCGTGAGATCCCATCTTTTGGCCTGTTCCGGAACTCCGCCGGAGGGGGGGTCTACCACGGAGTGCTTCTACATGAACACCATAGCCTCACCAATGAATTGTGAGTAGTTTACCACAGACCTTCGGTCCATAGCTATTAGCTAGATGGCTTCTTCTCTCTTTTTGGATCTCAATACAAAGTTCTCCTCGATCTTCGAGGACATCTATTCGATGCAATCTTTTTGTGGTGTGTTTGTCGATATCCGATGAATTGTGGGTTTATGATCAAGATTATATTTGAACAATATTTAATTCTTTTCTGAAGTATTTTATGTATGATTATAATATCCTTGCAGGTCTCTTCGAATTATTGGTTTGCTATAGCCTACTAGATCTATAGTTCTTGCAATGGGAGAAGTGCTTGGCTTTGGGTTCAATCTTGCGGTGTCCTTTCCCAGTGACAGCAGGGGTAGCAAGGCACGTATTGTATTGTTGCCATCGAGGATAAAAAGATGGTGTATATCTCATATTGCTAGAGTTTATCCCTCTACATCATGTCATCTTTATTAAAGCATTACTTTGTTCTTATGAACTTAATACTCCAGATGCATGCTGGATACCGGTCGATATGTCAAGTAATAGTAGTAGATGCAGAATCGTTTCGGTCTACTTGTCACGGACGTGATGCCTATATATAATGATCATGCCTAGATATTCTCATAACTATGCACTTTTCTATCAATTGCTCGACAGTAATTTGTTCACCCATCGTAGAATTCTGCTATCATGAGAGAAGCCACTAGTGAAACCTATGGCCCCCGGGTCTATTCTCAACATATTTATCTCCCATCTATTTTACTTTGCTCTATTTACTTTCTGTTCTTATACCAAAAATACCAAAAATATCATACTATCCTATCTATCAGATCTCACTTTCGTAAGTGACAGTAAAGGGATTGACAACCCCTTATCGCGTTGGCTGAGCAATTTTTATTTGTTTGTGCAGGTGCGAGGGACTCGCGCATGGTATCCTACTGGATTGATACCTTGGTTCTCAAAAATTGAGGGAAGTACTTAGGCTACTGTGATGTATCACCCTTTCCTCTTTCAGGGAATACAACGCAAGCTCGAGAAGTAGCAGGAAGAATTTCTAGCGGCGTTGCCGGGGAGGCTTACGCAAAAGTCATATACCAAGTACCTATCACAAACCCTTATCCTTCGCATTACATTATTTTCCTCTCGTTTTCCTCTCCCCCACTTCACCTTTGCCATTTTATTCGCCCTTCTTTTTCCGTGTGTTTACCGTTCGCTTGTGAGTTGGATTGCTTGCTGGTCACTATGGCTCAGAACAATACCAAATGTGTGACTTTTCCAATACCAACAATAATGATTTTATTAGCACACCTATTGCTCCTGAATCTTGTGAGGTCAATGCTGCCCTATTGAATCTTGTCGTGAAAGATCAATTTTCTCGCCTTCCTTGTGAAGATGCTGCTACCCATCTACACAACTTTGTTGATTTGTGTGATATGCAAAAGAAGAGGGATACGGATAATGATTTTGTTAAATTGAAGCAATTTCCGTTTTCACTTAGAGATCGCGTTTCAACTTGGTTTTCCTCTTTGCCTAGAAATAGTATTGATTCATGGAATAAGTGCAAAGATGCTTTTATCTCTATGTATTTTCCTCCCGCTAAGATTATCTCTCTTTGAAACGATATTATGAATTTTAAGCAACTAGATCATGAGCATGTTGCACAAGCTTGGGAGAGAATGAAATTAATGATACGTAATTGCCGTACACATGGTTTGAACTTATGGATGATTATACGAAAAAATTATGCTGGCTTGAATTTTGCTTCTAGAAATCTTTTAGATTCGGCCGCAGGAGTCACTTTCATGGAAACTACCTTAGGAGAAGTTACGAAACTCCTAGATAATATTATTGTTAAATATTCTCAATGGCACACCGAAAGATCTACTAGTAAAAAAGTGCATGCTATTGAAGAGATTAGTGTTTTGAGTGGAAAGATGGATGAACTTATGAAATTATTTGCTACTAAGAGTGCTTCTTCTGACACTAATGATATGCCTTTATCCATGTTGATTGAAAATAATAATGAATCTTTGGATGTGAATTTTGTTTGTAGGAATAATTTTAGGTAACAACGCTTATAGAGCAAACTTTAATCCTAGGCCTTTCCCTAGTAATTCCTCTAATAATTATGGTAATTCCTACAATAACTCTTATGGAAATTTTGGTAAGATGCCCTCTGAATTTGAAACTAGTGTAAATGAGTATATGGATTCGCAAAAGAATTTCAATGCTTTGCTTGAAGAAAAATTGCTTAAGATTGATGAGTTGGCTAGAAACGTGGATAGAATTACTCTTGATGTTGATTCATTGAAACATAGATCTATTCCACCCAACCATAATATAAATGAGTCTCTCAAAGCCATGAGAATTTCCATTGATGAATGCAAAGAAAGAACCGCTAGGATGCGTGCTAAAAAAGATTGCTTTATGAAAGCGTGTTCTTCAAGCTATCATGAAAATAAAGATGAAGATCTGAAAGTTATTGATCTGTCTCCTATTAGATCGTTGTTTTCTATTATGAGTCTTGACAAAGATGGGACTAGAGATGAGTCTACTTTAGCTAAAAGGCGTCACAATGATTCGGAGTTTTTAGATATTGATGCTAAAATTGTTAAAAGTGGGATTGCAGAGATTAAAACTTTACATAGTGATGAACCCACTATTTTGGATTTCAAGGGATTCAATTATGATAATTGCTCTTTAATAGATTGTGTTTCCTTGTTACAATCCGTACTAAATTATCTGCATGCTTATAATCAAAATAAAGCTTTTACCTAACACATAATTTATGCTTTGATGCAATCTTATGAAGAAAAACTTGAATTAGAAGTTTATCCCTAGAAAGCTTTATGATGAGTGGGAAACTACTATTAAATTTCAAATTAAAGATCATGAATGCTTTGCCTTATGTGATTTGGGTGCAAGTGTTTCTACTATCCCAAAAACTTTGTGTGATTTGTTAGGTTTCCATGAGCTTGATGATTGTTCTTTAAATTTGCATCTTGCGGATTCTACCATTAAGAAACCTATGGGAAGGATTAATGATGTTCTTATTATTTCCAATAGGAATTATTTGCCCGTAGATTTCATTGTTTTTTATATAGATTGCAATCCTTCATGTGCTATTATTTTTGGTAGACCTTTCCTAAGAACGATTGGTACAATTATTGATATGAAGGAAGGAAATATTTGATTCCAATTTCTGTTAAGGAAAGGCATGGAACACTTTCCTAGAATGAAAATCAAATTACCTTAAGAATCTATTATGAGAGCCACTTATGGATTGTCTACCAAAGATGGCAATACTATATCTATTCTTGTATCATGCCTTGATAGGGGCGTTGAACGATAGCGCTTGTTGGGAGGCAACCCAATTTTATTTTCTTTGTTTTTCTTCTGTTTATGAATAAATATTGCATCTAGCTTCTGTTTATATGTGTTTTTGTGTTTTAATTAGTGTTTGTGCCAAGTAGAACCTTTGGGAAGACTCGTGTTAAGTTTATATGATCATGCTGTAAAAAACAGAAACTTTAGCGCTCACGAGATTAGTTACCATATTTTACTGGAGAGTGCTATTTAGTTGATTCTTTTTTTAAGATGATTAATAGACAAATTCCTCACTTTTACCAATTTATTTAGTTTTTTTGGAGTTACATAAGTATTCGAAAGTTACTGATTACTACAGATTGTTCTGTTTTTTACAGATTCTGTTTTTCGTGTGTTGTGTTCTTATTTTGATGAATCTATTAAGTATCGGGGGGTATGAATCATAGAGAAGTTGGCATACAGTAGGTTTAACACCAATACAAATAAATAATGAGTTCATTACAGTACCTTTGAGTGGTGGTTTGTTTTCTTATCCTAACGGAGCTCACGAGATTTTTGGCTAAGTTTTGTGTTGTGAAGTTTTCAAGTTTTGAGTATGGCTTTGATGGACTATGGAACAAAGAGTGGCAAGAGACTAAGCTTGGAGATTCCCAAGGCACCCCAAGGTAAAATTCCAGGACAACCAAAAGCCTAAGCTTGGGGATGCCCCGGGAAGGCATCCCCTCTTTCGTCTTCATCTATCGATAACTATACTTGAGACTATATTTTTATTCACCCCATGATATGTGTTTTTGCTTGGAGCGTCATGTATGATTTGAGTCTTTGCTTTTTAGTTTACCACAATCATCCTTGCTGGATACACCTTTTGAGATAGATAAATGTGGTTGAGAATTTATTAGAATACTCTATGTGCTTCACTTATTTCTTTTGAGCTAGATAGTTTTGCTATAGTGCTTCACTTATATCTTTTAGAGCACGGTGGTGGTTTTATTTTGTAGAAATTGTTGATATCTCATGCTTCACTTATATCCTTTTGCGAGTCTTTTAGAAAAACATGGTAATGTGCTTTGGTTATAAAACTAGTCCTAATATGATAGGCATCCAAGATGTTTATAGTAAAAACTCTCATATAAAGTGCATTAAATACTATAAGAAGTTTGATACTTGATGATTGTTTTGAGATATGAGGATGGTGATATTAGAGTGATGCTAGAAGAGTAGTTGTGTATTTGATAAATACTTGTGTTGAGGTTTGCAAGTCATGTAGCATGCACGTATGGTAACCATTGTGTCACAAATTTGAAGCATGAGGTACTTTATTGACTGTCATCCTTTGTGTGGAGGTCGGGGGCGCTCGATGGTTAACTCCTACCAACATCCCCCCTAGGAGCATGCGTGTAGTACTTTTTTGATGACTTGTAGATTTTTGCAATAAGTATGTGAGTTCTTTATGACTAATGTTGAGTGCAAGGATTATACGCACTCTCACCCTTCCACCATTGCTAGCCTCTCTTGTATCGCGCAACTTTCGTTGGTACCATACACCCAACATATATCTTCCTCCAAACAGCCACCATACCTACCTATCATGGCATTTCCGTAGCCATTCCGAGATATATTGCCATGCAACTTTCCACCGTTCCGTTCATATGACACGCTTCATATTGTCATATTTCCATGCATGATCATGTAGTTGACATCGTATTTGTGGCTAGGCCACCATGCATAATTTTTCATACATGTCACTCTTGATTCATTGCACATCTCGGTAGACCGCCGGAGGCATTCACATAGAGTCATACTTTGTTCTAGTATCAAGTTGTAAATCAATATAAGTGTGATGATCATCATTATTAGAGCATTGTCCCAAAGAAAAAAAAAGAAGAAAAAAGGCCAAAGAAAAAAAATAAAGGCCCACAAAAAAGGAAAAAAGAAAAGAAAAGAAAAGGGACAATGCTACTATCTTTTTCCACACTTGTGCTTCAAAGTAGCACCATGTTCTTCATGACAGAGTGTCTCTTGTTTAGTCACTTTCATATACTAGTGGGAATTTTCATTATAGAACTTGGCTTGTATATTCCAACGATGGGCTTCCTCAAATACCCCAGGTCTTCGTGAGCAAGCAAGTTGGATGCACACCCACTTAGTTTCTTTTGTTGAGCTTTCATACATTTATAGCTCTAGTGCATCAGTTGCATGGAAATCCCTACTCACTCAAATTGATATCTATTGATGGGCATCTCCATAGCCCATTGATATGCCTATTTGATGTGAGACCATATTCCTCTTTTTTGTCTTCTCCACAACCACCACTCTATTCCACATAGTGCTATGTCCATGGCTCACGCTCATAAATTGCGTGAAAGTTGAAAGAGTTTGAAAAAAATTAAAGTATGAAACAAGTGCTTGGCTGAAACCAGGGTTGTGCATGATTGGAATATTTTTTGTGACAAAGATGGAGCATAGCCTAACTATATGATTTCGTAGGGATGAACTTTCTTTGGCCATGTTATTTTGAGAAGACATGATTCCTTTGGTAGTATGCTTGAAGTATTATTATTCTTATGTCAATATGAACTTTTATCTTGAATCTTTCGGATGTGAACATTCATGCCACAACAAAGAGAATTACATTTTGAATTATTTTAGTTAGCATTGCACATCAAAAATTATGTTTTTATCATTTCCCTACTCGAGGACGAGCAGGAATTAAGCTTGGCGATGTTTGATACGTCTACAACGTATCTATAGTTTTTTATTGTTCCATGCTATTATATATTCTATTTTGGATGTATAACGGGCTTTATTATACACTTTTATATTATTTTTGGGACTAACCTACTAACCCAAGGCCTAGTGCAAATTGCTGTTTTTTGCCTATTTTAGAGTTTCGCTGAAAAGGAATATATCAAACGGAGTCCAAACGGAATGAAACCTTCGGGAGAGTTATTTTTGCAACCGTGTCTACCCAGAAGACTTGGAGTACATGCGAGGGAACGAAGGAGATGGTCACGAGGGTCCAGGGCGCGCCCCCACCCTCGTGGGACCCCTCTCGCTCCCCCGATGCCCTCCTTCCTCCTATATATACCCATGTGCCCTTAAAACATCGATGCAACAGAGAAAACCCTAATTACACCGCCGCAACCTACTGTCCCCGTGAGATCCCATCTTGGACCTGTTCTGGAGCTCCGTCGGAGGGGGGATGTACCACGGAATGCTTCTACATCAACACCATAGCCTCACCAATGAGTTGTGAGTAGTTTACAACAGACCTTCGGGTCCATAGTTATTAGCTAGATGGCTTCTTATCTCTTTTTGTTTCTCAATACAAAGTTCTCCTGGATATTCGAGGAGATCTATTTGATGTAATCTTTTTGTGGTGTGTTTGTCGAGATCCGATGAATTGTGGGTTTATGATCAAGATTATCTTGGAACAATATTTGATTCTTTTCTGAAATCTTTTATGTATGATTATAATATCCTTGGAAGTCTCTTCGAATTATTGGTTTGGTTTGGCCTACTAGATCTATAGTTCTTGCAATGGGAGGCTTTGGTTTTAATCTTGCCGTGTCATTTCCCAGTGACAGGAGGGGCAGCAAGGCACATATTGTATTGTTTCCATCGAGGATAAAAATATGGGGTTTATATCATATTGCTTGAGTTTATTCCTCTACATAATGTCATCTTGCTTAAAGCATTACTCTATTCTTATGAAGTTAATACTCTAGATGCATGCTGGATAGCGGTCGATGTGTGGAGTAATAGTAGTAGATGCAGAATCGTTTCGGTCTACTTGTCACGGACGTGATGCCTATATATAATGATCATGCCTAGATATTCACATAACTATGCGCTTTTCTATCAATTGCTCGATAGTAATTTGTTCACCCACCATAGAATTCTACGATCATGAGAGAAGCCACTACTGAAACCTATGCCCCCCGGGTCTATTCAACATATTTATCTTCCATCCATTTTACTTTGCTTTATTTACTTTATGTTCTTATATAAAAAATACCAAAAATATCATACTATCCTATCTATCAGATCTCACTTTCGTAAGTGACCGTAAAGGGATTGACAACCCCTTATCACGTTGGCTGTGATGTTCTTATTTGTTTGTGTAGGTGTGAGGGACTCGCTCGTGGTGTCCTACTGGATTGATACCTTGGTTCTCAAAAACTGAGGGAAATACTTACGCTACTGTGCTGCATCACCCTTTCCTCTTCGAGGGAATACAACGCAAGCTCGAGAAGTAGCAGCCCCCCCTGATCAAACGGATATCACCTATTCCTCCCCTCTACTACTTGCATTAGAGTAGTATAACATGTTACTACTTTCGGTTAATCCTATTCTGCTCCATAGCCTGTCATTGTTGCTACAACTGTTGATACCTTTACCTACTATCCTAAATGCTTAGTATAGGATGCTAGTATTCCTTCAGTGGCCCTACATCCTTGTCCGTCTGCCATGTTATACTGTCGGGTGGTGATCATGGGTATATACTACATACATATTGTACATCATACATTTTGTGTCTAAAGTCGGGTCGGCTCGTAGAGTACCCGCGAGTGATTCACGGATTGGAGGCTGAAAGGACATTTACCCCGAAGGACCTCTGTGTGGATCTTTGTGGCGGAGCAAGAGGGCAGGTTGAGACACCCAGTCGAGAGGTGGCCTGGCCCTGGTTGTTGTCCGCGGTTATTTCATAGTAACACACTTAATGAGTTTGGATATTTGATCTGAGTCTTGCTACGAGCCTATGCGCATTAACCAGCTACGTGGGAACAATTTTGAGCTCTCGACGCCGTGGTATGAGCCGAAGCCTTCTTGACGTCAGCGACTGAGCGGCATGCCGGGTTGGACCGCGTAACGTAACTTCCTTTGAAATGGAGGTTGCTAGGTCTGCTCACCGGCCGTCCTCGCAACATGCAGGTGTGCCATGGGCGATGGGCCCAGACCCCTGCATGCTTAGGATTTAGATCGGCGTGCTGACCTCTCTGTTGTGCGTAGGTAATGCTGCGATGTGCTAATCTTCTGAGGTCGGGCATGACTCAGGAAAGTGTGTCCGGTCAGAGGGGATCGAGCGTGTTGGGTAATGTGGTGCACCCATGCAAGGAAGTTTATCTATTCGAATAGCCATGCCCCTCGGTAAAAGGACGACCCAGAGTTGTACTCCGACCTCATGACAACTAGAACATATACTTAATAAAATGCACCCAGACAAGTTCGAGAGACAACCCGGTGATCGCTTTCCCACAGGGCGATGAGGGGAGGATCGCCGGGTAGGATTATGCTATACGTTGTTACTTGGTGATCTTACCATCTACTCTCTTGTACTGCTGCAAGATGCAGGCTGCCAGAAGTGTAGTCTTCAATAGATTAGCTATCCCCCTCTTATTCTAGCATTCTGCAGTTCAGTCCACAGACACTACCCATATCATTGTTACCATTGCATATGTAGTATAGATCCTTGCTTGCGAGTATTTTGGATGAGTACTCACGGTTGCTTTGCTCCACCTTTCCCTCCTTTTGTCCCTTCTTCTCGGATGATGCAACCAGAAGATAGAGCCTAGGAGCCAGACGCCACCGATGACGACTCCTACTACACAGGAGGTACCTACTACTATGTGTAGGCCGCCGCCGACGACCAGGAGCAGTTTAGGAGGATCCTACGCGGGAGGCCTGTGCCTCTTCGATCTGTATCCTTGTTTTTGCTAGCCATCTTATGGCAACTTGTTAAACTTATGTCTGTACTCAGATATTGTTGCTTCCGCTGACTCGTTTATGATCGAGCTTACGTATTTGAGCCCTCGAGGCCCTTGGCTTGTAATATGAAGCTTGTATGATCTTTAATTTCTGTCTATAGTTTGTTGTGATATCTACCTGTGAGTCCCTGATCTTGGTCGTACACATTTGCGTGCATGATTAGTGTACAGACAAATCGGGGGCGTCACTACCCCCCAGGTAATTCTCTGGTTCACTGGATATCTTCTGGTCCAAAAAATCACCAAAAGTTTCAATGCATTTGAACTCTGTTTGATATTGATTTTGTGTGATGTAAAAAATCAAGCAGAACAACAACTGGCATTAGACACTATGTCAACAAATTAGTCCCAAAAAATGATATAAAGTTGCTATAAAATGACTGTAAAACATCCAAGAATGATAATATAATAGCATGGAACAATCAAAAAGTATAGATATGTTGGAGACGTATCAGTTACGCATCGTAACCCTCCACTAGTGTGGGATTTTATGGTGCCAAAGCATGGTGCCACGTCAAATTTGCACATTGCGTATTCAAACACCACACACACCACTTCCATAAATAATTGGGCCACATGCACAGAGTGGGTTTTGTCTTCACACAATACTTCCTCCCGAGTTTATCAGTGACAAGCTAGCCCATTTTGCGTGGCCGTGTGGATGTCCATCACTTTGACCAACAATGAGAGAAAGTGTTTGTATAATCAAGTTGGATTCTGTTTGGTCTGTGTTATAGTACGTCTTGGTGACATGCTTCCCAACACGTATGTGTGTGTGTGTGGGGGGGGGGGGTACTTCGCACTACCCGCAACCTCCATGGGGTCGGGCAAGTTGGGTCATTTTGCGAGGCACATGTGCCACATCAAAGTTGTGAATGGTATAGTTAAATATCACACCACACCCTTTCCCTACATATAGTATAGGGCCACCCGCAGGTGGTTCGTATGTGGTCTCACCCATCTCCCGCCACAAGCACACATTCGTGAGTCGGGACACGGTCCACCTTTGTCCGAAAATGAAAGGGGAAGTTGGACTCCTATAGGTTTTGTGTTACGGTAGTGTGAGAATTCAAACCTAACTATCCGAGGCATGCATTCGTAGTTAGGATTCCCTTACCTCCAACAGGAAGGGGGGTTCGTAGGGGGTGGCTGACTAGCAATACTACGCACTTTGCGGGACAGGTGCAACACCAAAGTTGTGCATTGGGTATTCAAACATCAAACCACCCTTTTCATACATATATTTGGTCCACATGCAAGTGTTTTCGTGTTCTGAACCTTTATGCATTATTCTTTTTGCCAAATTTATAACCATCACATGAGTTAGATGTAGAAACCTTTTGTGATCGGGTACGCAATAGACACGGTTCCATCGGACTACCCGTGTGCCATGCTCGTGCCCTTGCAGTCACTCACATCAGCACAGTAGATTGGGCTCCATGAGGCTTGCCTCCCTTTCTCGAAAATATCTACTGCCACGTAATCTCGAAAATATCTACCAGCGTAGAGGGTTTTTCAGTTTGATAGCTCATGATTCGTATGTGTGGACCGTGTGAGATGGCTATTACTCCCGCTCTTCTTCAATCAGTTGATCCAAATTTTAAGTTGCCACGGATTTATTTTTGAACTGGAGCAGCAGCATTTTATCCCCGCCTACATCCCTCGTAATCTAAAAAATATCTGCTCGACTGGAGTAGTTTTCTGTTTGATAGCACACGACTATTATGTTTTAATGTTGTGTGATGTTCGTTACTCCTGCCCCGCTCTGCTTCGATCCCTTGATCCAAATTTTGGGTAGGTCTGCCATTTTACTCCAGCCTAGTAAAATTTCCAGTACCAAGACATTTCCTCAAATAGCACCTTGGACGTTGGACCCCGTACACACACCCCCCCAAATCCTTCGCTCACCACAAATCCCCCGCTCACGCACATATACACCACCCATCCGCCGCTCCAATCCTAACTAGGTCGCCGCCACCGCCGCGGCGCCGTGTCCATCATCAACATCTGCCAGTCTGCCCATGTAGTTTACCGACCGATATTCGTACCCTTGCCACCTTGAGTTTATTAGATGACATCTGCAAAATGCCCCCTTTCCCAGAGATCCCAAGACCCCTCCCCACTCTAGAGCATCGCAGCCTAAGCCCAGCTATTCTTCCCGGGGAGCTTGAGGAGCGAATGGCCCAAAAGATTTTTACGGTGGCCTCTTCCTGCGATGTTGGCGAGTTGGCCGCTAAAGAAGCTGACGACGATGACTGGACCTGGATTGAGCCTTTGAATCAGCAGGTTAGAGTATTCTGACTACGACATCAAGGTTCTCGACACCGACGGCTTGACGCGGGTTATGTCACAGCTTAAGTAGCCTACCCCCAACCCTTCGGGTTCGCCAACCGTTGATCTCATCGATGGCCCTGCCGCTGATCCCCTGTGGCTCGTTATGAACAATTGGCCATCCTTCATCGCCATGGAGACCCTTTTGTCATTTTTGAAGGACACCTTCTACGACGCTGGCTTGGGATCCTTAGCTGGCAAGTCATACGCCATCGACGGCGACCACGAGGAGGAGAGAATCTGTGACAAGTGAGGAAACCCATGATTTGTTTTTTCAAACCCCTTTTGTAGTGAGAACACCTCCAATATTTATTGCTGTATTTGGTTGTTTGCATTACGCCTTGTTTATTTCTATGACTTATGGTTGTTCAGTTGTTTGTAGTTACCATATGTCCATTTTCAGTTCCCATCTTTGGTTGTTCGTACCGTGCCTTGTTTATTTCAGCTATTAACAGTGTGATGTTTTATATGTGATAGTATGAACTGTGCAGTTCAATTTAATCAATACCAAATTTAACAGTAGCTTTATGAATGACTATATTTGGTTGCTATTAAGCATGTTGTACTCCCTCTGAATCTTTTTAGTTCGCATATAAGATTGGTCTAAAATCAAGCCACATAAAGTTTGACCAACTTTGTACAACAAAGTACCAACATACACAATAGGAAATAAATATCAGTACATGTGTCATGACTTAAATTTTGATACTGTATAGCATGTTAGATGTTGATATTTTTTCATGTAAATAAGGTCAAACTTTATGAAGTTTGACTTCAGATAATTATTATATGCAGAGTAAAAAGGACCAGAGGGAGTATTGAACACGCCTTTCCATTTGATTTTACAATGACACTGTTTCGATACTCTAACTTAGGTAGATGTTAGAGTTGGTTTCTAGCTCATGACAGTTAAAAGGGAGAGAGAGAGAGAGATTGGTGGAATAGTTGATTGTATTGCTTGAGCCTTGTGGGCATATATATAGGAGTACATGGTCATCTTGGAGTACAAGTCAAGGTAGAATAAATCCTATGCTATCCTATGTTTCCTAATTACCAATGATACTAAACAATGACTAACCCTGAACTAACTTTAGCCAATGTGGTGTTTGGGTGATAGTGTTAGATTGACAATAAATGCACTAGGATAACTAGCCCCAATAAGCACCTCTTGGGTGGGATAGTGGTTTTCGGTGGGTTTGACGCAACTAGCTCAAACTATCCCTCATGTTTGGATACTTTAGGGTTATTTGAGCCCAAACTAGCTCAAACTAAATCTAACCCATGGATCCAAATAGGGACAATAACTAGTGTGCTTAGACCTTCACAATACAAGTTTGATTGACTATGTTTGCTTGTTTTTTAATATTAGGCTTGTTGCAATTAATAACACACCTTTCCACTTCTTGTTTTAAATATTATATTTTTAACAATTTGGTCTTGCACATGTAGGTCCTCTTGTCAGAGGTTTTGACCCACTGTTTGACCCTTTTGCATATGTGGAAGTGAGTTGTCCATGAATATCAATTAAGTCAAGAAACTCGGAAAGATTGTTACGACAAAGAAATTAGCATTAAAAACAACAAGATCTTTGTGTGCACAATGAAGAAGACATCAGTTCACTACGGGATGATACTAACTATTATACCTTGTCTTTTTAATTCATTTGCGCCATTGCAAATCTAGAGAAGATATTTATGCATATCCTTGTTTTCAGGCCTTTCCAAACGATTCACTGATAATTACCTCTCAAACCGGCTGCATGGTCAGGAGGCGAGGAAGGTTTTCATACAGCACCCATGGTTCAATATTGAAGTGTTTCTAAAAAGGACAAAGTATGGACACTCAATCATCCACAAGCATTGGCCAAAAGTTGGAAAGACCTTCAACATCAATGAAGGCTCAATATTCGCCTTCCGCTTCAGTAGTTTTCCAGATGAGGTTCATTTGTCTATGTACCATCTATGATGCTAATTACGAAAGGTTATAGATGTCGCATGTGAAAGTTAGTGCTGATGCAGTTGTGTAATGGGGTAGCTGAGTGCTAAAGCTATATGATGTTGTACTCTGATGTATTTCAATTATGAAATCCCGCTTCCTTAATATGGAAGTGAAATATATTGTGTGCTTAATATGAAATGTCAATTGGATTAATAAATGTATTATTAATAATAAGGAATTCACTTTGTAATGGCTAGCATGGCTAATTGGGTTTTTCTATTGCAAGTGGTTATTCATAAAACACCGTGGGCGATGACCTCACGCAACACACACAGTTTCTAAGAATAAACCCTGTTGGATCAATGAACAATCAGACACGACATCCTCTTGAAAACTATTTGCATTAGGCCACCTAGCGCGAACGTGTACCACATAAAAGGTGTGTGCGATGGATAGCCTTTCCCACATAGTTTCTTCTACGCACCGTGTGTGATGTATTCAATAACAAAATGATAAAATTATTAATATCGTGTCCAATGGATACGCTATCACAAACGATTTAAAGGGGAAAATTGTGTGTGATGTACCTGCAAACGAAATGTTTTCCATGGAGTTACTGTGTGGGATGTATATACGAACGGAAACGTACTTCCTAGATTAACTATGTTGGATGTACATACTAACATAAATGTATTCCTTTGGTTGACTGTGTGGAATGTACATATGAGCGGAAACGTTTAGCCGGGACTGACTGTGTGGGATGTACTTACGACCGAAAATGATTTGGCCTGTATAATTGTATTTTTTAGCACAACCGTATGTATAACCATACTTGATCGCTCGCCTGTCGCACACGGCCTCATTTTGCCGAGCGTGTGTACCAGGAGGGCCTATCCCCGACGGTTTCTGGGTCGTGTGGGAAGGACCCCCCTATCGCATTCACTCACTTGGTGACGGTTCAGAACACCATCAAGGAAAGTGGTGTAAACCGTTTGTATAGCACCTCGTTGTACCAGTGACTCATAGGATATAAGTGAAGAACGAGAGTAAATGAGAACTACTGCAAAAGATATAAGTGAAGGTCAATGAGTAGTCAAACAATTAATTAGCTATGTGTGGACTCTCTCTCTCTCATTTAGGAATTAAAGATCTTAAATATTTAATTAAAATAGCAAGCACAACAAAATAATATGACATTCCAAGGATAGAACATCTCATGTGAAGAAGCAAAAACTTAGGCTCAACCGAGACTAACCGATAATTGTCATTGAAGAAAGGTGGGATGCCTACCGGGGGATACCCAAGATTAGTTTCTTGGGTGTTCCCTGAATATTACCTTGGCATGCCTTGGGAATCCTCAAGCTTAGCTCCTTGCCACTGCTTATTCTCCTCATATCGATATCTCACCCAAAACTTTTAAACATCAATCACACATAAGTTAAAGGAACTTTGTGAGATGTGTTAGTATGATAAAACAAATCATTCATTTGCATATTGTAAATAAAAGATTAATAATTGTTTCCACATAATTCCTATTTTAATCTATCACTTTCACAATTTATATTGACCAATATAAGCTATATAAATTTTAAATCAACCAAACCATGCACTGAAAACAAAATCTATCACAAACATTATAGCTTGTAATGATCTGAACAATGATCCTACTTATGCAACTCTAAAAATTCTGAAAAATTAGGAAAAAGTAGGAAATTTGTATACCAATCATGTGAAAATATTTAAGCTAATTATCATATTCTAGAAATTTATAGGAAGCTTGCACTGGACACACAACTTTCTATTTTTGCAAAGAATCAAGTCAACTATCATCCACACTATCCCAAAAGCTTTACTTGGCACATTATTGAAACAAAAACTATAAAACACGATTACTACAGTAGCTTAATCATGTGAACACACAAAAAAAGTAGGTATAAGTATTGGGTTGTCTCTCAACAAGCACTTTCCTTTAAAGCTTTTTAGCTAGGCATGATGATTTCAATGATGCTCACATAAAAGTAAGGAGCTGAAACACAAAGAGAGCATCATGAAACACATGGCAAGCATTTAAGTCGAACCCACTTCCTATGCATAGGGATTTTGTGAGGAAACAATTTATGGTAACAAGAATCAACTAGCATAGGAAGGAAAAACAAGCAATACTTAAAATCTTTCAATATAAAGAGAGGAAACTTGATATTATTGAGATGTGTAGAAGCATATATTCCTCTATCATAATAATTTTAGGTAGCATCATGAAGGAAGTCAACAATTGTCGGTACAAAACGACACCTATGGGATCACTAGAAACCCTTCCTACGGTTGACGGGTGCGAGGTTTTGCAAAGAGCAGTTCTAAGAGTCAGCACAAAGATCATTTACCGAGGTTCGGGCCGCGAGGATGTGTAATACCCTAGTCCTGCTTTGGTGTATATTCGAGTGTTCTTGAGGTCTTGAGCTAGCTACGGTGCATGTCAAGCTTTCAACGGTCTGAATCCTTCTCCAGTATGCCGCGGGCCTCCTTCTATAGTCCGAAGGGGCTGCCATAGTGGCACATAGGAGGTGGAAAGGTGTACAGTGCATAGGATTATCCTATGACATTACGGGACAAGACGCATTAAATGCGCTACTTAGGTGTCTACTTGTTTTATCGGGGACGAAAATGAGGCCCGTCCCGTTCGTGGCCGCTCTGTCTGGTTGCGACGCGCGTCCAGGCCAGCGGGGCAGGCAGCTGAGGTGGCCTGGTGGTAGGGTCTTCACGAAGATCTGCATGCCACCATGAAGGTGCTTAACTAGCTGGACCAGGAACCACATACTGCCACGTGGGTACATGCCTGGACTAGTGGGTCGGCTATTGAGCTGCGACAACGACGGGGCAGCAAAAGGCTTGCCGCGGTCCTGTGTCTGTTCCCGGCAAGGGTCTTGTTGGGTCCTCCGTGAGCTTCCTCGGCAAGAGGCTTTCCGGGGCTTTGGGGAGCATCCTCGATAAGCGGCTTGCCGGGGCTTTGTGGTGTCCTTGGTGAGGAGCCTTGTCGGGGCCTCGTGGGCATCCTTGGTGAGGAGCCTCGTGATTGCCTCTTCGTCTGGTTCTCATCTCGTGAGACACAGTCCTTTGTCTTCACAAAGATTTGCATGCTATCATGTGGGCGCATCCCGAGCCTTGGCTCCAATGCTGTTGATGACGTTGGAGCTCCAAGGCTCAAGGGTAGCTACGATGGAGGCATTTGGGTGAATCGCCCTGGCTAAGGTTCTTGCCGGGGGCGTGCAGGCCGCCCCGGCAAGAGTCCTTGTAGGGGGAGGGCCTGTCTCCTTCCTTGGTCTTCTCATGCCACCGGCTTGCCATTGTTCTGTTAACTTTGCGTCTCTGGCTTCCCTCCTCTGCTTTGTTATGTTTGGTCATAGGCGTGGCTGTGACTGCACGTGCACAAGTAAGGGGTATAAAAGAGTGCCCCTACTTTAGTACACCGACAGGAGCGCCTGGGCCTGGGCCATTCATAAGCGCAATGCGTTGTTGGTCTAGACACAGGACGGTGCGTGGGCAGTAGGGTTGGATTCTTTTTATCGCAGTAATTCCTCTAGTGGTTGCGCTCCCCCACAATCTATGCTGACGTGGGGGTCGTGCATGGGGTGGTTGCTGCACGCTGGTATCACGTCGCCATAAATGGTAAAGGGAGCGGCCCGCACCTTCCCCATAAAAAGGGGGAAAACCGCAGGCACTCCGCTCATCTACCTCCTGCGCTTCTTCAATCTCGGGTTTGCCGTTCCTCAGCTTCTTCTCCAAGAGAAAAGCCAAAATTGTTGCCTCCGCTCGCCACCGCTGTGCTTCCCTTTGCCCCCGATTCCTCTCTTTCATCCACAGCTGCAATGGCACCCAAGTCCAGCAAGGGCAAGGTAGCGTCGATAATGCGGGGGAGAAGGAGCTACTGGAGAGTGAGTTGGCAGTGCTTTGGATGAAGCACACCTAATACCCTCCAACGGTCGACGCGGTTCATCTCAGGGACTACTTCAAGCCCGTGTAGGGGTGCCAGACGATGGGGCATCCAGCCACGCGCGTCATCCCTGCTCAATTTGCAGCTGCCGGCCCGAACCGGTATCCCTTCCTCGTCGACTACTTGTATTGTGGCCTCTGCCCCCCTTTCTCCGATTTCTTCTACAATATCATGCATACCTACGGCTTCCATCTTCTCGATTTCACGCCGAACGCCGTGGCGTGCATGGATTTTTTCGCCCGCCTCTGCGAGGGTTTCGCCGGGGTGGTTCCGAGCATGGCACACTTCTACCAATACTTCTTCCCCCACATCCAAGGGCTGCGTCACCTGGATTCCACGGGCCCAGGAGAAGGGCACGTATTCGGAAGGCGCGCAGAAGGAGAGGTGGGATGAGTGGCGGAGCCGGTAGCTGTGGATTAAGGAGGAGGACCCACCAGAATTTTGCCGAGTCTGTCAGAGCCCGCTGGCCCACCGCAAGGACTCGGGGTACGTCGACGTCAGCGACAAGAAGCTCTCGATCGCCACCACCAGGATCCACCACCTTGCTTAGGCCGGGCTCACACTCAGGATGATTGGGGCCGATTTCATCCACCGCCGAATCGTGTCATTGCACAACAAAGGGATGCCAGCTTGGCTTTTTCGGAATCCGGCCGACGTCATGAGGCTCCGCCCCGGTCTGAGACACAACTTCACGCAGACGGAGCATGCTCATCTCTGCCAGAGGCTCTTCCAGCTCAACATGGACCGTGATGGCAGGGCCGAGAGGACCAGCAAGGCTGCCAAAACCGGCAAGGCCGTCAAGGGGCCCTTGTTTGGGATGCCGGCGGGAGTGCTTCCGCTAAGAAACAATTCTTGCCATTATGCCATCATCGCCATGATGCCAGATTTCAACGCGCACGGCCTCGACCCGACTTGGGTCAAGCCACCAGTGGATCGGGTGCAGGAGTTCTTCGACACTTTGTCGGAGAGACCTGTCCGTGAAGAGCCTGTGCTCGTCCATGACACCACCCAGGCGGAACTAGATTACATTGCCGCCAGGGCGGCGGAGGCAATGCTTGTCCTAGAGGCTGGCAGTGCCGGCCATGTGGAGGACGAGGCCAACGTGGCCACCGAGGAGGAGGAGCTCGCTGGGTGGACGAAGTCCGTTGGGGAGGCCAGACGCACTAGCGTCGATGCCGACGCTCCCCTGGTCGAGGACGTGGTCGAGGAGTCGACTGACAAGGAGGCCGAGGCCGCCAACCCTCCTGCCATGGGGAGGCGGTGCGTCCTGCGGCGGGCCAGCTCGGGCGAGCCGGTCCGGCCCGGCAGCATCGTGCGGCGGCAGCAGCCTCCAGAGCAGCTCGTGCGCGAGAAGAGGTCGATGCCGGCCGCGGCGAAGAAGAAGGCAGGGAAGACCGCGATGGCGAAGAGGATGGTAGCGGCCTCCTCTTCATCCAGGCATGGCCGGACCCTATCTCCTTCTCCCCCTCCCACAAATGTCGTCATGGACGTCGACTTTCATATTGGGTCTCTTAGCCCGAGGAGGAAGAAGAGGAAGCCATAGGAGGATGAGGAGATGGAGGATGAGTATGTATTTCGCCCCTCACACTATATCCTAACTCCATTTCTGCATTATCTCTCTTTGATCCGATGTTGTCTCCGTAGGGATATGGAGACGCTAGCCCAGAGCGCGGTGAAAAGGGCCAGGGCATCGTCCGCCAATAAGCCCCCAGCGGGTACCTCAGGCATCCTGGTGGTGCTGAAGAGCAGCCCAGACAACAATCCCCGGCATAAGTTCACTACTTACTCTTTTATGGATAGACACCGGGGCGTGAATCTTTGGTGCTGACCTTGCCGGGTTTGCAGGTGTGGAACAGTAGCAAGAGAGCCCATAGGGGGCCACCCCTAACACGCCAACCCCCTCTACTACACCGCCCTGAGGGGCGTCTCCGCCAAGGGCACCGACCACCGAGCCCGCGCCCATGGAGGAGGAGGAGAGGAACTTGAGCGCCGGTGACTCTTCCGTGGCAATGATCGTTGGCGAGGAGAGCGCCACTCCTTCCCAGCCCGGTATGGATGATTTGCCCTTGTTCTCTCCAAGTTGAGACTTGACTTTGGCCATTGCCTCACTTTTTCTCTTGACTTTTAGAGCCTCCCTTGACGGACCGGGTGGATGTCGAGCCCACCATCGAGGAGGTTGCCAAGGACGTTGAGGCCGAGGCCGATAGGATCGCTGCCGAGGAGGCTACCAAGGCCACTGCTGAGGAGGTAGCCCAAGGGCCTGTCGGAGGGACCGGCGAAGCCAGCGCCAAGGAGGACGGCAAAGGACCCGCCGGAGGGACCGGCAAGGCCGCTGCCGAGGAGGCTGGCAAGGCCGCTGCCGAGGAGGCTGGCAAGGCCGCTGCCGAGGACCAGCCTTCCTCCTCCGCCGCCTCTGGCTCGGGTCGTTACCTGAAAGGTGAGTGATGACTTGTTCGTCCACCTCCCATGGATGGCAAGTAGAAAGGTGCCAACCGAGGGAGAGGTGTTTGATGACGAGGCGCTCGCCGCCGCCGGGCTTGAGTTCGTTGACGAACCGGGCGCCGACAGTGACGGTTCTGAAGAGGAGTAGCTCCTTCGGGCCATGGGCGCCAGCTTCCAGAAGCTCCAAGCGCTCCGCCGCTCCCGCCTAGACAAGGCAAAGACCAGGTCGGCAGTGGTGGATAAGGCGGAGGACGACTTCTAGGAGCGCGTTGCCCAAACGAAAGTGTAGTTTGCCGAGGCCTGGAGTGAGCTGAGGCCTTCCCAGGATCAGCTGGACGAGCGCGTCCGAGATCTAATGCTGGCGCAGTCCAATCTTGAGAAGGCTCAGGAGGAGGCCAAGGAGCGGGCCGCCAATGATTTGGCCGCCCACAACCAGCGCAAAGCTCAACTGGACTCTCAGAAGGAAGATCTCGTCGCCCATGAGCAGGCACTCCCCGTTGCACTCCGCGGCAAGCATGAAGAGGTTGACAACTTGTCGCACGGTGGACCAAGGAGATGGAACAGAGGCACCTTGAGGCTCTCAATGCTCAGGCTCAGGTCCATGCCGGCAAGGTAAAGGAGCTGGAGGCGGAGTGGGATGGCCTGAACGAGCGGGTCCTGGGGCTGCCAAAGAGAAGGACACGATCGACGCTACCTTGATAGAGGTGCAATCTGAGGTCGTCGGCAAGGCCGAGCAGCTCTACACGACCCAGGATTCCATCAAAGAACTGAAGCTGGAATTAGAGGGCCTCAAGGGGATGCTCACGGAGGCCAAAGCTCGGGAAGAGACTCTGAACAAGGGCCCTGAGGAGGAGAAATGGCTACGGAAGGATGACGCCGCTGGCTACGTAGATTACGTGAAGGGCGAGAACCTCTGGATCAGCCGCCTCGTCGCTGTCGCGGAGAAACTCACTGCACGGCTGGCCGCCATGGGCATGTCAAACTTCAGGTTTTCCCGGGAGGTGAACCTCTCCATCCACGCCAGCCTGACCGGGTTCTTCGAGTGCATCCTTTATGCCTTGGAGAAGCTCCGCTCCGATCGAGCAGCTTATCTAGCCGACAAGTCTCGGAGGCTCTACCGGGGTGCCTTGACCAAGATCCTCACCATGGTGCCCTACTGGATCCCCGACCTCGAATTCGACGCCGCGTTGGATAGCTTGCCGGATGTTGTAGATCTAACCGTGCTCAAGGAGCGTATTAAGGCCATCGTCAGTCGCGTCGACAGAATCCAGAGGGTAGAAGGCCAGCGTCGGGATTAGGCACGCTGTTTCTTGTTGCCGCTGCAAGTTCACAACCAAGACCAATTTTATCTTTAGTTAGAACCGCAACAACAATTGATGTATCATAACTATGCAGTACCTTGAAGTAATCCGCGCTACTTTCCTATTTGATTTCTCTCTATGTCCACCCTATGCCTAATTGGATAGGCTTGCCGGCGGGTAAACCCAGGACGTGGCCCTTTGAGGACGGATCCTCAATACCCTGCTGGGTGTGCTTGCTCTCGGGAAAACCGCCTTACCGTTCTCAGCGCGGCTGTTTGAACTATTGAGCAGACTCGAAATAGGACAAAAGTGTTGCCGGTAGCGGAAAGGCTTCCCTGCCGTTCTCAACGCGGCCACTCGAACTGTTGAGCGGACTCGAAACAGGACAAGGGCCTCGCCAATAGTGGAAGGGTCCCATTGCATACAGGTTTATCATACAGATAGCAAAATCTCCGAGGAGAGTAACCTTATGTAAAAAGGAATTACTCAAAGTTTTGCGTGACTTATCTTTTCTGTGGTTGCATGGGCGTCCAACGCATT
Source organism: Secale cereale (assembly GCA_902687465.1). Lineage (NCBI taxonomy): Eukaryota > Viridiplantae > Streptophyta > Magnoliopsida > Poales > Poaceae > Secale > Secale cereale. The sequence continues at coordinate 202,847,130 of LR738712.1, forward strand.
TTCTAACAATGCCCCGCACTTGGTAAATTCCCTCTTTGGAAATCATGGCCATGGAGAACCGCTACACTAACTGCTAGACCGGATTTTCACAACTGCGCCCCTAACTATCGCGCCAAAGATGTCGGTACGAAATGATACCTATGGGATCACTGGAATCCCTTCAATGGTTGACGGGCGTGAGGTTGTGCAAAGACCGGGTCTAAGAGTTTGCACAAATATCGTCTACCCAGGTTCGGGGCGCGAGGATGCGTAATACCATAGTCCTACTTTGGTGTATATTCGAGTGTTCTTGAGTTCTTGAGCTAGCTACGGTGCATGTCTAGCTTTCCAGGGTCCGAATCCTTCTCCAGTATACCGCGGGCCTCCTTTTATTGTCCAAAGGGGCTACCACAGTGGCACACAGGAGGTGGAGAGGTGTACCGTGCATAGGCTTATCCCATGCCATTACGGGACAAGACGCATTAAATGCGCTACTTAGGTGTCCATTTTTTTCATCAAGGACGGAAATGAGGCCCGTCCCGTCCATGGCCGCTCCGTCTGGTTGCGACGCGCATCCAGGCCAGCGGGGCAGGCAGCTAAGGTGTCTTGGTGGTAGGGTCTTCACGAAGATCTGCATGGCACCACACAGGTGCTTGACTAGCTGGACCAGGAACCACGTACTGCCACGTGGGTACCTTCCTGGACTAGTAGGTCGGCTGGTGAGCGGCGGCGACGAAGGGGCGGCAAAGGCTTGCCGCGGTCCTGTGTCTGTTCCCGGGAAGGGTCTTGTCGGGGCCTCCGTGAGCTTCGTCAGAAAGAGGCTTGCCGGGGCTTTGGGGAGCATCCTCGGCAAGAGGCTTGCCGGGGCTTTGGGGTGTCCTTGGTGAGGAGCCTTGTCGGGGCCTCGTGGGCATTCTTGGCAAGGGGCCTCGTGATTGCCTTGCTGTCTGGTTCTCATCTCATGAGCCACAGACCTTTGTCTTCACAAAGATCTGCATGCCATCAAGTGGGCGCTTCCCGAGCCTTGGTTCCAATGCTATTGATGTCGTTGGATCTCCTAGGCTCAAGGGTGGCTGCGATGGAGACGTTTGGGTGAATCGCCCAGGCAAGGGTTATTGCCGGGGGTGCGTAGGCCGCCTCGGCAAGAGACGTTGTCATGTGAGGGCCTTTCTCCTTGCTTGGTATTCTCGTGCGACTGTCTTGGCGTTGTTCTAGTAACTTTGCGTCTCTGGCTTCCCACCTCTGCTTTGTTATGTTTGGTCATAGGCGTGGCTCTGACTGCCCGTGCACAAGTAAGGGGTATAAAAGAGCGCCCCTACTTTTGTACACCGACAACAATATAACTATCACATAAACCATTCTTTTCATGATGCACAAGCATAGATATTTTATTACTCTCCACATAAGCAAATTCCTTCTCGTTCATAATAGTGGGAGGAAACTCAACAAGAAACTATCATGTGATACTTGATTGGCATAATCATATTGAACATTAAAATTATGATGAAAAATTTCATTGTTATCATCAATCTTTATAGCAAACATATCATCCAAAATAGTGGATTCATCACTAAATAAAGTCATGACCTCTCCAAATCCACTTTCGTAATTATTACAATAAGATTCAACACCCTCCAAAATAGTGGGATCATTACTTCCTAGAGTTGACACTCTTCCAAACCCACTTTCATAAATATTATATTCATCATAAATAGTAGGCATGCAATCATCATAACATATTTGCACATCAAAAGTTGGGGGACTAAAAATACCATCTTCATCAAACATAGTATCCCCAAGCTTACGCCTTTGCATATCACTAGTATGAGGGATATTCATAGAAATATTACTGACAACATTTTTTTGACTATATACTACAAGGCAAAAGCCTCACAACCCACTTTATTGAAAAAAATAACAAGGTCTGAATACAACTAGAGTTAGAAATACTTACATGAGAAAACTATACAAAAAAAGTCTAAGGTAGGTTAGTTAGCCAATCCCTGTAGCTATCCTTGTATTTACATTTAATCCTATTATTACTGACAACATTGCAATCATGCTAATCATTCAAAGAATTTACGACAAACATTTTATTCAATTCTTAATCTATCAATTGAGCACAATTTTCCGATCCATTGTTTTCAACTAGTGATAAGACATTATAAAGATGGATAATATGAGGCAACCTCAATTCCCTTTTTTGTAGTTTTGTTTTATAAACGAAACTAGTGATAAGACAAGAAACTAAAAGATACAGTTGCAAGATCTAAAGATATACCTCTTACACTCACCTACCCAGCAACGCTGCCAAAAAAGAGCTTGATGTCTACTACCCAACTTATTCTTGTAGACTCATTTTGGGCCTCCAAGCGCAACGTTCTGTAGGACAGTAGCAATTTACCCTCAAGTGGATGACCTAAGGTTTATTGATCTGTGGGAGGTGTAGGATGAAGATAGGCTCTCTTAAACTACCCTATGATCCAATACAAGAAATCTCTTGTGTCCCCAACGCACCCAATACAATGGAAAATTGTATAAGTGCACTAGTTTGGCGAAGAGATGGTGATGCAAGTGTAGTATGGATAGTAGATATATGTTTTTCTAATCTGAAAATATAAAATCAGCAAGGTAGAAAGTGATAAAACATAGCAAAAACGGTATCGCAATACTTAGAAACAAGGCCTAGGGTTCATACTTTCACTAGTGCAATCTTTCAACTATGTTAACATAATTGAATCATATAACAACCCCTTAATTTGCGAAAAAGAATCACTCCAAAGTTCATATCAAGCGGAGAACATAAGAGGAAATTGTTTGTAGGGTATGAAACCACCTCAAAGTTAGTTTTTCCAATCAATCTACTGAGCTATTCCTATTAGTGTCACAACCAACCCTAGAGTTCGTTATAAAATAACACCATATGATACACATCAACCAACTCTAATGTCACCTAGATACTCCATGGTCACCACAAGTATCCGTTAGTTGATTATTCGATACGCATGAAAGAACTTAAGATTCATAATATCCAATCCAATATGAAGAACTTCAAAGAGTGACCCAAGATTTCTACCAGAGAAAGTAGGATGAAAACTTGCATCAAACCCTATGCATAGATTACCCCAATGTCATTCCGGAATCTGCAAGTTTATTTCCAAAACATATACCAAGTGAATCAATAGAACACCCCATTGTCACTACGGGTGTCCACATGCAAGACATACATCAAGTGTTCTAGAATTCATAAAACTATTCAATCCTATGATAGTGAAACCTCAACGGTTTGGAGGGAGAAACACCATATGATCCAACTATATTAATGAATCTCACGGTACATCAAGATCACGCCAAATCAAGAACACGAGAGAGAGAGAGAGAGAGAGAGAGAGAGAGAGAGAGAGAGAGAGAGAGAGAGAGAGAGAAAGATCAAACACATAGCTATTGGTACATACCCTCAGCCCCGAGGGTGAACACTCCCTATCCATCATGCTAGCCACCGAGATGATGAAGATGGCCTCCGACTATGATTTTGCCCCTCCATCAGGATGCCGGAACATGGCTCTATATGAGATTGCTTCAGTATTGAGGCTTGCGGCGGCGGAGCTGAAATTCTAGGTCAAGCACTGAAGTTTTCTCAATATATAGGATTTTTCATCGTCGGTTTCATGTCAGGGGGGTGCCCGAGGGGCCGATAAGCTTGGGAGGCAAGCCTTAGGGTGGACCCGGGATTGTGGCTCCCTCGGCCATCCACTGCTCCAACTCTGGTGTTGTGTGGGTCTAGTTTGGTCCATAAAAATCTCCATAAATTTTCAGCCCATTTTGAGAACTTTTATTTCTGCACAAAAAGGAACACCACGGTAGTTATGCTGAAAACAACATCAGTCTGGGCTAGTTCTAATCAAATCATACAAAAACCATATAAAATTGTTGTAAACATGACATGACAACTTCATAAATTATAGATACATTGGATACTTATCATTACGCTCGATCATTACATATACTAGTACACTGCCAAAGGCATTTATTTATAGTCATAATGTTATTCATATGTTTTTGAGTTGTTAGTAAAATAAAGTGTGATAATCATCATTATTAGAATGTGCCCCCTACGCATGGGGATATGAATTGGAGGAGACTTATGAGTCCTCGAAAAGGAGTGGATAAGGTCCGTGAGGCTATTAAAAAAAGTTAAAGGAAAAATGAGAAAAAAATTGAGAAGGGGCACATTACTATCCCCTTACCACACTTGTGCTTCAAAGTAGAACCATGTATTTCATATAGAGAGTCTCCCTTATTTTGATTTTCATAATAATGGTGGGACTTTTTACATTATAGAACTTGAGTTGCATATTTCGATGACAAGGTCCCTACAAATGCTCGAGGTCTTCATGAGCAAGTAAGCTGGATGAACACCCAGTTATTTTCATATAGATAGCTTCCATACAGTAATAGCTCTAGTGCATTTGTTGCATGGCAATCCCTACACCTTGAATTAACATCGATTGAAAGACCACTCCATTGCCTAATGATCAATCCTCGTTGATGTGAAACTTTCTTATACCTTTTTGCCTTCCGTTTTGAACCCCCGTCATCATTCTCTTTGACATCCAAAGTGCTAAGTCCTTGGCTCACACTCAATTATTGCGTGAGAGTTGAAAAAGTTGAAGCGAGAAAAAATATGATTTAATTGCTTGGTTTGGCACCGAGGTTGTTCATGAGGTGATCTCGATAGTTAAGCTAACTGAGCATGCCATGCTTTTCCTGATTAAGTGTGGAGGCATCACGTTCTTTAGCATCTTTATTTGTGAAAGGAATGATTATTTACTAGTCTATTTATGTATTATTTTTTCAGTGTCCAATCTATAAACTATTGGCTTGAATCACTCGTGTCTCAATATTGATACTGCAATTACATCGTTTGATCAAGTACATGTTAGGTAGAATTCAACATCAAAATTCTTTTGTTATCATTTACATACACGAGGAATAGTAGAAATTAAGCTTGGGCATGCTGATACGTCTCGAACGTATCCGTTGTTTTTATTATTAAATGCTATTATATTATCAATTTTGTATGCTTTATATGTCATTTTATATTATTTTATGGGCTAAACTATTAATTTAATGCCGAGTGCTAGCTCCTATTTTTTGCTTGTTTTGGGTTTTCCAAAAAATCCATACCTACAGAAGTCCAAACATGAAACTTTTTGGAGATTTTTTCTGGACTATAAGAAACCGTAGAAGCTTCAAGGGAGGACCAAACATGCGCGAGGACCACACATGTCGGGGGCGCACCGTGGGGGGTAGGGCGCGCTATCCTGACTAATGGGCCCCTTGTATTTTGAAAACTCCATCGTATTGATAATTTTTTATTGTTTCATGCCAATATTCTACACCTTTTACATACTTTTGGCAACAATTTGTATGATTTTCTTGGACTAACATATTAATCCGGTGCCTAGTGCTATTTCATGTTTGTTTCATGTTTTTTGTTCCGCATAAAATCCATATCAAACAAAGTCCAAAACGCGATAAATTTTTACGCAGATTTATTTTTGGAATATATGTGATTTTTAGGAGCAAAATTAACGCGAGACGATGCCCGAGGGGCCCACAAGCTCAAGGGGCGCCCCTACCCAGGGCCAACCTGGCAAGCTTGTGGCCAGCCCTTAGGTCAGTTGGAGGTATCCTTTGGCCGCAAGGAAGATTGTATCCAGAGGAAAATTGTTTTAAAATTTCATCCCACTCGGAGTTACAGGTCTCCGAATATTTATGAAATAGTGAAAGGCCAGAAAATAGGGTCGCGAAAGAGAAGAGAAATAGAGAGATAGATGCAATCTCGGAGAGGCTCCCGCTCCTCCGCTACCATGGAGGCCTAGAACCAGAGGGAGAATTCTCTCCTCCCATCTAGTGGGAGGCCAAAGAAAATAGTAAGGAGGGGGCTCACTCCCCCTCTCCTTCGGTGGCATCGGAGAGCCGCGGAGGCTAGGATCGTGACGGCGATCTACATCAGCATCCTCGCTACCATAAACACCAACTTTATCCCCCTCTACGCATTGGTGTAACACCTCTTGTCCCTGTTGTAAAATCTATTTAAACATGGTGCTTAATGCTTCATATTATTATCCAATGATGTGTTGCCATCCTATGATGTTCGATTAGATCCGTTGGGTCCTATGAGTTGATTGATGATCATGATTTGTTTGAGTTGTATGTTTTATGTTAGTGCTATCATATATATGGTGCCCTCCGTGTCACGTAAGCATGAGGAATCCCCGTTGTAGTGGGTGGCGTTCATGCTTCTCATATAGTGGGTGGCGTGAGTGACGGAAATACATACCCCAATAAGGGGGTTGTTGCATATGGGAGTAAAGAGGAGTTGATACTTAATGCTATGGTTGGGTTCTACCTTAATGATCTTAAGTAGTTGCAGATTCTTGCTTGAGTTCCAATCATAAGTGCATAGGATCGAATTAGAGAAAGTATGTTAGCTCATGCCTCTCCCTCTTATAAAATTGCAACAATGATTACCGGTCTAGTTATCGATTTCCTAGGGACAAATAACTTTCTTCTGTGAAAAAAATCTCTCTACTAACAGACTAACTTTATTATATTTCAACTTACTCATAGTTTTATTATCACTAAGTAAATCTAGTTTTATTCTTGCAAGCCTATGCTATGACACCTACAAAATAGGTTCATACTTGTTCTAGGTGAAGCGAACATTAAGTGCATGTAGAGTTGTATTGGTGGTCTATAGAACTTGAAGCGAATATAAATCTACCTTTAGCTCCTCATTGGGTTCGACAATCTCACTTATCGAGAAAGGCTACAATTGATCCCCTATACTTGTGGGTTATCAACGCCTTTTTTTTGGCGCCATTGAAGGGGAGCAATAGCGTGGGATGAATATTCTCGTGTGCGCTTGTTTGCTTTATCACTAAGTATTTTTATTTTTTCGTTCTAAGTTGTTTTGTATCTTTATTTATGGCGAGGAAGTGCAAAATACCCAAAAAATAGTTGTACCTGCTAACCTAGTGGTTGAAGAACCACTCAAAATCTACCACACTCTTGAAGCCTTTTACTCGAATCATCTCGCTCCATTTGTGCTCGTGATGAAAACCCAACTATCTTAGTTGAGGGAAAATCATTAAAGGATCATGCTTATTTGTGCGATACCACTTTTTTAAAAAATTCAAACTTTTACGGGATCAAATTAATTGTTTGCAGTGCTATGCTTGGAATTTATGCAAAATACATTATTTTACTTGTGGTTCTGAAGACGCCCAAAAACACCTTCAATTCTAGTGTGAGTTTAAGGATAATGTAATATTATTTTCTTATGCCAAAGATGCTTATAATTACTTTGATATTGAACAAATTTAAGAATTTGTTTCTTTGAAGGGTTCTTATGAAATTCCTTATTTGATTGATAAATGTGATGCTAATCTTTATGAACCTTATTTTTTTCCATACTTGAATACGGGTGTGAAAACTATGCTTCTAATGCTTATTTTAAACCATATATTGAGGGCACCTCCACTTTCCAAGAAGAGAGTAATATTTTGTAGGAATCAATGGAAGAAGAAATAGATGACACTGTGAGCACATTAGATGAAAAAGACTAGGGGAGTGCGAAGAACAACAGGAGGAAGAGCGACTAGCTACCTGCGCCCACCCTCTAATGAGTGCAACTCTTTATCCCATACTTTGTTTAATTCCATTCGTGTTACCGAAGGATGAATTCTATGATGATTGCTATGATCCCTTGGATTCATTTAAAATATCCCCTTTTGATGAAATTGATGCTTGCTACGCTTGTGGCCATGATGCCAATTTGAATTATGCATATGAAGATAAACTTCCTATAGTTCCTTATGTTAAACAGAGAATTTTGCTATTGCACCCACACATGATAGTCCTATTATATTTTTTAATTATCCCAACTACACTTTATCGAAGAAGTTTGTGCTTGTTAAGGATTATATTGATGGGTTGTGTTTTACTACTACACATGATGATTTTGATAAATATAATAGGAATGTGCTTGCTACTCCTACTTGCAATTATTATGAGAGAGGAACTCAATATCTACCTCTCTATGTTTCCAACACGATAAAATTGCAAGAAACTGTTTATGCTATGTATCGGCCTTTACTTTGTGTGCATGAATTTTTCTTTTATAACATGCCGATGCATATGAAGAGATTTAGATTTCGTTGTTGCATGATATATGTTGCTTTTGGCTCAGTTCTAAATTACAAAACATTGTTAATTAAAACTAGATTTGATATAACTTGCAATCCGGGTGGATCCATTACTTTAACACTATATGCCAAGCTTAATAGTTTTAAAGAAAGTGCTGCCAGGGAGAGAACCCGAAATTTTTAGAGAGTGATTTTATTCTATTGTGTGCTTTTAAAAAGTTAAAAAACAAAAAATATAGAGGAGAACCTAAAACTTTTCTAAAAGGAAAGTGGAAGTAAGAAAGACAAGCACGATTGAAGTGGGGGAGCTCCTTGAAATTTCTTCATGCCCATGGAAACTTTGTAACTCTGAATTATAGAAACTTTTCAACAAAAATATTTATCACCTTTTATAAATCCATTGTATTATAAAGAAGGGTTTTTTATCATTTATGCCACCGGTTGTGTCTCACTACACATTTTTGCCATTAGAAGATACAACTACTAAAAATGCCATCAATTCGGGAGATGCATGCTCAAAAATTCCACTTGACAACATTATTTTGATCTCAAATATCTTTGGCATGTTATAATGACATAAATACCTATGAACCAACATGCCAGCTCTCCCTCTATCTCACTACGATAAAGTGTGGGGCCCACTTGTTCCCAACAGTGTTCTTATTTTCCTATAAAATTATTCGCTTGGTTACTCCTGACAAGTGGGGCCACACTGCTCATTGTGAGATAGAGAGAACTGACATGTGGGTCTAGGCTTATTTTTGTCATATAACATGGTCAACGGGTTTGTCGTAAAAATAACAATGTCTAATGGCATGTTTGAGGGAATATCTAACGGGGTGATGACGTTTTTGAGATATCTAATGGCATTTTTTAGCAAACATCTCACGAATCAATGGCATTTTTGAGTAGTTGTAACTTTTAATGGCAAAACTGAGTAGTGATACACAACTAGTGGCATAAATGACAAAAACCCAAAGTAGAAATGCGGCATTAATTACTTTTTGGATGTTCAGATTTTCTTTTTGGTATTTGCAGTGCAGAAACAGAAACTTTGGCTGTAATACGTGTATTTACATTTTTCTACTGGAATGTCAATTTTTTGTGAAATTTTTACACAATACTGCTATACAATTTTTTATTAATTCGTAGTTTTCTAGAATTTTTAGAGTGCATAACTATAGTGATTTTTCAAATCTTTACAGATTGTTCTGTTTTCACAGATTAATGTTATAGTTTCATTATTTGTGTATGTTTGAAATCTTGTTTAGCCTCGTTTGACTTGGGTCCGTAGAATTGTGATTGCATATAGTGGGTAACGATTTATTATAATAATACAATAATTTTACAGCAATACATGATGGGATTTGATGTTATATGTACTAACCCCGCTAATAAAAAGTTGTGGATGAAGTGTTGGAAGATCGAGGAGGTACCGGTGTGAGGAGAATAAGGAGAGGAAAGATTTCAAGCTTGGGGATGCCCAAGGCACCCCAAGTAAATATTCACGGAGAATCAAGCGAATAAGCTTGGGGATGCCCCGAAAGGCATCCCATCTTTCTTTAACAGTTATCAGTATGTTTTGGTTTTTGTTTTGTTCACATGATATGCGTAAATTCTTGGAGAGTCTTTTGTGTTTTATTTTATGCAACATACTTGTATGAGATAGTGCTTGATTGATTTATAGAATGCCCTCTGCACTTCACTTATATCATTTAAGTATGGCTTTGTAGAATGCTTCATGTGCTTCACTTATATCATTTGAAGTTTGGATGCATGTTTCTTGACACATAGAAAACCGTTATTTGTAGAATGCTCTTTTGCTTCACTTATATTTATTGGAGCGTGATCTTTTATAGAAAGAATTGAACTCTCTTGCTTCACTTCTATCTATTTATGGAGTTAACAGCAATTGGTCATTCACATGGTTAGTCATAAAATCCTACATAAAACTTGCAGATCACTGAGTATGATATGTTTGATTCCTTGCAATACTTTTGTGATATTGAGGTGGTAGTATGGGGACATCATAGTAAAATAACTAAAGTTGAGTATTAATAATGGTGTCAAGGGAAGTAATTCTTTACGGAAGTAAATCCTCACGCATGTAAAGTGGTGGCCGCTGACTTTAGCGGTGAGGTCAGAGCATAATTTATCCTTGATTGAAATCCTTCTGTGCTGTTAGAAATGGCGGTACGTGATGGTTAACTCCTACCAACCTCCCCCCTAGGGGCATGCGAGGAGTACTTTGCTTCGAGGTCTAATAAAACTTTCACAATAAATATATGAGTTCTTTATGACTAATTTTGAATCCATCGATTATACGCAAACTTACCCTTCACCATTACTAGCCTCTCTAGTACCGCTCAACTTTCGCCGGTGCATACACCATCCTTATATCTTCCTCAAAACAGCCACCGTACCTACCTATCATTTCATTCCATAGCCATTCTGAGATATATTGTCATGCAACTTACATCATCATCATACACATGACTTGAGTGTTCATTGTCATATTCCCTTGCATGATTGTAAGATAGCTAGAATGATATTCACATGGCTTGTCCAATTTTTTATATCTTTGCTATGCTAGATAATTGCACATCATGGTTCACTGCCAAAGGCATTCATATAGAGTCGTCATTTATTAGTTGTATCGAGTTGAAATATTGAGTTGTCAGTAAATGAAAGTGTGATGATCATCATTATTAGAGCATTGTTCCAATGAGGAAAGCATGATGGAGACTATGATTCCTCCATAGGTAGGAATAAGACTCTAGATGAAAGATAAAATTTAAAAATAGGCAAAAAAGATCCCAATAAAAAGGAAGAAAACATTAAAAAAATGAGAGAGAAAAGTGAGAAGGGGCATTGTTATTATCCTTTTACCACACTTGTGCTTCAGAGTAGCACCATGTTCTTCATATAGAGGGTCTCTTGAATTATAACTTTCATATACTAGTGGGCATCTCTCATTATAGAACTTGGCTTGTATATTCCGATGATGGGCTTCCTCAAATGTTCAAGGTTTTCAAGAGCAAGAAAGTTGGATGCACACCCACTTAGTTACGTTTGTGAGATTTCATACACTTATAGCTCTAGTGCATCTCTTGCATGGCAATTCCAAGTCCTCGCATTGATATCGATTGATGGCCATCTCCATAGCCTGTTGATCCGCCTTGTTGATACGAGATTTTATTCCTTCTCCTATTGATCCCTACTACTGCATTCTATTCCACCCATAGTGATATATCCATGGCTCACGTCATGTATTGACTGAAGTTGAAAATGCTAAAGCACATTAGAAGTACAAACCAAATGCCTGGTTCGACACCAAGGTGCTATGTATTTATACTCTATGCAGGGAAGACTGTCGGTGTCATGCTTACCTCAATTAAGTGTATAGATGTTGTTTCCTTTGGCTCCATTATTATGAAATACAATGATGAATTACATGCATGTCTTGTATTATTCTTTCAATGTCAAATTGATAGACTATTGCCTTGAATCCCCCATATCTTAATATTCATGCCATGATTAGATTGCACAATCCATATTATGTTAGGTAGCATTTCACATCAAAAAATATCATTTTTTATCATTTACCTACTAAAGGACGAGTAGGAATTAATCTCGGGGGTGCTGATACATCTCCATCGTATTTATAATTTTCCATTGTTTCATGCCAATATTCTACAACTTTTATATACTTTTGGCAAAAATTTATATGATTTTCTTGGACTAATAGTGCCAGTTCCTGTTTGTTGCATTTTTTTTTGTTTCCCTGAAAATCAATATCAAACAAAGTCCAAACATGATAAAATTTTATGGAGAATTATTTTGGAATATATTTGATTTTTGGGAAGCAGAATCAACACGAGACGATGCCCAAGGGGCCCACAAGCTCAAGGGGCACGCACCCTACCCAAGGCGCACCTAGCAAGCTTGTGGCCACCCCGTAGGTAGGTTGGGGGTGTCGTTCGTCGGCAAGCAAGCTCATATCAGAAAAGAAAATCATGTTAAATTTTTAGCCCAATTGGAGTTACGGATCTCCAGATATTTAAGAAATGGTGAAAGGCCAGAAAAATGGGTCGCGAAACAAAAGAGAAAGAAAGATGGATCCAATCTCGGAGTGGTTCCCACCCCTCCGCCACCATGGAGGCCATGTACCAAAGGGAGAACTCTCCGATCATCTAGGGTTGTCCCCACCTGGTGGCCCCGCAGACTCCAACCCTGACACTATAATATCACATTCTTAGACAAAAAATCAGGGAGTAAGAATTCTCTCATTTCGCGATACAGAGCCGCCGCCACCTCCTGTTCTTCAACACGAGGCCAGCTCTGGAGTCTGTTTGGGGCTCCGGAGAGTGGAATATGTCGCCATCGTCCTCATCAACCTTCCTCCATCACCAATTTCATGATGCTCACCGTCGGGAGTGAGTAATACCATCGTAGGCTTGTTGGACAGTGATGGGTTGGATGCGATTTATCATATAATCGAGTTAGTTTGTAATGTCTTGATGCCTAGTATCCACTACATTATGATATTGATGTTGCTATGACTTTGCTATGCTTAATGCTTGTCACTTGGGCCCGAGTCCCATGATTTCAGATCTAAACATATTAGATTTTTACGAATATATATGTGTTCTTGATCTTATCTTGCAAGTTATATGCACCTATGTCGGTGTACTAAGGTAGGGGTACCCTAGTACCCCAACTTGTGCACGGGCAGCGGCAGCCCCCCCCCGCGGCAAGGTTCACCACGCGCTTGCCGGAGACCTTCCTGCCCCTTATCTAGCCATTCAAAAACAAAGTATACAAGACAGAAGACCAAGACCCCGGCAAGAGGAGCTTGCCGGGAAGGCCGTCCCAGGCTCGAGATTGCTTAACTAGCACGAGGCCCTGGCAAGAGGAGCTTGTCAGGACGAATAGAAGATTTTATCTTAGAAGACCCGGCAAGGGCTCGGGGAGCGGCAAGCTTCCGGGCCCGGCAAGGTCGAGATCCCCGGCAAGGTGCTTGCCGGGGGAGGTGCGCTGTGTGCCCGCGCTCCAGCTCATCGGCCCACGCGTCGCCCTGGGGCCACTCCAGGGACGCGTGGCGGATGGCTGTGCAGCCTGGGGGACACGGTGGCACTCCACGACAGAGGATCCATCGCCGTGGCAGACGGAGACGCAACGGCGGGAGCTTTTGGGGTCGACGGCGACGGGCATTAAATGCCCTTGTCCCCCACTGTTAAAGTAGGTATAGACCACTGTTCTGTACTGTAGCTCCACTGTTCCCGCACTATTACAACTACCACCTCTTTTACATTTTTACCCCTTTCTCCTACGTTGACACCTGTCGGTGACCCCTTGCACTATAAAAGGAGGCCCATGCACAACGTGGAGGGGGTTCGGTTCGAAACCTAGATTACTCTCACGCACGGTGTAGCTGCTTCTTCAAGCTCCCGAGCGCTGAACTCAATACACAACCAAGCAGGAGTAGGGTTTTACGCATCCGTGCGGCCCGAACCTGGGTAAAAACTGCCCGCGCGTCTGCCTCGATCTGCTCTTCGTGCTCCCTCCGCCCTCGTACCGCACAGACAAGGGGCTCCGGTCCCATAGGTGTTCGTGGCGGACAGTTTCCCCCGACATCTTTGGCGCGCCAGGTAGGGGGCGTCGAGGTTGTGCGAACCTGATCCGGCGTTCGCGCGGGCGCAATCTTCATTAACCTCTCCAAGTTTCGTCAACAACTTCATCAGCGACAACTCCATGGCCCCGAAGAAGAAGCCTTCGGAGGTCGGGGGCCCGTCTGCGTCTCATCCGCCGCCACCAGAGCCAACGGTGGGCGGGGGAGACGCCGTCGGAAGGGTGGTTGCCGGCGAGGACACTCACGGTGCCACCAGATCCAAGAACAGGACGGACGACCGGACCTCGGTCTCCGTGGACGCGCCACGTCCATCGCAACATACGACGACCCCGCAGCGCCATGCCACGGGAGGTGGTATCCGCTTGCTGGGACAAGGCCATACTGGAGGTTCGCGGGACGCCCCGGACCCCCGTCCGGGCACAGGCAAAGCGAAGGCGCCGGCACGGGACCCCGCTCCTTCTAACGTCGTTAGAAGTCCGAGCGTATCCCGCTCCTCGCACCGCTCGCCCGCGTTCCCCACTACTCCGGCAGAAGCGCTCGCAAGGGCGCAGCTGCTCCTCGATTTTCCTCCAGCAGCCGACAAAGCCGAGGAATGGAGGGCCACTATCCGGAGCCTGATAGACTTCGCCAACAACGACTCTCCGCAGCAGCCGTCGGCCTCACGGCCGCGGCAGGCCGAGAAGACGAAGGCTATCGGCGACAAGACTGCCGGGGGTGCGACAAGCGTGCACTCCCCGCCGCAGAAGCAGAAGACGCCGCCCCGCCGGAACAACCCCGACGACGGCTCCACAGCCTCGTCGGACCCGCGGGCCCGTCGGGACCAGCGCCACGTCCTCGACGACCGGCGAGATGAAGACGCTCGGACCACGATCGAGCGCCGCCGAGAAGCTCGGCGACAATCCGACAAGAGAGCTGGGAACGCTGTCGACGCACCCGCGCCCGGTGAACCAGGCGACTTGCCATACGCGGCAGGCTGCCCTGCGTTCACCCGCGAGCTGCGGCGCGTCCAGTGGCCCAGCATGAAGAACTTTAAGCCCGACGTACCGGAGAAGTACGACGGCAAGACACACCCCTCGGAGTTTCTCAGCGTCTACACCATAGCAGTGCAAGCTGCCGGGGGGCGCGACGAGAAGATCCTAGCCAACTACTTCCCGCTCGTGCTGAAGCCGAACGTCCGTTCGTGGCTCATGCACTTGCCGGAAGGCTCTATCTCTTCTTGGGCCGACCTCTGCCATCAGTTTGTTGGCGCCTTCACCGGCGGTCACAAACCCCATGGCCAGGAGAGCGATCTCCACATTTTGGCCCAGAAGGAAGGCGAACCCCTGCGCAAGTATATCCAACGTTTCAGCCGGGTACAGCACAACATCCCCGACGTTCACCCTGCTGCGGTTATCAGCGCGTTCCATCAGAACGTGCGTAACCGCCGCATGCGTGAGGAGATGGCGATGACCAAGATCAGGGACGTCAGCGAGCTCTACGCTCTTGCCGACAAGTGCGCCCGTGCAGAAGAGGGGAGGAAACTCCCCGGGGAGGATGCTGGCGCAGGGGGAAGCGACAGCGACGACGCCGCCCCGGCAAAGAAGAGCCGGCGGCGGAACAACAGGAAGAAGGGCAAGAAGGAAGTGCTTGCCGTCGAGAAGTCCGGCAAGGAGGCCCCCGCCAAGCAAGCGCAGGCTGGCGGCTCCGGCAAGGAGCCTGCCCCTGCGGCGGCGGCCGACAAGCCGGGTAGCTCCGACAAGCAATACTGTAAGATTCACCGCACCAAGGGTCACGACCTCTCCAACTGTAAGCGCGTCGAGTACCTCGTCGAGCAGCAAAAGACTGAGTACGAGAGGCGCGACAAGGAGAAGGCCCAAGGTGGCGGGGAAGAGCCCAGCAAGAAGCGGCCATTCAATGGCCGGGGAGGACGCCGCGGCAAGGCCAAGCAGCGGCAAGGAGATCGACCTCCCCGGGGCCGCGACAACGACGAAGACGACGATGAAGACATGGAGGACGACGAGAACAGCGAGCAGGAGTTCCAGAAGGCCACGGAAGTCCTGTGCGTCGACGGTGGCGCCTCCCTGCACACCTCCCACCGCCAGCTGAAACAGTGGGTGCGTGAGGTGAATGCAGCCGAGCCGCCCGTGGAGTCGCGCAGGCTCCTCAAATGGTCCAGCACGCCCATCATTTTTGACCTTGAGGATCACCCTGACCGCACCACTGCGGTCGGGTGCTTGCCGATGCTGGTCTCACCCACCATCCGCAACCTCAAGGTCACCAAAATGTTGGTTGACGGCGGGGCCGGGCTGAACTTGACCTCCTCTGCTGTGATCAAGAAACTCCAGATTCAAGACGGCGAGCTCGAAGAGACCGGTTCATTCCAAGGAATCAACCCGGGAAGGAGCAAGCCCAAGGGAAAGATTACTCTGCCGGTGACCTTTGGCGGGGAGCTCAACTTCAGAACTGAGCGCATCACCTTTGACGTTGCTGATATTCCATTGCCCTACAATGGGATACTCGGCCGTCCCGCCCTCGCCAAGTTCATGGCAGCTTCCCACTATGCCTACAACGTGCTGAAGATGCCGGGGCCGATAAGCGTCATCACTGTCCACAGTGACAAGAAAGATGCGCTTATTTGCGCCGACAAGATTTACCGGGATGCGGCAGCTGCGGCCGAGAAGGATACTCTTGCCGCTGAAGCTCCCGGGGGGAAGAAGACGAAGACCAAGTCCGGCAAGTGCTCTGGGACACACTCCGGCAACCGCACCTCTTCGGAGTGCTGCGCAGCCGTCGAGGACGTTCCATCGAGCTCCACCGGCAAGAGCAAGAAAGGAATGGCTGCTCCTCCGGCAACCAAGAAGGTGTCCGCAAAGGAGGATGGCACTGGTGGTACCTTCACCATCAGCGCCACCCTTGACAGCAAATAGGAAAGCGCGCTCGTCGCCTTCCTGCGGGCGAATGTCGATGTGTTTGCTTGGCAACCATCTGACATCCCCGGTGTTCCCAGGAAGGTGATTGAGCACAAGCTTGCTGTCTGCCCTCATGCGCGGCCCATCAAGCAAAAAGTGAGGAAGCAAGCCGTGGAGCGCCAAGAGTTCATCAACGAGGAGATCAAGAAACTAGAGGCAGCAGGCCTAGTTAGAGGTGTGATCCATCCGACGTGGTTGGCAAACCCAGTCGTCGTGCGCAAAGCCAACGGGAAGTGGAGACTGTGTATAGACTTCACTGATGTCAATAAAGCATGTCCCAAGGATCCCTTCCCTTTGCCGCGCATTGACCAGATCGTTGACTCCACTGCCGGATGTGAGCTACTCTGTTTTCTTGACGCATACTCAGGCTATCACCAGATTTTCATGGCTAAGGAAGATGAAGAGAAGACTGCATTTATCACTCCATGTGGCACATATTGCTTTATCCGCATGCCATTTGGACTGAAAAATGCAGGCTCCACTTTTGCAAGGGTAGTGTACACTGCTTTTGAGCCACAGATCCACAGGAATGTAGAAGCCTACATGGATGACATCGTGGTGAAGAGCAAGAGCAAAGAAACACTGATTCAAGACTTAGAAGAAACGTTTCAGAACCTGCGCAGGATACATCTCAAGCTGAACCCCGAGAAGTGCGTCTTTGGAGTTCCCTCCGGCAAGCTTCTCGGGTTCTTTGTATCACAAAGGGGGATTGAAGCCAATCCCGACAAGATCAAAGCCATCGAGCAGATAGAAGCCCCGAAGCGCGTCAAGGATGTCAGAAGGCTTGCAGGTTGCGTTGCTGCCCTCAGTAGGTTCATTTCAAAATCCGCGGAACGCGCCCTACCTTTCTTCAAAATCTTGAAGAAGGCAGGTCCCATGAAGTGGACTCCGGAAGCGGAGGCGGCGTTGCAGGATTTGAAACGGTACCTGTCCTCCACTCCTATACTTGTCGCACCTAAACCACAGGAAAAGTTGTTGCTATACTTAGCGGCAACCAACCAGGTGGTTAGTGCTGCGTTGGTAGCGGAGAGGGAGTCCGACAAGGAGCCAGCGTCACCGGCAAGCGAATCTAGCGACAAGCAGGGGGCTGTCCCGACAAGCTCTGGCCCCGACAAGGAAGACTCTGCGCAGGAACAAGGAGAGGTGCGGAAGAAGATGGTACAGCGCCCAGTATATTTTGTAAGTTCCCTTCTCCAGGGAGCTAGATCAAGGTACTCCGGTGTGCAAAAATTGCTTTTCGGCCTCCTCATGGCCTCGAGGAAGCTGCGCCACTACTTCCAAGCCCATGAGATAACAGTGGTCACTCGCTTTCCGTTGAAGAGGATATTACACAATCCAGAGGCAACAGGCAGGATCGTCGAGTGGGCACTGGAACTGTCAAGCTTCGGACTCAAATTTGAAAGTACTTCAACCATTCAGAGCCGAGCTTTGGCAGAGTTCATTGCTGAGTGGACCCCAACGCCAGAAGAAGAAGTTCAAGAAACGAGCGTACCCGTGCAAGAAGCGACAAGTGAATGGGTAATGTATTTTGACGGTGCCTTCTCGCTGCAAGGCGCCGGTGCCGGCGTGGTACTCATCGCGCCCACCGGAGAGCACCTCAAATATGTTATCCAGATGCACTTTCCCAGGGAGCAAGCGACAAACAACACCGCAGAATATGAAGGCTTGCTTGCCGGCCTCAGGATTGCGGCCGAACTTGGGATCAGGAAGCTGATTGTGCGGGGCGATTCTCAGTTGGTGGTCCGACAAGTCAACAAGAGCTACCAGAGCCCTTTGATGGAAGCATATGTAGATGAAGTGAGGAAGCTTGAAGAACACTTTGAAGGTCTGCAAATGGAGCACATCCCGAGAGCTCAAAATGAAATTGCAGATGGCCTTTCAAAGTGTGCTGCGATGAAGCTGCCTGTGGAACCAGGGACCTTTTTGCTCAAGCTGACTCAACCATCAGTTACACCATCAGTTGGGCAGTCCAAGAAGAGAAAGTTGGTCTCCGGCGACTACTTGCCGGCGGATCTTCCTGAACCCGCCGCCAAAGTTCCCAAGACCAACGACAACGCTGAGGAACAGTCTGCTCCTGCAAGCCCTCGGGCTTGTGCAGTTGAAGCAAGTGTTCCCGACAAGCCTCGCCCCGGCGAGCTTGCCGGGGGACCGTCAGCTCCGACAGGACCAGAGGTCTTTGCCGTAGAAGCTGGGGTTCCCGCAGCGGCCCTCGAGCCTTTAGTCCTTGCCGTCGAGCCCCGGGCTCCGGCATGGGCACAGCAGATCGTCCGTTTTCTGCAAACTGGAGAACTTCCCGACGACCCTCAAGAGATAGAGAAGATAACCAGGCAGTCAAGTATGTATCAGTTTGTGGATAACGAGCTGTACAGAAGAAGACTCAATGGTGTCAGGTTGAAATGCATCTCCAGAGAAGATGGACAGAAGCTGTTGGCAGAAATACACGGAGGCACATGCGGCCACCACGTTGGCGCAAGGGCACTTGCCGGGAAAGCTTTCCGGCAAGGGTTCTTTTGGCAAGAAGCCCTCCAAGATGCAACTGCACTAGTAACCAAGTGTGAAGCGTGCCAGTTCCATGCAAAGCAAATACATCAGCCAGCTCAAGCTCTCCAAACAATCCCTTTGTCATGACCCTTCTCGGTCTGGGGGCTCGATATCCTCGGCCCTTTCCCTCGCGCTGTCGGGGGCTTTGAGTACTTGTACGTTGCAATCGACAAGTTCACAAAGTGGCCAGAAGTGGAGCCAGTGAGAAAGGTGACAGCACAGTCAGCAGTCAGGTTCTTCAGGTCGATTGTTTGCCGTTTCGGGATCCCTAACAGGATCATCACCGACAACGGTACACAATTCACTAGTCGCACCTTCATGCAGTACGTCCAAGACCTTGGCGCCAAGGTCTGTTTCGCTTCTGTTGCTCACCCGAGGAGCAACGGTCAAGCGGAGAGGGCAAATGCTGAAGTGCTGCGCGGACTCAAGACAAGGACCTTTGACAGGCTGCGCAAGTGCGGAAGAAATTGGATAGAGGAGCTCCCGGCGGCTCTTTGGTCAATCAGAACGACACCGAGTCGAGCCACCGGGCAGACACCTTTTGCTCTAGTCTATGGAGCAGAAGCAGTTCTCCCCACGGAACTCGTATACGGATCTCCTCGAGTGCTCGCTTATGATGAGCTCGAGCAAGAGCAACTGCGGCAAGATGACGCATTGCTCCTTGAGGAGGGACGTCTCCAGGCTGCTGTACGAGCTGCTCGATACCAGCAAGCTTTGCGCCGCTACCATAGCCGCAAAGTCAAGGCCAGGAGTCTCGAGGAAGGCGACCTTGTTCTTCGGCGTGTTCAGTCCGCCAAGAATTCCAACAAGTTGACGCCGAAGTGGGAAGGCCCTTATCGGGTGAGACAAGTTACGAGGCCCGGCGCTGTCCGCCTCGAGACCAAAGAAGGCTTACCGGTGAGCAACTCCTGGAACATAGAGCATCTTCGCAAGTTTCACCCCTAAGGCGCGGTTGCCGTGATCCGTTCCGGCAACCACCTTTTGTACAAGCCTTGCCGCTGTTGCATGTAACCCTTTGTACAAAGCCGGGCGCAGACCCCGTGCATCAGTAAAGATTTCGTGTTTTCGCATCGATTGCCTTTCGCATGCTTCTCTTTGCTATTCGCATGTTTTATTTGGCATTTGATGCAACACTTAGACATTCGGTAAGCACTATTACGCCGAAAGGCAATATGCTTGTTTCCCTCTCCTTTTCCTTTTTCTCTTAAGCAGAAGGAACGTTCCTCGCGCACAAGTTTGCCGGGGGGGAAGGAGGTGGAGGAGGAACTAAGTGCCGTTCAAGAAAGAAGAGCCTTACCGGAAAGCAAACAACATGAGCAAGCAGCATGTAAAAGATAAGTTGTTAGAATTTGACCAGTTCAAATTTTAATTTTTGGTTGTCTTCCTTGAACAATCACACTTTATATGGGAAACCTGTGCGCGGAGGAACCTACCCGTGGCTTGCCGCACCCTTATCTTGTCTTCGAGTCCACTCAACGATTTAAGTGAGCTGCGACAAGTGTCGCGCCCTTGCTTCGTTTCCGAGTACACTCAGCAAGCTAAGTGCGTTGCGACTTGCTGCGGCGAGGTTGCTTGCCGGCGAGGACCTTGGCCAGCAGGCTGCTCAGCGCTCAGCGCTCGCGGCAAGGGCCCCTTTCCGGCAAGCTCCCCGGGAGCGTAGGGTGAGGAACATACAAAGTCAAAGATTGGAACAAGGAAGATAACATTGCACTGATTGATTGAAGTAAAGCAAATATCTTACAAGGACAACTTGTCGCAATGGACTAATGAGTTCGTAACATAATGTGCAGCAACGAAAAGATAAAGATAAATGGGGCCCTAGTCTACGCGGTCGCCCTCCTTCCTGCCAAGCTTTGCCACCTTGGCGATGATATGGCTGACCTGCTCCTTCAGGGCCTCCGTGTCTGCATCTGCCGGCAAGCTGCAAAGAACGTTCTTGAGGTTGATCCTCGGATTGCGGTACACGATCTTTGTCAAGACCCGCTCCAGAGTTCCTGCGCAGAGACGGCGCGACTCCTCGGCCAGCTGCGCGGGGATGCGGTTCCGGAGACCTGCAAGGGCCGGAGCGACGCCTCTGAAGAAGAGGCTGAGCTTGGCGCTGTGCGGGAGGTCTGGATCCGGCGAGTAGATAAGATGTTCGACCTTCAAGGCAAGCAACTCCTGGTCAATGTTGGATGCAGAAGAAACCAGCTCTTCGGTCCACAGCTCAATGTTCTTGCGGAAGAGCTCGGATGCCTTGTTGGCGCTGTCCACCAAGGTCCGCTCCTTGCGGAGCTCCTCCTTCAGCTTGTCTTCTCGAAGCTTGGCGGCGTCAATTGAATCCCTCAGAGTTGAGAATTTCAGCTCCAAGTCCTCGATGGAGTCCTTGGCGGCCTTAAGCTCATCGCCCCTCTTGGACAGATTCACTTGGAGCTCCGCGTTGGTGTGGGCGTCCTTCTCGCGCTCAGTAATGAGCGCGGCAACCTTCTCGGTGCTCACCTTCATCGCCGCTTCTAGTCGTTCAACCTTGGCGGCAAGCTCCTTCTTGGCGTCTTCCGCGGCAGCAGCAGCGGCTTTCGCCTCCTTCAGCTCCCCGCCAAGGGCAGCCTCGCGAGCGGCAAGGTCCTCCTCATGGGAGTCGAGATCCACCTTCCGCTGCGCGAGCTCTCCTTCTCGCCGGGACATCTCCACCCCGGCGAGCCGTTGCTGTTCTTCAGCCTCGGCTTTCTCCAAAAGCCACTCTTGATATTCACCGGCGAGACGCTCGCGCTCCTCCGCCACCTCGCGGAGGCCCGCCTTGTGGGCAGCGCTGAGCTCCGCCGCACGCTTCTCCATTTCGGCGGCGGCCTGGGCAGCAAGGGCTTCCCGAGAGGCAAGCTTCGCCTGCCTGGCCCGGTAAAGGGCCAGGAGTTGGTGGAGAAGCTTTTCCTCCTCGGGCCCATCTCCTTCGCCGGGCGCCTCGACGACCGTCAGACCCGCGGAGGCGAGGACTTCTCCGTCAAACGCCTCGCCCTCCGCGGGAGCTCTTGATGAAGACCCCCAAGGCACTTGGATAAAGACGCCATTGGGGGCACGAAGATAGTACGCCTGCTTCTCGCCGGTGGAGGGGCCGGCGGCCGGCGTAGCATCCGGTGCTCCCGCCACCTCCGGGTCGGCGGTGCGGTCGCCGTCCCCCTCCCCGGTCGCGGCGTCAGCGGCCGGAGTGGCCTCCTGCGCGGCCGGCTCGGTGGCCTCGGTCGCCTCCTCGGTGGCCTCGGCCATCTCCACGACGACGGGAACGTCATCACCGCCGCCCTGCGCGCCCTCCTCATCCTCGATATTGATGACCTCGGTCTCCATCGGCGCGGGAGGAGGAGGAGGAAGATCTAGAAGAAGAAAAAGAAGTTCAAAATCAAGCAAAGATCCAAAAAGAAGCAAAGTCAAGAAAACCAAGTACAGAACGTACCTTGGCGGACGTCCTCTGCGGCGGGCTCCCTTGCCGGGGAGCTCGGCCTTGGCGGAGTGGCCGTCCTCGCCGGGCTGCTCGCCTTTGGCGGGGTACTCTGCTTTGGCGGAGTACCCGCCCTTGGCGGAGCGCTCTCCCTTGCCGGAGAGTTTTGCCTTGCCGGGGACGGCGGGGCCTGCGGCTCCTCGGTGATGGTCTCCGGGCGCTCTTCCCGCTGCGGCTCCACCTCTGCACAAGAGAAGATAGAAGAACCAAGACATTCAAAAAAAAGAAAAGGGAAAGAGAGATCAAAGCCCTAAGCGCGCCCCGACGAGCGAAAACAGTAAACCTCTAACTTACGCTGGGGGCTGCGCTGGGGGCTACTCCCCGGAGCGGCACTCGGGTCCGGCAAGCTCGGCTCCGGTGCGATCCCTGCTTCCGCGACGGATGGGTCTTCTACGACCTCAACTGTGGGCACCCTGACCCTCTTCGCGCGCTGCTCCAAGGTCCTGCAATCACAAGCAACAAGCAAAGTCAAGCGTCAGCAACAATCGAGATATAAAAATCAAGAAGGAGTAAGGTCTCGGGTCCTTACTCTTGGTCCTCCTCGTCGTCCTCGCTCAGCGCGGAGAAGTCAAACTCCACGGTGGGCGCGTCGGCGCGAGGAGCGGAGGATGAAGATTCCCTCGCGCGTTTCGGAGCCACCGGGGCTGGGGGCTGCGTAGGCCCAGCCCCTGTGGTGGCCGGCGCCCGAGAAGTGGGCGGAGCAGCTGCTCCGCTCCGAGAAGATCCTTGCCGGCTCGGTGCCGGCCTGCGGGACGCCTCTGTCGTGGTCCGCGCGCGCGGGGCCTCTGCCGTGGCCGGCACGCCGGTCGCCCTTGGCACGTCTTGGCTCGGCCGGGAGCTGCCCGGCGAGCTGGCTGTTGCCGGGGCGCTCGCGCCTGCTCCCCCGTCGCCGCCTTGCGGAGACGCTTCAATGGGGACTGCCTCGGGCTCGCCGGGGGCGGGGAGCTTTCCGACGAGGAGAGGTCGTCGGCGTAGAGCTCGGTGGATCCGCCGGTGTCTTCCTCCTCCCCCTCCTCTCCCTCGGCCAGTTCGCTGGCCCCAGCGCCTTGCACTGCGGGCCCCTTCCCCTTGGTGGCCCCGCTTCGTCCGGCGCCTTCACTCCTCGCGGCACCCCTGCTTCCTCCGGCCGTGCCCTCCATTGCCGCGGCCTCCGTCGCGATCCCATTGATCCCGGAGTGCCTCAGCGAGGGGACCCCGGCGAGCGCGTCGGGAGGGAGCTCTAGCAGCTTGCGAATCTCCTCCTTATCCGCCTGGCTGGAGGCATCCGCGGCTTCCGCCTCCGCGGGTGTGTATCCAAAGTTTCCCGCCGCCGCGGCTGCGGCGACTTCTTCAGCGCGAGAAGCCATGTAAGCAATCTCTTGGTCGGTGGTGGCCCGCGTGTGCAGCTTGAGATCGTCCGTCTTCTCCAACACCTCCGCAAGGTTGTCGTAGAACTCGAGGACGTCGATAGGCTTGGGCGCAATCCACGTGCGCTCCAATCCATGAGAGTCGCACGCGGGCATCATAGCGACAAGGCGATCCCGGGCGCTGCTGGCGCAGAGCGGCACCACTCCCCGGGGAGCGCGGAAGTACTCGGGGTGTGCCGGGTCAAACTTGAAAAGTTCCCTGACCATACCCCGCAGCTCGAGTGTTGTGAAGTTAAAATTGAGGCCGGGGCGCAGCCTCATGATGTCTGCCGGGCCGCCGTATTGCCACGCCGGCCTTTTCCGGTCTTGGAGGGGGGCGATCCGGCGACGAAGAAAGTCCGCGCCCACTTCAGCGACAGACAGCGGCGCCATCCGAAGACGGAGGATTCTGACGAGAGCGATATCCAGCTTGGAATCGTCGGAATCGAAATTACTCCAATCCCTGCCGCGCACGATGGGCGATGTGCGCGGCGCGGTGAAGTGTTGCGGCCGCTCCTCGACGACCCAGCACCACTCCGCGCGCCACTCTTCCCACTTGCCGCGGAGCTCCCCCGGCAAGTAGGCTAATTTCTTATTCAGCCTAAACACCCAAGAGATTCCTCCGGAGAGGGGGGCGTCGGCCTCTACTCTAGGGATGAAAAAGTGCCTAAAGAGAGCTACGTTGGGCTGGATTCCTACGAAGTTTTCGCACATGTGTGCGAAAACGGACATGGTGAGGATGGCGTTGGGAGTGAAGTCGAGGAGGTGGAGGCCATAAGTATTCATGATATCGCAGAAAAAGTTTGAGAAGGGAGGGCACAGACCGCAGTGGAAGAAGGCCGCGAAAAAGTAATACCCGCCGGGGTAGTGGTCCTTGGCGACGGCCGGGTAGACGCGCGTGCGGGGGTGCGCTGGGGTCTCCTTGGCCCAGAACAAATAATATTTGTTCCAAAGTTCCCGCACGCCGAGCTTCGGCGCGAAGACAATGTGCTCCTTCCGGTACGCGGCGAGCTTCGCCGCCTGATCTGACTTCTCCCGCTTGGACTTCTCCGACTTCGCCTTGTCGGTCTTTGGGGCCATGGCGGATGCGGTGGAAGGAAGGGGACGAAGAGCTTGGTGGTGGCGGAGGAGTAGAGGCGAAGCGCAGAGGAATCTGAGGAAGAAGACGATGGCAATGAGTGCGCAGGGAGGGGAACCGCGCCGCTCTCTCTGCTTTTATGGGAGAGTGGGGGGGCGTTTCGCCCTTCCCATTAAAGAAATCGTGGGCACGTCCCATCCCACGGCGCCGCAATCGACGCGTGCCGTTGCCGTGGGGTGCGGCGGATATGGAAGTGGATTCGGCGCGCCGCGGGCCGCGGGTGCCCGTGCACTGTTTTGGGCCTGGCCCAACAGCGCTCGGCACCGTGTGTGGCCCAGGCCCGGGGGCTCCTGTCGGTGTACTAAGGTAGGGGTACCCTAGTACCCCAACTTGTGCACGGGCAGCGGCAGCCCCCCCCCGCGGCAAGGTTCACCACGCGCTTGCCGGAGACCTTCCTGCCCCTTATCTAGCCATTCAAAAACAAAGTATACAAGACAGAAGACCAAGACCCCGGCAAGAGGAGCTTGCCGGGAAGGCCGTCCCAGGCTCGAGATTGCTTAACTAGCACGAGGCCCTGGCAAGAGGAGCTTGTCAGGACGAATAGAAGATTTTATCTTAGAAGACCCGGCAAGGGCTCGGGGAGCGGCAAGCTTCCGGGCCCGGCAAGGTCGAGATCCCCGGCAAGGTGCTTGCCGGGGGAGGTGCGCTGTGTGCCCGCGCTCCAGCTCATCGGCCCACGCGTCGCCCTGGGGCCACTCCAGGGACGCGTGGCGGATGGCTGTGCAGCCTGGGGGACACGGTGGCACTCCACGGCAGAGGATCCATCGCCGTGGCAGACGGAGACGCAATGGCGGGAGCTTTTGGGGTCGACGGCGACGGGCATTAAATGCCCTTGTCCCCCACTGTTAAAGTAGGTATAGACCACTGTTCTGTACTGTAGCTCCACTGTTCCCGCACTATTACAACTACCACCTCTTTTACATTTTTACCCCTTTCTCCTACGTTGACACCTGTCGGTGACCCCTTGCACTATAAAAGGAGGCCCATGCACAACGTGGAGGGGGTTCGGTTCGAAACCTAGATTACTCTCACGCACGGTGTAGCTGCTTCTTCGAGCTCCCGAGCGCTCAACTCAATACACAACCAAGCAGGAGTAGGGTTTTACGCATCCGTGCGGCCCGAACCTGGGTAAAAACTGCCCGCGCGTCTGCCTCGATCTGCTCTTCGTGCTCCCTCCGCCCTCGTACCGCACAGACAAGGGGCTCCGGTCCCATAGGTGTTCGTGGCGGACAGTTTCCCCCGACAACCTATTACATGTTATGATCTCCATGCCCTAAGGTGGCAATAATTGGAATTCTTTCTGGTGATTGCCGTAGTTTGAGGAGTTCATGTATTCAGTAAGTGCTAATGCTTTGTTATGGTTATATATTAAAAAGAGGCCTTCATATCCCTTAGTTTCCATTAGGACCCCGCTGCCACGGGAGGGTAGGACAAAAGATGTCATGCAAGTTCATTTCCATAAGCACATGTGACTATATACGGAATACATGCCCACATTACGTTGATGAATTGGAGCTAGTTCTTTGTTGCTCTAGGTTATATCTTCTACATGATGAATATCATCCGACACAATTATCTAGACCGATCCATTGCCTGCGATTTCGTCACATATTTATCTTTAATAAGTTAGTTTCTTTTCTGCTACTGTTACAATCACTACAAAACTGCTAATGTTACTATTGCCAATATAATCGTTACTATCATACTACTTTGCTACTAAATACTTTGCTGCTAATATTAAGTCTTTCAGGTGTGGTTGAATTGACAACTCAAATTCTAATACTCGTGAATATTCTTTAGCTCCCCTTGTGTCGAATCAATAAATTTGGGTTGATTACTCTACCATTGAAAACTGTTGTGATAACCTATGCTTGTAAGTTATCCATACCTTTTTCTGGCGCCATTGCCGGGGAGCATAGCTATATTTTGCTGAGTCACTTGGGATTTATATCTGTTGATCACTAGGAGGATTCTGAAGTATAATAGAACCGAGACTGTTCCCTCTAAAACGAGGGGAGGTAAGGAACTGCCATCACACTCTGCACTTGATTCACCTTCTGTTTTAAGTAAGATTGTGACGCCACCACCTGCTATTAATCCTGATATGTCGCAAGTAATTGATGTGCTACTTCTTCTATGAATGATACTTATGATGATGCTAGTACTTTGCTTAATGATGATGTGTCACTAGGTGAATTTCTTGATGAACAACTTGCTAGAGTTAGAAATATTGAGAATGCTGAAACTAATGAAATTGCTGAAACTGATGAAGTCTTCGAAACTGCAAATTATGAAACACCTATTAGATCTAGCTCTCCTATATATTAATTGCCTAATATACCTGAAGGTAATGTTATGGAGAGAGAGGTAGCTAGAGACTTTCTTTCTTGTAAGGATAGAGATGATCCGAAGAAATTGTTATGCAAGTGGAAGGAAAAATCTTTAAATGCTAGTATGAAATATAATCCTGAGTTTTCTAGTACACCTATCTATATTACTAATAAGGATTATGAGTTCTCTGTCGATCCTGAGTTAATTTCTTTGGTTGAATCTGATCATTTTCATGGTTATGAAACTGAAACTATTGTGGCACATCTTATTAAATTGAATGATATAGCCACACTATTTGCTCATGAGGAAAAAATTGCTATTACTATATTCTTAAGTTGTTTCCATTCTCATTAAAGTGTGATGATAAGATATCATTTAACTCTCTTGATCCTGGTTGTGTGCGTAGCCCCCAGGATATGATTTACTACTTCTTTGAAAAATATTTTCCTGCTCATAGGAAATAAGCTATATTATAGGAAATAATGAACTTTGTGCAAATTGAAGAAGAGAGTCGCCCTCAAAATCGGGCGAGGCTTATCCAATTACTTAAAGCTTTGTCTGATCATCCACTCAAGAAAAATTAAATAATTGATATCTTTTATAATGGACTAACCGATGCTTCTAGGGACCACCTAGATAGTTGTGTTGGTTGTGTTTTCAGGGAACGAACTGTTGGACCAGTTAAACAAATATTGAATGTTATATTGAGAAATGATAATGAGTTGACTCTTCCTGAACCTCCTAATCCAACTCCAAAGAAGAAAGGAATTCGATTTCTAAGTCCCTAAACTATGCAAGAGGAAAATAAATTAATGAACTAATAAGGTATTAAAGTTGAAGATGTTAAGAATTTACCACCTATCAAAGAAATACATGGCCTCAATACCCCGACACAGATAGTAGAGGTAAATTCTCTCTATACATTTGATGAAGGTGATATTCCTCAAAATAAATCTACTAGTCAGTACAAGGATGAATGTGATAACTTTATTGTTAAACAAGAAAACTTCAATGCATATGTTAGTATATAACTAAAATGAAATGCTTATATGATTGAACACTTGAGTGACTATATGTATAGAACTAAAAATGATCTTAAGATTTTTAGTGAACATGCTTCCATGAGAAAAACTCAAGTAGAACAAGTTCTTAAAGCATAAAATGATTTGATTAATGAGATGAACAATAACATGAATGATCATGTTGTTAGAGTTATGACTAGAGGGGGTAAAATGACTCAGGAACCTTTGTATCCTGAAGGTCATCCTAAAAGAGTTGAACAAGACTCTCAAATTTTTAATATTGATGCACCTAGTTCATCTAAAAATAAAGGGAAAATAATAGGAGTTTGCATGCTTCTAGTAATCCTAATGTAGACACACCTGAATATCCCAATGATATTTCTATCCTGATGCTAAAACATAATCTGGTAATGAAAATGAACCTGGTAATAATGATAATGATGAGGTTCATAGTGATGCTCAACCTAGTAATGATAATGATGTGGAGATAGAACCTAATGTTGATCTTGATAATCCACAACCTAAGAATAAAAGATATGAGAAAAGAGACTTCATTTCTAGGAAATACGGAAAAGAAAGAGAACCATGGGTTCATAAACCCATGACTTTTCCTCCTAAAGCATCAAAGAATAAAAGGATGAATAATTTGAGCACTTTTGTGAAATGCTTAGACCAGTCTTTTTATGCCTTCGTTTGACAGATATTCTGAAAATGTCACCTTATACTAAGTATATGAAAGATATTGTTACAAATAAAAGAAAGATACTGGAAGCTAAAATTTCCACCGTGCTTGCAAATTATAGATTTAAAGACAGAATACCAAAGAAACTAGGAGAACCAAGAATACCAACTACACCATGCTTCATTAAAAGAAATAATGTCAAAACTGGTTTGTGTGACTTAGGAGCAGGTGTTAGTGTTATGCCTTTCTCTTTGTATGAAAGACTTGATTTGAATAAGTTGACACCAACTGAAATATCTTTGAAAATGGCCGATAAATCAACCGATATACCCATCGGTATTTGTGAGGATGTGCCTGTTTTAGGTGCAAATGTTACTATCTTAACAGGCTTTGTTATTCTTGATATACCCGAGGACGACAGTATGTCGATCATCCTTGGTAGACCCTTTTTGAATACTGTGATACGTCCATTTTGCATCATGCTTATATGTTGATATTTATTGCATTATGGGCTGTTCTTACATGTTCTGTCACAATACTTATGCCTTTTCTCTCTTATTTTACAAGGTTTACATGAAGAGGGAGAATGCTAGCAGCTGGAATTCTGGGCTGGAAAAGGAGCAAACTCTGGAGAACTATTCTGCACAACTCCAAAAGCCCTGAAACTCAACAGAACATCGTTTCAGAAAATATAAAAAATATATGGCGAAAGAAGTCCACGAGGGGGGCCACCGGCTGTCCACGAGGGTGGGGGGGG
>LR738712.1:202877282-202922143 GCA_902687465.1 Secale cereale
GGCGCCCCCTTCCCAGGGCGCGCCCCCTGCCTCGTGGGCCAGCCGGAAGGCCCCCGGTGCCCATCTTCTCCTGTATGAGGTGTTTTGACTTTGAAAAAATCATAAGGAGGCTTTCGGGACCAGACGCCGCCGTCTCGAGGCGGAACCAAGGCGGAAACCAATCTAGGGCTCCGGCAGATCTGTTCTGCCGGGGATACTTCCCTCCGGGAGGGGGAAATCGTCACCGCCGTCATCACCAACAACTCTCCCATCTTGGGGAGGGCTATCTTCATCAACATATTCACCAGCACCATCTCCTCTCAAACCCTAGTTCATCTCTTGTATCCACTCTTTGTACCCAAGCCTCAGATTGGTACCTGTGGGTTGCTAGTAGTGTTGATTACTCCTTGTAGTTGATGCTAGTTGGCTTATTTCGTGGAAGATCATATGTTCAG
Organism: Secale cereale; assembly: GCA_902687465.1. Lineage (NCBI taxonomy): Eukaryota > Viridiplantae > Streptophyta > Magnoliopsida > Poales > Poaceae > Secale > Secale cereale. The sequence goes on from LR738712.1 coordinate 202,877,717, forward strand.
ATCCATTATGTATATTAATACCCCTCTAATCATGAACAATATTATGTCTTGTGAGTAGTTACTTTGGTTCCTGAGGACATGGGAGAAGTCTTGCTATTAGTAGTCATGTGAGTTTGGTCTTCATTCGATATTTTGATGAGATGTATGTTGTCTCTCCTCTAGTGGTGTCATGTGAACGTCGACTACATGACATTTCACCATTATTTGGGCCTAGAGGAAGGCATGTAGAAGTAATAAGTAGATGATGGGTTGCTAGAGTGACAGAAGCTTAAACCCTAGTTTATGTGTTGCTTCGTAAGGGGCTGATTTGGACCCATATGTTTCAGGCTATGGTTAGGTTTACCTTAATACTTCTTCTGTAGTTGCGGATGCTTGCATTAGAGGTTAATCATATGTGGGAAGCTTGTCCAAGTAAGGGCAGCAACCAAGCACCGGCCCACCCACATACCAAATTATCAATGTACCGAAAGCGGATCAAACGGTCGTGAAGAAAACTAGCTTGACGGTAATTCCCATGTGTCCTCGGGAGCGCTTTCCTTTATATAAGAGTTTGTCCAGGCTTGTACTTTGCTACAAAAAGGATTGGGCCACCTTGCTGCACCTTATTTACTTTTACCTTGTCTCACTTGCTACCAATTACCTTATCACAAAACTATTTGTTACCTATAATTTCAGTGCTTGCAGAAAATACCTTACTGAAAACTGCATATCATTTCCTTCTGCTCCTCGTTGGGTTCGACACTCTTACTTATCAAAAGGACTACGATAGACTCCCTACACTTGTGGGTCATCAAGACTCTTTTCTGGCGCCATTGCCGCGAAGTGAAGCGCCTTTGGTAAGTGGAATTTGGTAAGTAAAAATTTATATAGTGTGCTGAAATATATTGTCACTTGTTACTATGGCTCAAAACCCTTTGAGGGGCTTGTTCGGGGTATCTTCACCCCGAACAGAAGAGAAAAGAGTTTCGCCTCAACCTACTGCACCTATTGAAAATGTTTGCTTTTATATTCCTTCGGTTATGATAGAGAAACTGCTTGAAAATCCTTTACAGGAGACGGAACACTGCATCCCGACTTACACCTAATCTATGTGGATGAAGTTTGTGGATTCTTTAAGCTTGCAGGTATGCCCGAGGATGTTATCAAGAAGAAGGTCTTCCCTTTATCTTTGAAGGGAGATGCATTGACATGGTTTAGGCTATGCGATGATATGGGATCATGGAACTATAATTGTCTGAAGTTGGAATTTCATCAGAAGTTCTACCCTATGCACCAGGTCCATCGTGATCATAATTATATTTATAATTTCTGGCCTCGTGAAGGAGAAAGCATCGCTCAAGCTTGGGGGAGGCTTAAGTCAATGTTATATTCATGCCCAAATCATGAGCTCTCAAGAGAAATTATCATTCAAATTTTTTATGCTCGGCTTTCTCATAATAATCGCTCCATGCTCGATACTTCTTGTTCCGACTCTTATATGATGAAGACTATTGACTTCAAATGGGATTTATTGGAAAGAATTAAACGCAACTCTGAAGATTGGGATCTCGACGAAGGTAAGGAGTCAGGTATGACCCCTAAGATTGATTATGTTAAAGCTTTTATGGATATCGATGTTTTCCATGAATTTAGCACTAAATATGGACTTGACTCTGAGATAGTAGCTTCTTTCTGTGAATCTTTTGCTACTCATGTTGATCTCCCAAAGGAGAAGTGGTTTAAATACCATCCCCCTATTTAAGTAAAAGTAGTTGATCCTATTAAAGTTGTAGAAAAGACTAGCACTTATAATGTTGATCATGTTATTCCTACTGCTTATATTGAGAAACCACCTTTCCCTGTTCGGATAAAGGATCATGCTCAAGCTTCAACTTTACTTCATAAGAGTAATACTTGAACACCTACACCCTCTGAGCAAATTAAAGATGAACCTAGTGGTGCTATGGTTAAAGATCACTTGGTAGAATATTTAGATTGACATGTTATTTACCTCCAAGAAGAGTCTGCTAGAATAGCCAAACCCAACGCTAGGAATAAACATAAACCTGTTGTGGGCTTGCCTGGTATCTCTGTCAAGATAGGAGATCATTGCTACCATGGTTTATGCGACGTAGGTGCTAGTGCGAGTATTATCCCTTTTGATTTGTACAACGAAATTATGCATGATATCGCACCTGTTGAGTTAGAAGGAATTGATGTTACTATTAAGCTTGCTAATAGAGATACTATTGAACCAGTTGGGATTGTTAGAGAGATTGAAGTCTTGTGTGGGAAGGTTAAATACCCTGCTGATTTTCTTGTTCTTAGTTCCCCACAAGATGAATTATGTCCCATTATATTTGGTAGACCCTTCTTGAATACTGTTGATGCCAAGATAGACTACGTGAAAGATATTGTCACTGTGGGATTAGGGGATACGACTCATGATTTTAACTTTGCTAAATTCCATAGACAACCCCTTGAAAAGGCACCACCCAGTAAGGATGAAACTATTGGCCCGGCTTCTATTGCCGTGCCACCTAATGCTCCTTTAGAAAAATACCTGCTAGACCACGAAAATGATATGCATATGAATGAGAGAAGTGAGATAGATGAAATATTCCTTACACAGGGACCCGTACTGAAAAACAACTTGCCTGTTGAAATCCTAGGGGATCCTCCTCCACCCAAGGGTGATCCCATGTTTGAACTTAAACCTTTGCCTGATAATCTTAAGTATTTTATCTTGATGAAAAGAAGATATATCCTGTTATTATTAGTGCTAACCTTTCAGAGCAGGAAGAGGAAAAAATATTTAAAACACTGAAGAAGCATCGTGCTGCTATTAGATATACTCTGGATGATCTTAAGGGCATTAGTCCCACTATATGCCAACACAAGATAAAATTGGAAGAAGCTAAACCAGTTATTGATCATTAGAGACGGTTAAATCCTAAGATGAAATAAGTGGTAAGGAAGGAAATACTAAAGCTTCTAGAGGCAGGTATTATTTATCCCGTTGCTGATAGCCAGTGGGTAAGTCATGTCCATTGTGTACCTAAGAAAGGAGGAATGACTGTTGTCCCTAATGATAAAGATGAATTGATCCCATAGAGAATGGTCACAGGTTATAGGATGGTAATTGATTTCCATAGGTTAAATAAAGCTACTAAGAAAGATCATTACCCCTTGCCATTCATTGAGAAAATGCTAGAAAGGTTATGCAAACATACTCATTTCTGCTCTCTAGATGGTTATTCTGGTTTCTCTCAAATACCTGTGTCAAAAGGGGATCAAGAAAAGACCACCTTTAGTTGTCCTTTCGGTACCTTTGCTTATAGACGTGTGCCTTTTGGTTTATGTAATGCACCTGCTACCTTTCAGAGATGCATGATGGCTATATTCTCTGATTTTCGTGAAAATATTGTTGAGGTATTCATGGATGATTTCTCCCTTTACGGAACTTCTTTTGGTGATTGCTTCAGCAACCTTAATCGAGTTTTGCAGAGATGTGTAGATACTAACCTTGTCTTGAATTGAGAGAAGTGCCACTTCATGGTAAATGAAGGCATTGTCTTGGGACATAAATTTTCTGAAAGATGTATTGAAGTTGACAAATCTAAATTTGATGCTATTGAAAAGATGCCATGCCCTAAGGACATCAAAGGTATACGAAGCTTCCTTGGCCATGCCGGGTTTTATAGGAGGTTCATTAAGGACTTATCCAAAATCTCCAGGCCTCTGACTAATATCTTACAAAAAGATATTCCTTATGTCTTTGATGATGATTGTCTAGAAGCATTTGAAATACTTATAAAATAATTGATCTCTCCACCTATTGTCCAGCCTCCTCACTGGAATTTACCCTTTGAGATTATGTGCGATGCTAGTGATTATGCTGTAGGAGCCATTCTAGGGCAAAGAGTTGATAAGAAATTGAATGTTATCAGGAATGCTAGTTAAACTCTAGATAGTGCCCAAAGCAATTATGCTACCACTGAGAAAGAATTTTTAGCAGTTGTGTTTGATTGTGATAAGTTTAGACCCTATATTGTTGATTCTAAAGTAACTATTCACACTGATCATGCTGCTATCAAATACCCTATGGAAAAGAAATATGCTAAACCTAGATTTATTATATGGGTTCTCTTGCTACAAGAATTTGACTTGCATATTATCGATAGAAAGGGAGCTGAGAACCCCGTAGCAGATAACTTGTCTAGGTTAGAGAATATACTTGATGACCCACAACCTATTGATGATAGCTTTCCAGATGAACAACTAGCTGTCATAAATACTTCTCGTACTGCTCCAAGGTATGCTGATTATGCTAATTATATTGTTGCTAAGTTTTTACCTCCTAGATTCACATACCAGCAAAAGAAAAAGTTCTTCCATGATTTCAGACATTACTTCTGGGATGACCCACATATTTATAAAGAAGGAGTAGATGGTATCATTAGACTTTGTGTACCTGAGCATGAACAGGAACAGATCCTACACAAGTGCCACTCCGATGCTTATGGAGGACACCATGCGGGAGATATTACTCCACACAAGGTATTGTAATCCGGTTTTTATTGGCCTACTATCTTCAAGGATGCCCGTAAGTTTGCCTTATCTTGTGATGAATGTCAAAGGATTGGTAAGATTAGTAGACGTCAAGAAATGCCTATGAATTATTCACTTGTTATTGAACCATTTGATGTTTGGGGCTTTGATTATATGGGACCTTTTCCTGCCTCTAATGGGTACACACATATTTTAGTTGCTGTTGACTACGTTACTAAGTGGGTAGAAGCTATTCCAACTAGTAGCGCTGATCATAACACCTCTATTAATATGCTTAAAGAAGTTATATTTCCTAGGTTTGGAGTCCCTAGATATCTAATGATTGTTGGTGTTTCACACTTTGTTCATGGTGCTTTCCGTAAAATGCTTGCTAAGTATGATGTCAACCATAGAATTGCATCCCCTTATCACGCACAGACTAGTGGTCAAGTAGAACTATGTAATAGGGAGTTCAAATTAATCTTGCAAAAGACAGTTAATAGGTCTAGGAAGAATTGGTCAAAGAAACTTGATGATGCATTATGGGCCTATAGAACTGCATACAAAAATCCTATGGGTATGTCTACGTATAAAATGGTATATGGAAATGCTTGTCACTTACCTCTTGAGCTACAACACAAGGCATATTGGGCTATTAAAGAGCTCAACTATGATTTCAAACTTGCCGGTGAGAAGTGGCTATTTGACATTAGCTGTCTCGATGAATGGAGAACCCAGGCCTATGAGAATGCCACATTGTTTAAAGAAAAAGTTAAAAGATGGGATGACAAAAGAATACAAAAGCGTGAGTTTAACGTAGGTGATTATGTCTTGCTATACAACTCTCGTTTAAGATTTTTTGCAGGAAAACATCTCTCCAAGTGGGAAGGACCTTACGTTATCGAGGAGGTCTATCGTTCGAGTGCCATAAAAATCAACAACTTCGAGGGCACAAATCTGAAGGTGGTGAATGGTCAAAGAATCAAACATTATATCTCAGGTAATCCTATAAATGTTGAAACTAATGTTATAGAAACCGTAACCCCGGAGGAATACATAAGGGACACTTTCCAAAATGATTCAGCCTCCGAAAAGGAAGAGGTATGTGATACGGTAAGAAACCAACTCCAAAACAGTTCTAAAGGCAATTTTTCTCTGTTTTGGAATATTTAGAAAAATAGAAAAATAAACCACACTACGAAAGAGACATGAGGCGCCCATGAGGGTGGAGGGCGCACCCCCCTTCCCAGGGCGCCCCCCCTACCTCGTGGGCACCCCGTGTGTCCCCCGGCCTATGTTTTCTTGTGGGTTACTCCTTTTGATCGGTAAAAATTCATTATATATACTCCCGAAGGTTTTGACCTCTGTATCACGCAAAAATCCTCTGTTCTTGTTTAGAGCTGTTTTCTGTTAGGGTTTGCGGAGCCAGGCATCATGTCGTCTCCCTCCTCCAACAACGAAGGCAACAATCCTTATCAAGTGGGTATTGGTGGAAGGCAAGTCATTTCTTTTTGGTACTTTGTGCCATCATGAAAATTCGTAGAGGGCTTGGTTTGTTTGGAACCATCCTCTCTTTTGGGAGCTTGATATCTTTCCTTTTGTATGCACTACTGCATGATGCTGCTAACGCGACACTACGATCAGAGACCCTTTGACGAAACAGTGTGCGATGCCATAATCACAAATGGTGGTGTAAAAAACTAACAAAAAAGGTGCAAAACATTTGCGATGGAGTATGCATCAAACATGGTTCAGATTTTAGTTGCGTTTGCGATGCAGGGCATACGGTTCAGTTCAATTAACTATTTGCGATGACGAGGAACAAAAGAAACTGTTAGCCAGATGAAGGTGTGTGCAATATACAACATATGGTTCACTCGGATGAACTGTTTGTGATTAGGCAACACAAAAGAAACGGTCATCCAGATCAAGGTGCGTGCGATATACGGCATGTGGTTCACTCAGATGAACTCTTTGCGTTGAGGCATGAGAACAAAAATGGTTCAACTTAACAAGATGTCTGTGATACGCGGCAAACGGGTCTGTAATCGTAAATGTGTGCGAAGGCCGATAACAACACAGACTATCACTGCTAACAAGCCGTGTGTGTTGTGAGCAAACGATTGATGGTATACAATTGTGAGTTATTGATGAAAACATCACCGGCGTGTTCTGTTGGTTAGTCCGTGTGCGATGTGATTTTCTTTGTACGCACAACATCTACGCGCTGTCTACAGAGCATCAACATATATACTTAAAAAGACAGCATTGCATAACCAAATGAAGCATACAATTACACAAGTGACTACACACATAACATTTCCACACACCAACGTAAGCAGTTACGTGCATACTAATGTAGGAGAAACGAGGATCTAATCATCTACTTATTGTTGCGACAATGCTTGTCATTGCTCTGCTTCCCGGCTGGATCCCTGGCCGTTTTGGGGAAGGAGGGACTTTCTCATGTCAACGATCCGCCTGTACATGTCATAGCTCATGTACGCCTCCTCTACCACGTACAAGACGTGAGCTTTGTCGAGTTTCTCCATCCAGGCCGAGTTCCAGGCATGCATGTCCTTATTGCATGAATCCTTCATGTCTCTGTAGAAGGGATCGATGATGGCCTCGGCGAAGTGAACCAGTGAGTCCTTCTCATGCTCCTTGCTTCCCCAGATCTTGTATTGGCCCTGGATGTCGACAAGATTCTGGCAGGCGATGCCCGAATTCTCGAGCACCTTTAAATCGTTGGTAATGCCCACCGTAGCGAACATGTAGTGGTGTCTGTTGACAAACCTAGCGAAATGCTGGCAAGGCCTTGTGTCCAGACAGTAGTGGTAGACAAGGACCTGGTGGCGCATGCACATCTGGGCGACAGCGACCTTGGGACAAGACCCGGCACGAGCGCGGGTGTACTCGAGGTCGAACCCGACCACCTTGTACTTCTCCTCAGCAAGCAACATCTCCATGATATAGATGAAGTGCTCCACCCATACTGGGTCGTTGGTGTACACCACCGAGAGGTCCATGAAACTTTTGTGGGTGTCCACCATGGCACGCAGGGCGAACTGCTGCTCGTCGTCGGCAGCCGCTCGGAGCGCCATTCGATCCGCACAGGATACCCTCCAAGAATTTCTCGTGGTGGGTGTGCTTCTTGCAATTGTGGCCGCTGTAATAAATGGGGGCCGGTCGGCCTATAATCGTCATGTCTTGTCACGACGTTCATAGCGGAGGATTCCAATGCACGCTTAACAACAGCACAACACATGCGTGGGCTCGAAGAGCCGCAAAATGTATCATCGGTGAGCTTGTTCCCGCTCTACCACGTAGTTTATGCTACTTCTCAAGCTTGTGTTGTATTCCCTCGAAGGGGAAAGGGTGATGCAGCACATGAGCTTAAGTATTTCCCTCAGTTTTTGAGAATCAAGGTATCAATCCAGTATGAGACCACACGCGAGACCCTCGCACATGCACAAACAAATAAGAACTTTGCTGCCAACGCGATAAGGGGTTTTCAATCCCTTTACTGTCACTTACGAAAGTGAGATCTGGTAGATAGGATAGTATGATATTTTTGGTATTTTTGGATATAAGAACATAACGTAAATAAAGCAAAGTAAAGTAGATTAGAAGATTAATATGTTGAGAATAGACCCGGGGGCCATAGGTTTCACTAGTGGCTTCTCTCATGATAGCAGAATTCTATGGTGTGTGAACAAATTACTATCGAGCAATTGATAGAAAAGCGCATAGTTATCAGAATATCTAGGCATGATCATTATATATAGGCATCACGTCGGTGACTAGTAGGCTGAAACAATTCTGCATCTACTATATTACTCCACACATCGACCGCTATCCAGCATGCATCTAGAGTATTAAGTTCATATGAACACAGTAATGCTTTAAGCAAGATGACATGATGTAGAGGGATAAACTCAAGCAATATGATATAAACCCCATCTTTTTATCCTCGATGACAACAATACAATATGAACCTTGTTGCCCCTGCTGTCACTGGGAAAGGACACCGCAAGATTCAACCCATAGCCAAGCACTTCTGCCATTGCAAGAACTATAGATCTAGTAGGCCAAACCAAACCGATAATTCGAAGAGACGTGCAAGGATATTATAATCATACATAAAAGATTTCAGAAAAGAATCAAATATTTATCGTAGATAATCTTGATCATAAACCCATAATTCATCGGATCTCGACAAACACACCGCAAAAAGATTACATCGAATAGATCTCCTCGAAGATCGAGGAGAACTTTGTATTGAGATCTAAAAAGAGAGAAGAAGCCATCTAGCTAATAACTATGGACCCGAAGGTCTATGGTAAACTACTCACAACTCCTGGTGAGGCTATGGTGTTGATGTAGAAGCACTCCATGGTAGATCCCCCCTCCAGCGGAGGTCCGGAACATGCCCCAAGATGGGATCTCACGGGAACAGAAGGTTGCGATGGTGGAATTAGGGTTTTCTCTATTGCCTCGGTGGAATTAGGGTTTTATCTATTGCCTCGATGTTTTCAGGGTACATTTATATATATAGGAGGAAGGAGGGTATCGGGGGAGCCAGAGGGGGGCCATGAGGGTGGGGGGCGCACCCAGGGGGAGGGGGCGCGCCCTGGACCCTCGTGGCCGCCTCCTTCGTTCCATCGCGTGTACTCCAAGTCTTCTGTGTTGATATTGTTCCAAAAATAACTCTCCCGAATGTTTCATTCTGTTTGGACTCCATTTGATATTCCTTTTCTGCGAAACCCTGAAATAGGCAGAAAAAACAGCAATCTGCATTGGGCCTTGGGTTAGTAGGTTAGTCCCAACAATAATATAAAAGTGTATAATAAAATCCCATTAAACATCCAAAACATAATATTTAATAGCATGGAACAATCAAAAATTATACATACGTTGAAGACGTATCAAGCATCCCCAAGCTTAATTCCTGGTCGTCCTCGAGTAGGTAAATGATAAAAACAGAATTTTTGATGTGGAATGCTAACCAACATAATTTTCAATGTAATTCTCTTTGCTGGGGCATGAATGTTCAGATCCGAAAGATTCAATAAAAAAGTCTACATTGACACAAGAATAATAATACTTCAAGCATACTAACAAAGCAATTATGTTTTCTCAAAATAACATGGCCAAGGAAAGTTATCCTTACAAAATCATATAGTCTGGCTATGCTCCCTCTTCATCACACAAAATATTCATATCATGCACAACCCCAGTTTCAGCCAAGCAATTGTTTTCATACTCAATTTTTTTCAAACCATTCAACTTTCACGCAGTACATGAGTGAGAGCCATGGATATAGCACTATAGGTGGAATAGAGTGGTGGTTGTGGAGAAGACAAAAAGGAGGAAGATAGTCTCACATCAGCTAGGCGTATTGATGGGCTATGGAGATGCCCATCAATAGATATCAATGTGAGTGAGTAGGGATTGTCATGAAACGGGTGCACTATAGCTATAAGTGTATGCAAGTTCATCAAAAGAAACTAAGTGGGTGTGCATCCAACTTGCTTGCTCATGAAGACCTAGGGCATTTGAGGAAGCCCAAAGTTGGAATATACAAGCCAAGTTTATAATGAAAATTCCCACTAGTATATGAAAGTGACAAAACAAGAGACTCTCTATCATGAAGATCATGGTGCTATTTTGAAGCACAAGTGTGGAAAAGGATAGTACCATTGTCCCTTTTCTCTTTTCTCTCATTTTTTGGAGGGGATTTTTTTTAGCCCCTCTCTATATTTTTTGGGCCATCTCTTTTTTTGGCCTTTCCTCACATGGGACAATGCTCTAATAATGAAGATCATCACACTTTTATTGACTTACAACTCAAAGATTACAACTTGATACTAGAATTGAGTATGACTCTATATGAATGCCTCCGGCGGTGTACCGGGATGTGCAATGAATCATGAGTGACATATGAGAAATTATGCATGGTGGCCTAAACACAAATACGATGTCAACTACATGATCATGCATAGCAATATGACAATGATGAAGTGTGTCATAACCAAGGAAACGGTGGAAAGTTGCATGGCAATATATCTCGGAATGGCTATGGAAATGCCATGATAGGTAGGTATGGTGGCTGTTTTGAGGAAGATATATGGTGGGTGTATGGTACCGGCGAATCTTGCGTGGTACAAGAGAGGCTAGCAATGGTGGAAAGGTGAGAGTGCGTATAATCCATGGACTCAACATTAGTCATAAAGAACTCATGTACTTATTGCAAAAATTTATTAGTCATCAAAACAAAGTAATTAACGCATGCTCATAGGGGAAGGGTTGGTAGGAGTTAACCATTGCGCGATCCCGACCTCCACACAAAGGATGACACTCAATAAATACCTCATGCTCTAACTTCGTCACATAGCGGTTCACCATACGTGCATGCTACGGGAATCACAAACTTTAACACAAGTATTTCTCAAATTCATAATTACTCCACTAGCATGACTCTAATATCACCATCCTCATATCTCAAAACAATCATCAAGTTTCAAACTTCTCATCATATTCAATGCACTTTATATGAAAGTTTTTACTATATTCATCTTGGATGCCTATCATATTAGGACTCATTTTATAACGAAAGCACATTACCGTGCTGTTATAAAATACTCTCAAAAAGATATAAGTGAAGCATGAGAGATCAACAAATTCTACAAAATAAAAACACCACCGTGTTCTCAAAGTTATAAGTGAAGCACTAGAGCAAAACTATCTAGCTCAAAAGATATAAGTGAAGCACATAGAGTATTCTAGAAAATTTTAAACCATATTTATCTCTCTCAAAATGTGTGACCAGCAAGGATGATTGTGGCAAACTAAACAACAAAGACTCAAATCATACATGACACTCCAAGCAAAACACATATCATGTGGTGAATAAAAATATAGTCCCGAGTATAGTTACCGATAGATGAAGACGAAAGAGGGGATGCCTTCCCGGGGCATCCCCAAGATTGGGCTTTTGGTTGTCCTTGAATTTTACCTTGGGGTTCCTTGGGCATCCCTAAGCTTAGGCTCTCGCCACTCTTGGTTCAATAGTCCATCAAAGCCATACTCAAAATTTGAAAACTTCCCTACAGAAAACTTAGCCAAAAATCTTGTGAGCTCCGTTAGTATAAGAAAACAAACCACCACTCAAAGGTACCGTAATGAACTCATTATGTGTTTATATTGGTGTTAGACCTACTGTATTCCTACTTCTCTATCATTCATACTCCCCAATACTACTCATAGATTCATCAAAATAAGCAAACAACACATGAAAAACGGAATCTGTCAAAAACAGAACAGTCTGTAGTAATCTGTAACTTTCAAATACTTCTATAACTCTAAAAAAATTAAATAAATTGGTAAACATGAGGAATTTTTCTATTAATCATCTGCAAAAAGAATCAACTAAATAGTACTCTCCACTAATATATGGTGACTAATCTCGTGAGCGCTAATGTTTTTGTTTTCTACAGCATGATCATATAAACTTCACACAAGTCTTCCCAAAGGTTCTACTTGGCACAAGCACTAATTAAAACAAAAAGCCACATCTAAACAGAATCTAGATACAACATTTTTTACTAAACAGAAGCAAAAACAAAGAAAATAGGGTGGCCTCCCAACAAGCGCTATCGTTTAACGCCCCTAGCTAGGCATGATACAAGAATAGATCTAGGTATTGCCATCTTTGGTAGGAAATCCATAAGTGGCTCTCATAATAGATTCATAATGTAATTTGATTTCCTTCCTTCATATCAATAATTGCACCAATCGTTCTAAGGAAAGGTCTACCCACAATAATAGGACATGATTCCTATTGGCAACATTAAGAACATCATTAATCCTTCCCATAGGTTTCTTAATGGTAGAATCAACAAGATGCAAATTCAAAGAACAATCATCAAGCTCATGGAAACCTAACAAATCACACAATGTTTTTGGCATAGTAGAAACACTTACACCCAGATCACATACGGCAAAGCATTCATGATCTTTAATTTTAATTTTAATAGTAGGTTCCCACTCATCATAAAGCTTTATAGGGATAAAAACTTCTAGTTCAAGTTTATCTTCATAAGATTGCATCAAAGCATCAACTACGTGTTTGGTAAAAGCCTTATTTTGACTATAAGCATTCGGAGAATTTAGTATGGATTGCAACACAGAAATACAATCTATCAAAGAGAAATTATCATAATTGAATCCCTTGAAATCCAAAATAGTGGGTTCATCACTATGCAAAGTTTTAATCTCTTCAATCCCTCTTTTAACAATTTCAGCATCAAGATCTAAAAACTCCGAATCATTGGGACACCTTTTAACTAAAGTAGACTCATCTATAGTCCCATCTTTATCAAGATTCATACTAGAAAACAAGGATCTAATAGGAGACACATCAATAACTTTCATATCTTCATCTTTATTTTCATATTCTTCCAGTTTAGCATCCATCTTATTAACTAAGGTGGATTGCTTGTCAGAAATTAGGGCTATTAAGTTCTCAAGATGAGCAAACTGAGATTTCAAACCATAAAATTCCTTAGACAAATCATCAAGCTCTTTATTCATGTGCTCCATAAAGCTTTTTGTTCTTTAAGCTTGTTTATGAAGAAATCATTGTGCTCAAATGGCACAGACATAAAATGTCTAACATTGTTTTCAATCTCTTCCAACCTCTTAAGGTGAGGGTCAACACTGATAGGGGAAGTCATAGTGACAAGCAAACGAACGGTAAACACATGGAAAAAAGCAGGGCAAATAAAACGGCAAGGGTGAAGTGGGGGAGAGGAAAACGAGAGGCAAAAAAATAATGCGAAGGATAAGGGTTTGTGATAGGTACTTGGTGTATGACTTTTGTGTAAGCCTCCCCGGCAACGGCACCAGAAATTCTTCTTGCTACTCGAGCTTGCATTGTATTCCCTGAAAGAGGAAAGGGTGATGCAGCAAGGTAGCGTAGGTATTTCCCTCAGTTTTTGAGAACCAAGGTATCAATCCAGTAGGAGACCACGCGTGAGTCCCTCGCACCTGCACAAACAAATAAGAACTTCGCAACCAACGCAATAAGGGGTTGTCAATCACTGTACGGTCACTTACGAAAGTGAGATCTGATAGATATGATAGTATGATATTTTAGGATATAAGAACATAAAGTAAATAAAGCAAAGTAAAGTATATTAGAAGATTAATATGTTGAGAATAGACCCGGTGGCCATTGGTTTCACTAGTGGCTTCTCTCATGATAGCTGATTTATATGGTGGGTGAACAAATTACTGTCGAGCAATTAATCGAAAATCGCATAGTTATGAGAATATCTAGGCATGATCAATATATATAGGCATCACGTCCGTGACAAGTAGACCGAAACGATTCTGCATCTACTACGATTACTTGCACACCGACCGCTATCCAGGATGCATCTAGAGTAAAGAACAGAGTAATGCTTTAAGCAAGATCACATGATGTAGAGGGATAAACTCAGGCAATATGATATAAACCCCATATTTTTATCCTCGATGGCAACAATACAATACGTGCCTTGTTGCCCCTGCTGTCACTGGGAAACGACACCGCAAGATTGAACCCAAATCCAAGCACTTCTCCCATTGCAAGAACTATAGATCTAGTAGGCCAAACCAAACCGATAATTTGAAGATACTTGCAAGGATATTATAATCATACATAAAACATTTCAGAAAAGAATCAAATTTTTCTCGTAGATAATCTTGATCATAAACCCACAATTCATCGGATATCGAAAAACACACCGCAAAAATATTACATTGAATAGATCTCCTCGAAGATCGAGGAGAAATTTGTATTGAGATCCAAAAAGAGAGAAGAAGCCATCTAGCTAATAACTATGGACCCGAAGGTCTGTGCTAAACTACTCACAACTCATGGTGAGGCTATGGTGTTGATGTAGAAGCACTCCATGGTAGATCCCTTCTCTGACGGAGATCCGGAACAGGCCCCAAGATGGGATCTCACGGGAATAGAAGGTTGCGGTGGTGGAATTATGGTTTTCTCTATTGCCTCGATGTTTTCAGGGTACATGGATATATATAGGAGGAAGGAGGGCATAGAGGGAGCTAGAGGGAGCCCACGAGGGTGGCGGTGCGCTCAGGGGGAGGGGGCACGCCCTGGACCCTCGTGGCCGCCTCCTTCGTTCCCTCGCGTGTACTCCAAGTCTTCTGTGTTGATATTGTTCCAAAAATAACTCTCCAGAAGGTTTCATTCCGTTTGGACTCCGTTTGACATTCCTTTTCTGCGAAACCCTGAAATAGGCAAGGGCTTCACACATGGTTACTAGTGTCGTTGCATCCTGGAGGGCAGTGGGCCAGAGGAAACCTTGCCGGAATGCCTTGCCGACAAGGGCCCTTGACCCTATGTGGGAACCACAGATGCCTCCATGTATCTCTGCCAACAGCTCTAGTCCTTCCTCCCGGGGGATGCACTTCAATTTCACGTCGTTCGGTCTTTTTCCGTACAGGACGTCGTCGACGAACTGGTACATGGTGGACCGACGAGCTACTTTCTCCGCTTCTTCCTGCTCCTCAGGAAGTTCACCGTTCTGGAGGAATTGGACGGTACGTTGTGCCCATGCCAGAGCCTGGGGCTCGACGGCAAGGACCAAAGGCATTTCCTCTACCATGGGAGCGATTGCCTTTACGGCCAGGGCTTGATGCCCGGCCAGAGTCTGTTGCCCCACGGCAGGCTTAGCGTCCCCGGCAACACCTTTGTCGGCGACCCCTGCGGGTTCGGCAGGAAAGTACTTGCCGAGGCCTGATTTCCTTCGCTTGTTCTGCTCAGTCGATGGTTCAACAGATGGATGAAATAATCGGAGCACAAAGGTACCTCGTTCCACAGGTAGTTTTAGGGCGGCGCGTTTCGACAAGTAGTCGGCGATGTCGTTCTCCGCTCGGGGGACAGGTTCAGCTTGTATCCACATAGGCTTCCATCAATGGGCTCTGGTAATCTTTGTTCACATAGGCTTCCATCAATGGGCTCTGGTAATCTTTGTTCACTTGCCTGACGGCGAGCTGCGAATCTCCTCTGATGATGAGCTTCTTGATACCGAGGTCAGCTATGATCCTGAGACCGGCAAGCAGTCCCTCGTACTCGGCAGTGTTGTTCGTTGATACCTCCTTGGGGAAGTGCATCTGGATCACATACTTGAGGTGCTCTCTGGTGGGTGCAACGAGCAGCACACCAGCACCAGCGCCTTGCAGCGAGAAAGCCCCGTCAAAGTACATAATCCAGTCGCGACTAGCACCCTTTACGGGGAAAGTAGTCTCATGGATCTCTTCGTCAGGCGTTGAGGTCCATTCTGCAATGAACTCTGCCAAGACTCTACTCTGAATCGTCGAAGTGCTTTCAAATTTCAAACCGAAGCTTGACAGCTCCAGGGCCCACTCCACAATCTTCCCAGACGCATCTGGGTTATGCAATATCCGCTGCAATGGGAGGCGGGTGACGATTGTAATTTCATGTGCTTGGAAGTAATGACGTAGCTTACTCGAGGCCATAAGGAGTCCGAAGAGCAATTTCTGCACGCCGGAGTACCTCGACATAGCCCCCTGTAATAGGAAGCTGACAAAGTAAACCGGGTGCTGCATCATTTTCTTCTTCTGCATTATTCCATTTGGTTGCGTCGCTTCGGCCCTAGTGGCATCATGTTCTATCGTTGCTATTGTTTCCGTATTGACCTCCCTCTGGGCCACTAGCGTAGCTCTGACCACTTGGTTCCTTGCCGCTAAATACAGCAGCAACAACTCTTGTGGTTTAGGCGCGACCAGTATCGGTGTAGAGGAGAGGTATTTCTTCAAGTCTTGCAGTGCCGCTTCGGCTTCTGGGTCCACTCCATTGGGTCCGCCTTTCTCAAAATCTTGAAAAAGGGGAGGGCGCACTCGGCAGATGAATCTGCCCATGGAGGCAACGCAGCCAGCAAGCCGACGCACATACTTGGTCCGCCTGGGTGCTTCAATCTGCTTGATGGCCTTCATCTTGTCTGGATTTGCCTCAATTCCATGTTGTCACACAGAGAAACCGAGAAGCTTGCCGGACGGGTCGCCGAAGACAAACTTCTCAGGGTTCAGCTTAAGGTTGATCTTGCGCAGATTCGTGAACGTCTCTTCCAAATCTTGTACACTGTTGCTTTGTCCTTGGTTTTGACCACTATATCATCCATATAAGCTTCCATATTTCTATGTAGGTGAGTCTCAAAACCAATGTGGACTGCCCTTGCAAATGTTGAGCCAGCACTCTTCAACCCGAAAGGCATCCGTATAAAACAATACGTACCACATGGGGTGATGAATGTTGTCTTCTCTTCATCTTCTCTCGTCATGAAGATCTGATGGTAGCCTGAGTAAGCATCCAGAAATGATAACAAGTCACATCCGGCTGTGGAGTCCACAATCAGGTCGATGCAAGGCAATGGAAAAGGGTCCTTTGGACAAGCCTTATTGATGTCTGTGTAATCTATACACAGCCTCCACTTCCCATTTGCCTTACGCACTACCACCGGATTGGGAAACCACGTTGGATGGAGCACTCCTCTCACTAAGCCTGCTGCCTCTAACTTTCTGGTCTCCTCTATGATGAACTCTTGACACTACAGAGCTTGCTTCCTGACCTTCTGCTTGACGGGTTGCGCATGAGGGCAGACATCAAGATGGTGCTCAATCACCTGTTTGGGAACGCTGGGGATGTCAGATGCTTTCCATGCAAACACGTTGATATTCGCTCGCAGGAAGGTGACGAGCGCGTCTTCCTATTTGCTGTCGAGGGCGGAGCTTATGGTGAAAGCCACTCCCGTTCCTTCGTCCTTGACGGACACCCGCTTGGTTTCTGGTGGAGGAGCTCTTGATTTCTTGCTCTTGCCGGTGGAGCTCTCTAGCGTGTTCTCGACGGGAGCACTACACATCGAAGAGGAGCGCTTGTCGGAGTACGCGCGAGAGGCCTTACTGGTCTTCTTTCCTCTCGGGGATTTAGTGGCAGGAGCAAGCACCTTGGCGGCAGTTGTTGCAACTGCCTCCCGGTAAAGCTGATCAGCGTAGATCAGCGCATCCTTCTTGTCGGAGGGGACGGTGATGATGGACATCGGCCCAAGCATCTTCAACGTGTTGTAGGCGTAATGCGCCGCCGCCATGAATTTGGCCAACGCTGGGCGACCGAGGATCCCATTGTTAGGCAAGGGGATCTCGGCCACATAAAAAACAATCCTCTCCGTCCTGTAGTTTATCTCGCCCCTGAATGTCACGGGAAGCGTGACTTTACCCTTGGGCTGACTTCTTCCTGGGCTGAACCCTTGAAACGTGCTCGTCTCCTCGAGGTCTCCACCTGGGATTTGCAGCCTTTTGATCACGACGGGCGAGATCAAGTTCAGGCCGACCCCGCCATCAACCAGCATCTTAGTCACCTTGAGGTTGCGTATTGTTGGTGAGACCAACAATGGAAAACACATGACCATAGTCGTGCGGTCAGGGTGATCCTTAGCGTCAAAGATGATAGGAGTGTTGGACCACCTCAGCGGCTTCTGGGCATCGAAGGACGGCTCCGCTGCTCTGATCTCACGCACCCACTATTTAAGTTGGCGGTTGGAGGTGTGCAGGGAGGCACTGCCGTCGACGCACATGGCCTCCATGGCCCTCTGGAACTCTTGCTCGCCGGACTCGCCGTCCTCATCACGATTATCATCTTCTCACTTCTTGTCTCGGCCCCGGGCGGGTCGTTCTTGTTGGTTATCTTTGCCACGGCGGCTAGGCTGGCCGCCACATTTCTTGTCGGATCCTTTAGCACCATCTTGGTCTTTCTCCTTGTCTCGCCTTTCGTACTCGGCCTTTTGCGTCTCTACGAGCTGCTCGACTTGTCAACAGTTCTGGAGGTCATGGCCTTTCATACGGTGGATCTTGCAGTACTGCTTGTCGGAGCTTCCTGGCTTGTCAGCGGCCGCCAAGGCCCGGCAGGCGACACACCCGGCGATTTCTTTGCCGGGGTCGTCTGCCTTGGTTTTCTTGGCGGCGCCGGCATCATTGGATCCCTGAACGGCAAGCACAGCCTTGCCCTTGCATTTCCTGTTGCGGTGTCGACCCTTTTTCATCGGGGCGACGACGGCTTCATCTGAGGAACCGGTTTCCACACCAGCGTCTTCGCCGGGGGTACTTCCTTCCCTCTTCAGCCCGGGTGCATCTGTTGGCTAGAACGTAGAGTTCGGCCACATCCTTGACTTTATTCATTGCCAGCTCCTCACGCATCTTGCGATTGCGCACGTTTTGGTGGAAAGCGCTGATGATTGCGACAGGATGAACATCTAGGATGTTGTACTGCACTCGGCTGAACCTCTGTATGTACTTGCGCAGGCTTTCACCTTCCTTCTGGGGGATGACATGCAAATCACTTGCTTGGCCATGAGCCTGGTGGCCTCCCGTAAAAGCGCCAAAAAAGTCATGGCACAAATCCGACCAGGAAGAAATGGGATCCGTCGGCAAGTGTATCAACCATGACATGACGTTGGGTTTAAGTGCCTACGGGAAATAATTGGCAGACACCTTGTCGTTGCGTGCCCTAGCAACCAGCATCATGATGGTGTAGATGCTGAGGAACTCTGACGGGTGAGTCTTGCAATTGTACTTCTCGCCGACGTTGGGCTTGAAGGTGCGGTGGGTGGGCCACTAGAAACACCACAACTCACGGGTAAAGGCCGGACAGTGTCAGGACCCCGATCCTAGGTCACACCGATCTAGCTGTAACACGTCATATCACTTTACGGCCTCACGCACGGTAACCCCACGGGTGCCACCTTACCTGGCCCGGGACCGTTTGCGCATTTTGGCACACGTATATGACCGTGTCGCTAGCATCCATATGACAGAGAACCCGGGCCGACATGGCTAGTTATAAACCAAAAGTGGCACTAAATTACAGAGACAGGCATCCATGACCGAGCAACGAACGTGTCGGTCATCAGCGTATGAACCCAAGTCGTAGCAAGCTACATGGACTTAAAGGAACAACACGTGAAATTTCCCCTAAGGGACAGACACAGGAACGAAGAAGGACACATGCCGGCCAGCCTACGTGTTCCGAGCAGTAGCAAGCTACCAAGGCTCATTGGAATCACTAGGAGGCATTTCCCTGTAAGATAGGCTACCAAAGGAAAACAACTAGGTGTCGGATCCCACACATACCAAGCATTTCAATCATACACGCAATATGCTCAATATGTGCAAATACAACATTGCATCACAACAGAACTCTACGACTCAAAGTACTTTATTTAAAAGGCTCCGAGAGCCATACATAACATATCCATACAGGTAGGGGTCACATGACCCAACACTCAAGTCATACAGTCATACAAGCACAAGCGGAAGCTACATGTCTGAGTACAGACAACTTAGAAAATAAAACAGGCTTGGTGTAGCCTGACTATCTACAAGGCCATTCACAAGCTCCAGATCTCCGTCTGGGTGTCAAGCTACTCGTCGACGTCAACGTCTATGTAGAACCCATCAGCAGGGGCAGGGTTCTCCTCTGCAACTGTTATTAAGCAAACATGAGTACAAAGGTACTCAGCAAGTCTTACCACAGAACCTATCATACATGCAACATTATCAAAGGGGGGTAGTGGAGTTTATAGCAGAATGCCAGCTTTGACCTTGGCTAACCTATACTACAACTCTCAACAGATTGCAAGATGTTATTACGTACACGAGTCCTCTACTCACCACATCAATACACTACCGAGGATCCTCTTCCGTCATCCTACGGAAGGGCCATCCACGGAACTCACACTTATCTTGAGGCTGTTAGTAGTATCCTTCAACTTGTCTATGAACTGTAAGAGTAACCAAGTAGTTCGTACCGCGAACAATGGCTATTCGAATAGTTTGATAACCCTGCAGGGGTGTACTTCTTCACACATGTTTTCACCACTTAGCGTCTGCACACGACATGTGCTCGGCAGACTTCAAGCGAAAGCCGACGTGGGTGTTGACCACGACCTGACTAACTACTCAAGTCTCTCGTCCAGGTTTATCGCCTATTTGGGTTCCAGCCATGGGGAGATCCGGCCGGGGTGTCGCTCACGGCCCCAAACGATGTGTACAGGGTTCCCGAGGCACCAAACGGGAAACCGGTACACCGTGCCACGTACCTATCGCATCACAACCCACCCCGAGGGTCAGCGTTGTGCACGACCTCCAGTAAGCTATAAACACCAGAAACTAGTTGCAACTCCTGGACAGAGATCAAGGGTAATTAATAAGCCGAGAGGGTCAATTAAGGATCCCAATGTGTGGTAGTAGCTGTAACTTGAACCACACATACAGATCTCGGGTCCTATGGACGATTCCAATGAAACAACCCACCATGTACTCCTGCATGGCCTTTCATCGATACCTTTACCAAGCGTATTCCACACTTCCTTCTCTTTATCGGTATGATCATTTCACTCTGATCCATCACCTAGATGAACCAGACCAGACACAACTCTAAGCATAGCAGGCAACATAAACAAATAGCATGGTGGATCACACATCACATGGCTCAATCAACTCCTACACATGCTAGTGGGTTTCAACTATTTACTGTGGCAATGACAGGTCATGCAAGGGAATAAGGTTCAACTACCGCAGCAAGTAGCAGTTCACACGCTATTGCCTTAATGTAGTAAAAGAGAGCAGGAGCGAGAAGATTGGGTTTGTATCGGAATGATCAATGATTGCTTGCCTGACAAAGTAGTTGTCGGGTACTGCTCTTCAACTGGATACGCAGCAGTATCCTTGGCAGCAGGACCTAACACAGAGAATACCGGCGATACAATTATTAACAAACAAATGCAACAATATGATGCATGCTCATGACATGGCAAGATGCATGTGTGTTGGCTAATGCAACTAAAACCAGAAGGGTTTGAACCTATTTGAATCAAAGATTCAAATTGGAGTTCAAACTATTATTTAAATAAGTGCATTATCATGTTTTTGATGTATACAGCAAGTTAACTTGTTCAAACATTTATGAAACCAGTGCCATTAGAAAGATTCGATTTTTCTGATCATTTTTCATATATAAATCTTTTCCATCTGAGCTATGGTTGATTTTATATGATTTTTAGAAGTTTTGGGTATTTTATGGAATTTCCTGAATTATTTTAAATCTAAAAAATCCCAGAAAAACCTTTACTGCGTCAGCATGACATCATGCTGATGTTAGGTAGTCAACAGGGCCAGTCCAAGTCAAACCTGACCAGTGGGACCCACTGGTCAGTGTCACAGTTACTAATTAACTAATTAGAATTTAATTAACACCTAAACTAGGTTTGACTTGCGGGCAGGGCCCACATGTCAGTGACCCAGGGGGTCAAACCCGTGGTCAAAACAGGTCCAACACGCAGGCGACGTGACGCCGGCGAGGCGAAGCACGGCGGCGTGCTTCGGAAATCGCCTACGGTGCACGGCTCGAGCTGTGGCTAGGCGCGTTGGAAAGCCCTTGCTGTTGCGCGTCGGATGGTGGTGGTCGTCGAACCTGGGGTGGCCGAAGACGACGGCAACAAGCTCGACGGTGGCGACCGGCGTCGGGCGTGTGTGGAGATCCGGCTGCAGGGGCCTAGGCGATGCGTGCGTAGCACCTTTTGCATCTACGTGCTGCGGTGAGTGTGATGGACGGGTGCCAGTGACCAAATGGTCACCGGAGCATCACCGGCGGCGAGCACGCCGGCGGTGCGTGCGGGTGAGCTTTGTGCAGTGTGTTCCAGGGAAAAAGAGAGCCAACGGAGAGGGGGAGGATGAAGCTAGGCTCACAGGGGTTGCAGCAGGCGCCGGAGCAAGCTCGGGGGTGGTCGGAGCTGAGCGGGACGGCGAGAGGGATCTCCGCGGCCGGAGTTGGGGAAGAAGAGGTCGGGGGCGTCTCCAGGGCGGGCGAGCGCTCGGGGCTCGGCCTGTTCGAAGCAGTCGAGGACGGCGGAGACGACGGACACCAAGGCGGGGCTCAGGGACGACGGTGGGCGCGGCTTCTACGACGGTGCGAGCACGGCGGCGTCGGCCATGGCGCGGGGAGAGCGAGGGAGAGGAACTGGGGGGAGTTGGAGATGTCTGCGAGGTCGAGGACGACGTGAATGACCGAACCAACCTCCAGGACGACGAGGGGATGAAGCAGGGCGGCGGGCAGCTGCGTGGCGCGCCGTGCGGTCGCCGTCGAGCACCTGCCGGCCTGCCTGGCCGAGCCAAGCAGCTCGCTGGAGTGGCAACTGGGCTGGGCCGGCAGGTGGGCCGGGTGGGGCGCCAGGTAAGCTTTTCTCTCTCCCTTTTTTTCTATTTTCTTTTCTGTTTCATTTCTTTTGCAGCTTTGTTAATTTAAATAAAATGCCAGAGCATTTTTGTAACTCATAACACTTGTCATACCTACTGTATATATTATGAACAGTGGGAAACATTATAGTTTATGATTATTTGAGCATTTAAATATTTTATAGCATTTAAATGCCCAAATTCAAATACCATAAGATTTAATCCAAAGCCCTTGAGTGTCCTAGAAAATTGTGCACCATTTTTGGCAGAGGTTTAAGACCAAGGCAGAAATGATGAACAATTTTGAAGGGCATTTTGGGTACATTGGAAAATATTTTTGCAAACCCTAGTTGTTAGGAGAGGGGTGCTGGGGTTTCTGCTAATCCCATTTCAAGTTTCTTTGAAAGTAGACATGATGCACACTCTAGTTAGGTCCTAATGCAAGTGCTAGCTAGGGATGTGACAACTCACCCCCACTTAAAAGAATCGCGTCCCGAGATTCGGGTTCCTCCGGAAAGAGGGTGGGGTACTCAAGTCGAAGACGATCCTCCCTTTCCCAAGTAGCTTCACTCTCGGAATGATGTGACCATTGAACCTTGAGAAACTTGATATTGTGGCGTCGAGTGGTGCGCTCAGTTTGATCAAGAATACGAACGGGGTATTCTCGATATGTGAGATTGTCTTGGAGATCAAGCGTTTCGTGGTCCACTCCGCGGATAGGATCCGAGAAGCAACGCCTGAGTTGAGAAACGTGGATAACATCATGAACTCTGCAGAGGTGCGGAGGTAGTTCCAATTGGTAGGCAACTTCTCCTCGTTTGGCAAGAACGCGAAAAGGACCGATGTAACGAGGGGCCAATTTTCCTTTGATACCGAAGCGATGGGTTCCCTTAAGAGGAGTAACCCGAAGGTAAGCCTTATCACCGACTTCAAAAGTCACAGCCTTATGATGACTATCATATTGGCTCTTTTGGCGAGACTGGGCTGTTTTCAATCTCTCACGAACGATGCGAACTTGTTCCTCTGCTTCCTGAATCATATCCGGGTCAAAGAATTGTCTTTCCCCGGTCTCTGACCAGTTAAGAGGTGTTCGACACCTTCGTCCATATAGAACTTCGAAGGGAGCTTTACCCAGGCTGGCTTGATAACTATTGTTATAAGCGAATTCGGCAAATGGAAGACATTTTTCCCATTCCATACCGAAAGAAATGACCGAGGCTCGAAGCATGTCTTCCAGAATTTGATTGACTCGTTCCACTTGACCACTTGACTGCGGATGGAAGGCAGTACTGAAAGAGAGATGAGTTCCCATACCATTCTGGAAACTTTCCCAAAATCGGGAAGTGAAAAGACTTCCACGGTCTGAGTTAACCTCTATCGGCACACCATGAAGTGATACTATTCGAGAGACATATAAGTCTGCTAGCTGGCTAGCGGTAATACTCTCCCGAACAGGCAGGAAATGAGCTACTTTAGAGAGGCGGTCGATAACGACGAAGATAGCATTATTCCCTTTCCTGGACCTGGGAAACCCGGTAATGAAGTCCATACCGACTTTGTCCCATTTCCATTCAGGAATAGCTAAAGGTTGAAGGGTGCCAGCAGGCCGTTGATGCTCTGCTTTGACTCGACGACAAACATCGCAGTTAGCAATGAATTGAGCGATTTCTCTCTTCATCCTAGTCCACCAGAATCTTTGACGTAGGTCTTGATACATTTTGGTACTACCGGGATGAATCGTGAGAGGAGA
The DNA here is from genome assembly GCA_902687465.1 of Secale cereale. Lineage (NCBI taxonomy): Eukaryota > Viridiplantae > Streptophyta > Magnoliopsida > Poales > Poaceae > Secale > Secale cereale. The sequence continues at coordinate 202,902,315 of LR738712.1, forward strand.
TTCATGAGCCTCCTTAAGAATCATTTGTCGTAGTTGTGGTTTCTTGGGTACCACTACACGGTTCTCAAAGAAAACAACACCTCGATCATCCATGGAGAAACTTTTAGCGAGTCCGCTAGCAATGTTCTCTTGGAGTCGTGATATACCTTTATCACGCTTCTGGGCAGCTATAACTTGATCCATAAGGGTAGGTTTCGCCACCAAGGTGGAAAGGAATCCTCGAGGAACAATGTGAAGGTTAAGCTTACGGAATTCCTCGTGGAGAAGTGGTTGACTTTGTTGTAACATTAAGTTGTTACAATATGACTTACGACTTAGTGCATCAGCCATGACATTGGCCTTTCCAGGAGTGTAAGTGATACCTAAGTCGTAGTCTGTGAGCAACTCAACCCAATGTCTTTGCCTGAGATTCAAATCCGGTTGGGTGAAGATATACTTCAAACTTTGATGATCAGTGAAGATTTCACAACGATTACCAAGAAGGTAATGTCGCCATGTTTTGAGTGCATGGATTACAGCTGCAAGCTCTAGATCATGATTGGGATAGTTATCCTCATGTGGACGCAACTGTCGGGATGCGTATGCAATCACTTGACGATCTTGCATGAGAATGCAACCTAGTCCTTGTCGCGAGGCGTCGCAATAGATTATAAAATCCTTGGAAAAGTCTGGTGGTACCAGTACAGGTGCATATGTCAGGCGTCTTTTCAGTTCCTGAAAATTGGACTCGCACTGTGGGGTCCACTCAAACTTTTTATCTTTCTTGAGGAGTTTGGTTAGAGGTTTAGCAACCTTGGAGAAGTTCTCGACGAAACGTCGGCAATAGCTCGCTAAGCCAAGAAAACTCCTAACTTGCTTGACCGATTTAGGTGGAGTCCAATCAAATACGGCTTGAACTCGCTCGGGATTGACAGCAATACCCTTGCCAGAGATCACATGACCTAGATAGGTTACTTCTGGCAACCAAAATTCACATTTAGAGAATTTGGCATAAAGGCGGTGCTCTCGAAGTTTCGTCAATACCAGCCTTAAATGCTCGGCATGATCTTCCTTGTTCTTGGAGAAAATGAGTATATCATCGAGGTATACCACGACGAATTTATCCAAATACTCCATGAATATAGAATTCATTAACCGAGAAAAGGTAGCTGGGGCATTGGTTAATCCGAAGGACATGACGATGTAATCATATTGGCCATAACGAGTAACGAAAGCCGTTTTAGGAATGTCCCCGTTCTTGATTTTGATTTGATGGTAGCCCAATCTCAAATCCATCTTAGAGAAGACTGAGGATCCAGCGAGCTGATCATACAAGTCATTGATCCTGGGGAGCGGATACTTATTCTTTATGGTGACCAGATTGACAGGTCGGTAATCTACAATCATCCGCTCCGTTCCATCCTTCTTCTTGACGAAGAGGACGGGGCAAGCCCAAGGGGAAGAACTAGGACGGATGAAACCTTTTTGCAGGGAATCATCGAGTTGTTTCTTTAGCTCAGCTAATTCTAGTGGTGCCATCTTATAAAGTCTCCTAGAGATTGGGACAGTTCCAGGAATAAGATCTATCACGAACTCGACATCTCTGTCAGGTGGAATTCCTGGCAGTTCTTCTGGAAAAACATCCGGGAAGTCACGGACTACCGGGATATCTTCGAGTTCTGGTAGAGGGCTAGCATTAAGAGAGTAGAGCTGACGCTCAGCCATTCGGGTCAAGACATTAACTAGCTTGCCGGATGGATGTGTAAGTTGAACGGTCCTAGTATAGCAATCAATTTTGGCGTAATGGGTTGTCATCCAATCCATACCCAAAATGATGTTTATGTCCGAGGACTTGAGAGCGATTAGAGATGCTAGGAAAACAAGTCTATCGACAAGGATTTCATTTCCATGGCTTACCCTAGAGGTTTGCCACTTTGAACCAGGAGTTTGAATAACCATGGAAGTAGGCATGTCACAAAAGTCATGTTGTGCAATCGAGCATAGCTCTACGATATGAACGAATGGGATGCTCCAGTATCGAAAAGAACAGATGCCGGATGGCAGTTGACGAGAAGCGTACCAAGGACGACGTTAGGATCTTCATATGCTTCCTCGGCAGAGACATACTTGACATGACCACGTGTAGTGGGGATTGGCTTGACATAATTCACCTTGCCGGTTGGCTTGCCATGGCCAACGGTTTTCCCTGGCTGGTTCTGGGGACAATCACGCATGTAGTGTCCCGGTTCTACACACTTGAAACATGTCACAGTGGTGGTGCGTGGAGCAAAGTTTGAAGGTGGACCTCCATAGGTGTTGGCAGGTGCAAACTGTTGAGTTGGACGAGGCGCCTCATAGGATGGCCTCGGTGTATACTTGGGTGGCAGAGCAGTGTTAGGAACCCACACCCGGCGCTTGTGAGAGCCAGAGCCGAATGAGGAACCAAGGTCTCGAGTATGCTTGCGGGTGGCCTCGAAGTCGGTCTGGCCTGTTTCAGCACTGATAGCCTTGTTTACCAACTTCTGGAAGGAAGTGCACTCGTGCAGACGTAGATCTCGACGGAGTTCAGGGCTGAGTCCCTTGCGGAACCTCGCCTGCTTCTTGGCATCGGTGCATACTTCCTCAGGTGCATAGCGTGCCAGATTACCAAACTCGCGGCTATAGCCATCCACAGTTAAACGGCCGTGGGTGAAATTGCAGAATTTCTCTCGCTTGCGATCCATGAGACCTTCCGGAATGTGATGTTCACGGAATGCCTCACTGAACTCAACCCAGGTAGTGACTTGGCCAGCAGGACGCATAGCTTCAAAGTTTTCCCACCAAAGACTGGCAGGGCCCTCAAGATGGTAGGCGGCGTAGATAACCTTGTCAGCTTCAGCCACACGGGCAGAGTGTAGCTTGTGGGTGATACTACGTAGCCAGTCATCAGCATCCAAAGGTTCAGTGGAGTGATGGAACTTTGGTGGACACATCTTGATAAAATCGTGGATTGACACCACGTCATTCCTCTGACGGAACCCAATGTTCTGCTCTATGTGTTCCAGCAGACGGTTGGTCTCTCTCTTGTTCCGTTCTGCTTCAAGCATAACTTCCGCCAAAGAGGGTGGCTGGGGCAGATTCCCATCTCTAGCCCCACTAGCCTCACCCTGCTCCTGAGCAGCAGGAGTGTTGCGAGTGTTGACCATCCTAGGAAAACAAAACAACGGTTTAGACAAGGATGGCAAAAATATGACATAGAAGTGCAGAATGTAATGGATGACACGGAATGCAAGGATGTTCATCCGTACGACATGGTAATATAGGAACTGCTATATATACAGAAGTGGTCATACACACCATACAAAGTTTAGTACAAGCCAAGGCTAAAGTACAACTGCGGTGAAAGACGATACATCCCATCAGAGGCATTCCAAGCTCCTATACATTATTTAACTACACCTCCGGAACTCAGTACACACTAAGTCATATTCCACAAGACGCGCAGGTCTGTGGAAATACAACTACTACAATACTACTACTACCACGGACTAGCTCAGACATTCGCGTAGTAATCCTCGTAAAGATTACCACCATAGCCTGGAACTGGTACAGACGGATCTTGGAACTCGCGAGCACTCGAAGGCTGTGGACCATAAGGGCATGGGTGTGGTCTCGGTCCCGATGCTGGTGGTAACCGACGCCCACGTGGAGGTGTAATACCCCCAACATCACGCCAATCCATGCGATCAGGCAAACGAGTCCGCACAGGGTACAAATCCCGCATGTCCAGATATCCGGCGTGCACAGCAGGTGCAAGCCATGTCAAAGTAGTCCAGTGAGCGGCTCGGGTGTTATACAGCTCCATTCGGAGGGCACGGAGCTCACGATCCCTATCCTCCAACATCTGAACAGTGGTCTGAAGCAGTGGCCCTTCATGAGCAGCATCAGTATACAGACCAGTGTAGTAGCCTTCCTCTCCGGGAAGTGAGGCTGGCATGTAACAGAACTCAGTGTTCAGCAACAGGGCATGCCTAGCACGGAGAATGGTCATCATCGAATAAGCGGCATCCTGCACTGCCATCTCGATGGTAATCCCAAGTCCATAAGACCAATGGATGGGATCATTAGCTCCGGGATATGAGGGGTATATCCGGACTGTGCAGAAATACTGACTTTGATTGAAATCCCGGTATTGTTCCTCCACAGTGTATTCAGGATACCAGCGATAACCGGTCTCCGTCATCACACGGACTAGCATGGCCGTGTGACCGGGCACATTAATGCACCGAGTCAAACGAACCACTTGGTGAGGGATGCGGCCAGACATCTGAAACACGAAATAATGCAAAGGCATTAGTGTTTCTGGAAGAAATCGGGCAGCATAACAACTGTAAATGCTCAAACAAAGATTTGAGACATCAACAAATGATAGCATAGCCACTCAACAATTCCATATCAAGGTTCCGGGTTCAACAATCATCATACTCAAAGGATAGAAACTGAACTGAGGCTTGAAACCAACAATCCTAAGAGTCTACGGATTAGTAACACGTGAACCTAGTAAGGATAAGAGGCCTAATCCTAAATCCCCGTAGAAAGAATAGACAGACTCAGATCAGAAAGGCATAAGGTAAAGGAGTAAAAGTGCCTTACGTTCCCTTACACAATCAATTCCCCTACATATAACTAAGAATTTTTCTAGACTCAACATCGACCAGTTTGGCTTGAGAAACCTACAGGCAGTCCAGCTCTGATGCCAACGCTGTCAGGACCACGATCCTAGGTCACACCGATCTAGCTGTAACACCTCATATCACTTTGCGGCCTCACGCACGGTAACCCCACGGGTGCCACCTTACCTGGCCCGGGACCGTTTGTGCATTTTGGCACACGTATATGACCGTGTCGCTAGCATCCATATGACAGAGAACCCGGGCCGACATGGCTAGTTATAAACCAAAAGTGGCACTAAATTACAGAGACAGGCATCCATGACCCAGCAACGAATGTGTCGGTCAGCAACGTATGAACCCAAGTCGTAGCAAGCTACATGGACTTAAAGGAACAACGAGTGACATTTCCCCTAAGGGACAGACACAGGAACGAAGGACACATGCCGGCCAGCCTACGTGTTCCGAGCAGTAGCAAGCTACCAAGGCTCATTGGAATCACTAGGAGGCATTTCCCTGTAAGATAGGCTACCAAAGGAAAACAATTAGGTGTTGGATCCCACACATACCAAGCATTTCAATCATACACGCAATATGCTCAATATGTGCAAATACAACATTGCATCACAACAGAACTCTATGACTCAAAGTACTTTATTTAAAAGGCTCCGAGAGCCATACATAACATATCCATACAGGTAGGGGTCACATGACCCAACACTCAAGTCATACAGTCATACAAGCACAAGCGGAAGCTACATGTCTGAGTACAGACAACTTAGAAAATAAAACATGCTTGGTGTAGCCTGACTATCTACAAGGCCCTTCACAAGCTCCAGATCTCCGTCTGGGTGTCAAGCTACTCGTCGACGTCAACATCTATGTAGAACCCATCAGCAGGGGCAGGGTTCTCCTCTGCAACAGTTATTAAGCAAACATGAGTACAAAGGTACTCAGCAAGTCTTACCACATAACCTATCATACATGCAACATTATCAAAGGGGGGTAGTGGAGTTTATAGCAGAATGCCAGCTTTGACCTTGGCTAACCTATACTACAACTCTCAACAGATTGCAAGATGTTATTACGTACACGAGTCCTCTACTCACCACATCAATACACTACCGAGGATCCTCTTCCTTCATCCTACGGAAGGGCCATCCACGACACTCACACTTATCTTGAGGCTTTTAGTAGTATCCTTCAACTTGTCTATGAACTGTAAGAGTAACCAAGTAGTTCGTACCGCGAACAACGGCTATTCGAATAGTTTGATAACCCTGCAGGGGTGTACTTCTTCACACATGTTTTCACCACTTAGCGTCTGCACACGACATGTGCTCGGCAGACTTCAAGCGAAAGCCGACGTGGGTGTAGACCACGACCTGACTAACTACTCAAGTCTCTCGTCCAGGTTTATCGCCTATTTGGGTTCCAGCCATGGGGAGATCCGGCCGGGGTGTCGCTCACGGCCCCAAACGATGTGTACAGGGTTCCCGAGTCACCAAACGGGCAACCGGTACACCGTGCCACGTACCTGTCGCATCACAACCCACCCCGAGGGTCAGCGTTGTGCACGACCTCCAGTAAGCTATAAACACCAGAAACTAGTTGCAACTCCTGGACAGAGATCAAGGGTAATTAATAAGCCGAGATGGTCAATTAAGGATCCCAATGTGTGGTAGTAGCTGTAACTTGAACCACACATACAGATCTCGGGTCCTATGGACGATTCCAATGAAACAACCCACCATGTACTCCTACATGGCCTTTCATCGATACCTTTACCAAGCGTATTCCACACTTCCTTCTCTTTATCGGTATGATCATTTCACTCTAATCCATCACCTAGATGAACCAGACCAGACAAAACTCTAAGCATAGCAGGCAACATAAACAAATTGCATGGTGGATCACACATCACATGGCTCAATCAACTCCTACACATGCTAGTGGGTTTCAACTATTTACTGTGGCAATGACAGGTCATGCAAGGGAATAAGGTTCAACTACCGCAGCAAGTAGCAGTTCACACGCTGTTGCCTTAATGCAGTAAAAGAGAGCAGGAGCGAGAAGATTGGGTTTGTATCGGAATGATCAATGATTGCTTGCCTGACAAAGTAGTTGTCGGGTACTGCTCTTCAACTGGATACGCAGTAGTATCCTTGGGAGCAGGACCTAACACAGAGAATACCGGCGATACAATTATTAACAAACAAATGCAACAATATGATGCATGCTCATGACATGGCAAGATGCATGTGTGTTGGCTAATGCAACTAAAACCAGAAGGGTTTGAACCTATTAGAATCAATGATTCAAATTGGAGTTCAAACTATTATTTAAATAAGTGCATTATCATGTTTTTGATGTATACATCAAGTTAACTTGTTCAAACATGCATGAAACCAGTGCCATTAGAAAGATTGGATTTTTCTGATCATTTTTCATATATAAATCTTTTCCATCTGAGCTATGGTTGATTTTATATGATTTTTAGAAGTTTTGGGTATTTTCTGGAATTTCCTGAATTATTTTAAATCTAAAAAATCCCAGAAAAACCTTTACTGCGTCAGCATGACATCATGCTGACGTCAGGTAGTCAACAGGGCCAGTCCAAGTCAAACCTGACCAGTGGGACCCACTGGTCAGTGTCACAGTTACTAATTAACTAATTAGAATTTAATTAACACCGAAACTAGGTTTGACTTGCGGGCAGGGCCCACATGTCAGTGACCCAGGGGGTCAAACCCGTGGTCAAAACAGGTCCAACTCGCCTGCGACGTGACGCCGGCGAGGCCAAGCACGGCGGCGTGCTACGGAAATCGCCTACGGTGCACGGCTCGAGCTTTGGCTAGGCGCGTTGGAAAGCCCTTGCTGTTGCGCGTCGGATGGTGGTGGTCGCCGGACCTGGGGTGGCCAGAGACGACGGCAACAAGCTCGACGGCGGCGACCGGCGTCGGGCGTGTGTGGAGATGCGGCTGCAGGGGCCTAGGCGATGCGTGCGTAGCACCTTTCGCATCTACGTGCTGCGATGAGTGTGATGGACGGGTGCCAGTGACCAAATGGTCACCGGAGCATCACCGGCGGCGAGCACGGCGGCGGTGCGTGCGGGTGAGCTTTTTGCAGTGCGTTCCAGGGCAAAAGAGAGCCAACGGAGAGGGGGAGGATGAAGCTAGGCTCACAGGGGTTGCAGCAGGCGCCGGAGCGAGCTCGGGGGTGGTCGTAGCTGAGCGGGACGGCGAGAGGGATCTCCGCGGCCGGAGTTGGGGAAGAAGAGGTCGGGGGCGTCTCCAGGGCGGGCGAGCGCTCGGGGCTCGGCCTGTTCGAAGCAGTCGAGGACGGCGGAGACGACGGACACCAAGGCGGGGCTCAGGGACGACGGTGGGCGCGGCTTCTACGACGGTGCGAGCACGGCAGCGTCGGCCATGGCGCGGGGAGAGCGAGGGAGAGGAACTGGGGGGAGGTGGAGATGTCTGCGAGGTCGAGGATGACGTGAACGACCGAACCATCCCTCCAGGACGGCGAGGGGATGAAGCAGGGCGGCGGGCAGCTGCGTGGCGCGCCGTGCGGTCGCCGTCGAGCACCTGCCTGCCTGCCTGGCCGAGCCAAGCAACTCGCTGGAGCGGCAGCTGGGCTGGGCCGGCAGGTGGGCCGGGTGGGGCGCCAGGTAAGCTTTTCTCCCTCCCTTATTTTCTATTTTCTTTTCTGTTTCATTTCTTTTGTAGCTTTGTTCATTTAAATAAAATGCCAGAGCATTTTTGTAACTCATAACACTTGTCATACCTACTGTATATATTATGAACAGTGGGAAACATTATAGTTTATGATTATTTGAGCATTTAAAATATTTTATAGCATTTAAATGCCCAAATTCAAATACCATAAGATTTAATCCAAAGCCCTTGAGTGTCCTAGAAAACTGTGCACCATTTTTGGCAGAGGTTTAAGACCAAGGCAGAAATGATGAACATTTTTAAGGGCATTTTGGGTACATTAGAAAATATTTTTGCAAACCCTAGTTGTTAGGAGAGGGGTGCTGGGGTTTCTGTTAATCCCATTTCAAGTTTCTTTGAAAGTAGACATGATGCACACTCTAGTTAGGTCCTAATGCAAGTGCTAGCTAGGGATGTGACAGACAGCCTAGCTCGTAAGGTAAGCTTCCAGATCCTCCCGGTGCTGGGTTGTCCGCAGCAGGCCCTGCCCGACTAGCCGACTGGTGGCTTGCCTCGCGCCGGTGCCCGATGGTGGTTCGAGCGTCCTCGTAGGCACGCTCTCGAAGAATTTGGCGCTGATCACGGTGGGTCCGTGGGTCGGACGACGCTATGGATACGTTGTTTCAAGCGTCGTCCCGACGGGCCCGCACACGTGGTAGTTGGCTAGGAGGAGGAGATTGCACTATGGCTGCGGCGCCTCCTGTCCTTCCACCGCTGGCGTGTGGTGGCTCGACAGAGCGTCAGCCCAAAGGCCCTGCCGGCCGAGGTTCGTCTTTGTTGGTGATGGCAACGAGGCTACGAACGGTAGCTCTCCACTCGTCGAGCTTCTCCGCAGCAGGAGGGAAGTCGAGGAGCAACTGCAAGCGCGCTAAGGCTTCTGCCGGCATGGGTGGCGGGGAGAGCTGCATGGATTGAGACGCCCTGTGACTTCTAACAATGTTAGAAGGAGCTTTATCACGGTCCCGCAGCTGCACACCATCCTCGCCACCGCCTCGGCAAGCATGCTGATCTTCTGCAGCTCGTGACTGATGTGCAGAGCTCTTTCCGTGGTGGCGCCCGGGGTCCTTCGCGCGGCGGCACTGCTCATCGCGCACGACCAGGGAGGAACGCATCGTGGGAGCCGCCGTGGGCATCTTGGAAGTCCCTATGTCACCTGTGCAGGGTATGACGCCGCTCTTTGAGGGGCCCGCGCCACCTGCGGGGGGCCCGGCTCCAACCTTGGAGTTGGTGGCCTGCGGCTCGTCGTCTCGCGCACGAACGACGCCGCTTGCCTGGCTTCAACTGCTGGAACGATGTGGGTGTTCGCGGGTCGCGCCTCGGCTCCCATCCGCGACCACCTCGTCGCCAGCCTGCACCGGCACGGGCTGTTCGGCTGCAGATGAACCGACCGTCGCGGTCGTCTTCTTCTTAGGAGCCATGGCGATGAAGAATCGCTACACTAACTGCTAGCCCAGATTTTCACAACTACGCCCCCTACCTAGCGCCAAAGATGTCAGGACGAAACGACACCTATGGGATCACTGGAATCCCTTCTATGGTTGGCGGGCGCGTAGTTGTGCAAAGAGAGGGTCTAAGAGTTAGCACAACAACTGTTTACCCAGGTTCATGCCGCGAGGATGCATAATACCCTAGTCCTACTTTGGTGTATATTTGAGTGTTCTTGAGTTCTTGAGCTAGCTACGGTGCCTCTCCGCTTTCCAGGATCCGAATCCTTCTTCAGTATGCCGCGAGCCTCCTTTTATACTCTAAAAGGGGCTGGCACAGTGGCACACAGGAGGTGGAAAGGAGTACACTGCATAGGCTTATCCCATGCCATTACGGGACAAGCTGCATGAAATGCGCTGCTTAGGTGTCTATTTACTTTCTCGGAGACGGAAAAGGAGCCCGTCCCGTCCGTGGCCGCTCTGTCTGGTCGCGACGCGTTTCCAGGCCAGCGAGGCAGGCAGCTGATGTGGCGTGGTGGTAGGGTCTTCACGAAGATATGCATGCCACCACGCAGGTGCTTGATTAGCTGGCCTAGGAACCACGTATTGCCACGTGGGTGCCTGCCTAGGCCAGCGGGTCGGCCGCCGAGCCGGGGCGGCGACGGGGCGGGAAGGGCTTGCCGCAGTGTTGCTTCCCTCCCCGGCAAGGGTCTTGCCGGGCCTCTGTGAGTGTCCCTTGGCAAGAGGCTTGCCGGGGCTCCAGGGAGTTTTTGGCAAGGAGCCTTGCCAGGGCCTCGTGGGCATCCTCGGCAAGGAGCCTCGTGATCGCCATGTCTTCTGGTTCTTATCTTGGGAGTCATAGACCTTTGTCTTCCCAAAGATCCGCATGCCATCACTTGGGCTCTTACCGAGCCCTGGCTCAAATGTTGTGGATGACGTTGGTGTCCATAGGCTTTAAGGGTGGCTGTGACGGAGGCGTCTAGATGGATCGCCCCGGAAAGAGCCGTTGTCGGGGGCGCATAGGCCACCCTGGCAAGAGTCCTTGCCGTGGGAGAGCCTGTCTCCTTGCTTGGTTTTCTCGTGCCGCCGTCTTGGCGTTGTTCTGGTAACTGTGTGTCCCTGGCTCCCCACCCCTCAGCTCTGTTATGTTTGGCCATAGGCATGGCTCTAACTGCCCGTGCACAAGTAAGGGGTAAAAAAGAGAGCCCCTACTTTTTTACACCAACAACACCTTGCTCAAAATGATATAAGTGAAGCACTAGAGCAATTCCATAGCCCTCGAAAAATTTAAGTGAAGCATAGGAGCAAGCATAGCATAATTTGGCTTTATCAAATAGGTGTCTACAACAAGGATACTTATTAAAAATTGAAAATAAAAAACAAAGACTCATATCATGCACGATGCTCCAAGCAAAACTCATAATATGTGATGAATAAAAATATAGTCACAACTAAAATACCGATGGTCGTTAGAAGAAAGAGGGGGTGCCACTCGGGTGCATCCCCAAGCTTAGTTGCTTGATAGTTCTTGAATATTATTGTGGGGTGCCTCACACATCCCCAAGCTTAGCCTGTTGCTACTCCGTATTCCATCATCCATCGCGATCTCACCCAAAACTAGAAAACTTCAATCGCACAAAAATCAACAAAACCTCGTGAGATCCATTAGTATGACAAAACTAATATGTACTCTAAGTATTGTAGAAAACCAATTCTTATTTTGTAATTGTATTATATCTACTATATTCTAAATTTTCTTTGGAAAAAACTCATCAAAGGAAACCATAGAACAATCAAAATAAGAATCTGACAAAAACAGAATAGTCCGCAAAGATGCGAATTTTGACTATAATTCTATGGCTCTAAAAATTTAAAAAAATAGGATAAAGTGGAAATTTTGTATATTGATAACGCCAAAAAAATCAAGAGTTTATCACGCTCTAGTAATTATCAGAAATTCTAACTCTAGACGCAAAAGTTTCTGAATTTCCAACATGATCAACTCAACTATCAATCAAATCATCTCAAAGGCTTTGCTTGGCACAAACATTTATTCAAACCACAAAAACACATCAAACTAAAGTTATTATTGGGTATTTTAATGAAAATAGCAAGAAAACCAAAAAAGGAAAAAAATACAAGTTGTGTTGCCTCGCAAGGAGCGCTATCACTTTACGCCCTTAGCTAGCCATAATGATTTCAATGATGCTCACAAGAAATATATGAATTAAAAGACAAAGAGAGAATCGTGAAGCATATGACTAGCACATTTAAGTCTAACCCATTTGCTATGCATAGAGATTTTGTGAGCAAACAGCTTTTGGCAGCAAGAATCAACTAGCATAGGAAGGCAAAACAAGCAAAACTTCAAGATTTTCAACACGTGGAGAGGATACTTGATATTATTGCAATATCTAGAAGCACATGTTCCTCTCCCATAATAACTTTCACTAGGATCATGAATGAATTCAACAATATAGCCATCACATAAAGCATTCCTTTCATGATCCACAAGCATAGAAATTTTACTACTCTCCACATAAGCAAATTTATTCTCATGAATAGTAGTGGGAGCATCATATGAAATTTGAATACTATAATTTCTTCCCACAATAAAAGAGTAATTTTTCAATAAAAGGATATTCAAAACTATGACAATAATTATTACTACTTTTTTATAACATAAGTATCATCACAATAATCATCATAAGTAGCCAGTTTGTTCTCATCATAGATAGGAGGCATGCAATCATCTAAGCAAATTTGATCATTCAATGTAGGGGGACTAAAAATATCATCCTCATTAAGCAGAACATCCCCAAGTTTGGGACAAACATTAATTACAGCAAATAAATTCTCAAACATATCATTCTCATCAAACATAGCATCCCCAAGCTTCTGGCTTGGCATATCATAAACATAATCAATCTCATCATTAATAGTGTGAATAGCACCAACGATATAACAATTTCTATCATCATAATTTCCCAAGTTGGTGCCAAAAACATTTCCAAGATTATAAGAAGTATCATTATCTTCCCAATCATAATCATCACAACAAGCAATATGCATAACAAAATTATCATCCGTAGTTCTCTCGGACATTGTGCCATAAGATAAAGAAAAACTAACATCATCAAGTGAATCATATTCCACAATTATTTTTGATTCATTTTTATGAGGCACAATAATAATAGGTGCAACATTATTTGAGAACGATACCATTTTACCTCTCTTCTTTCTCCTTCTCTTCTTCTTCACCACATCATGTTTAGGTTTAATAAAAAAAATCGATCATTTTATTGATGAGATTGGTTGAATTGGGAGCTCCTCCTCGTCACCTATTACATCATGGAAAACAATAGGAGGGAAAGGGAAAATCTTTAACCTTTCATTTGTATTCCTTTTATATTCTATCAGTTTTCCCATCTTTCGATAGTTGGCAGTATAAGCATTTTCATTGCAATTTACCACACAAAACATATATATTTCTTTCGTGCTAATTCCAACATGGTCCGTGAGTATGAATGCTTCAAACCAACTATTCTTATGAGTCAATTCTTCACACCCCAAATATAAACAAAATTCATTATAAAGTTCAACAGTGATCAAGTTATTGCAATAGTTGGAAATGATTCAATCATGAAGAAGCATGCATTGGAAATTAAGGTGACAAACTTTATTGCAATGCGCACAAGTAATAGGATAAAGAGAACATAGAAAACTTATCTATCACTTTGAGCCATCGATTTTTTTCATCATGTTTATGCTTCTTGCAAAATCTATCATCCATATGAGGCATGTCTTCACAAAGTCTTTCCACACCACAAAAATTGACGTGCTTATAAGAAACATTTTTTGTCATGACTAGTACAATCATCATTAGCATTTTGGATACTCATAGAATTCACAGTAACAACATTGCAATCATGCTCACCATTTATGCCAAACATTTTGTAGCATTCTTCTTCTAACAATTGAGCACAATTTTCTTTTCCATCATTCTCACGAAAGACATTATAAACATGAATAATATGGTGCAACCTCAATTCCATTTTTTATTTTTCTTTCACAAAAATAAACTAGTGATAAAACAAAAAACTAAAAGATTAGAGTGCAAGATCTAAAGATATACCTTCAATCACTCACCTCCCCGGCAAGGGCGCTAGAAAAGAGCTTGATGTCTACTATGCAACTTTATTTTTGTAGACTCGTGTTAGGCATCCAAACGTAGAGTTTTGTAGGACAATAGTGATTTTCCCTCAACTGCGTGACCTAAGGTTTATCAATCCGTGGGAGGTGTAGGATGAAGATAGTCTCTCTCAAACAACCCTGCAGCCAAATAATAAAAAGTCTCTTGTGTCCCCAGCACACCCAATACAATCGCAAATTGTATAAGTGCACTATTTTGGTGAAGAGATGGTGATACAAGTGTAATATGGATAGTAGATATTGACGTTTGTAATAGTAATAATAAAAAATAGTAAGGTAGCAAGTAACAAAAGTGAGCACAAATGGTATTGCAATGCTTCAAAATGACGCCTAGGGTACGTACTTTCTCTAGTGCAATCTCTCCACAATGCTAATATGATTGGATCACATAACCATCCCTCAACATGCAATGAAGAATCACTCCAAAGTTCCTATCTAGCGGAGAACATACGATGGAATAGTTTGTAGCTATTCTTTCCGATCGATCTATCCAAGAGTTCGTACCAAACTAACACAAGTTATTCTTTCTGATCGATCTATCAAGAGTTCATAATAAAATAACACAATTTATTCTTTCTGATCGATCTATTAAGATTTCGGACAAAAATAACACCGAAACAAATTCAGATTCATAATATTGAATCCAACACAAAGAACCTCAAAGAGTGCCCCAAGATTTCTACCGGAGAAACAAAGACAAGAACGTGCATCAACCCCTATGCATAGAATACCGCAATATCACTTCGGGAATCTGCCAGTTGAGTGCCAAAACACATTATCACCACGACAATTCAATGCAAGGCATGCATTAAGTGTTCTCAAATCCATAAAACTATTCAATCCACAGATATCTCAAAGGGAAAACTCAATTTATCACAACAAGATAGAGAGGGGAAAACACCAAATGATCCGACTATATCAACAAAGCTCGCGATACATCAAGATTGTGCATCCCAAGAATAAGAGAGAGAGAGAGAGAGAGAGAGGTTAAGCACATAGCTACTGGTACAAACCCTCGGCCCCAAGGGTGGACTACTCCCTCCTCATCATGGTGGTCGCCGGGATGCTGAAGATGGCCACCGATGGTGATTTCCCCCTCAGGCGGAGTGCTGTGAAAGGGCTCTAGATTGGATCTCGTGGATAAAAAGCATGCGGCAGCTGGGACAAAATTTCGTCGAGTCCCCTAGAGTTTTGGGAATATTTGGGAATTTATAGAGCGAAGAGGCGGTGCTGTAGACCATCGAGGTGGGCACAACCCACCGGGCGCGCCGCCGTGGGTTGTGCCCCCCTCAGGGCACCCCCCCAGGTGTTTCTCTGGCCCATCTTGGGTCTTTTGGTCCGGAAAAATCCACAAAAAGTGTCGCTACATTTGGACTCTGTTTGATATTGATTTTCTGCGATGTAAAAAACAAGCTGAAAATAGCAACTGGCACTATGTCAATAGGTTAGTCCAAAAAATGATATAAAATGATTGTAAAACATCCAAGAATGATAATATAATAGCATGGAACAATCAAAATTATAGATACGTTGGAGATGTATCTGGGAGAAAGGGGGAAAGGCCACCGAGATTTACCCAGGTTCGGGCCACCTTGTGGTGTAAAACCCTACTCTTGCTTTATGGTGGATTAGCCTCTCGAGGAGCTGAATATGAGTTTGCTACAATGGGAAAATGGCCTCGGGAGGGTTCTTGAGAGGAAGGAGGACTTAATGGATCCATCCCCTTCTAAAGTGGATGCTAGTCTCTATTTATAGTGGCCTTGGTCCTCTTCCCGCATCATTTGGGTTGGAAGGGATCCCACAATGGCCAATTTCGAAAGAGGACAAGCAGTACATATTATCCAGACAAAAGGTGGTATTTGCCTACAAAGATTCGTGCCGTGACACAGCGGTGGGCTCGGCGAGGACATCTTTCCTACTACGCCCGTGGTCTTGGTCTCATTGGAGTGGAAGGGAAACCTTTGCCAGATTCCTCAGCAACCTGCGCCAGTCCTTGCCTCCTTAGCACTAAAGAGGAAACTTCCTCCTCTACGCCCGCTGGCACCCGCATGGCGTCAGTCATCATGGCTTGTGTCACCGCGCCCTCATGAGGGGTGCGTCTGCATAGGAAACTCCTCCCCTCGGGAGGTAATTCACAGGGGCCGCTCCCTCTTTACGTCGTCTACCACGCTAGGGTCTTCTCTTGGTGTTCTTGTAGATGGGCTCACCAGGCCGTCGAGTGAGCCATGCCTTGGACTACAGGCAGGCAAGTCTGGGTACCCTGGTTTCCGAAAAGCCGACCGTAGCCCTCGGGCTCAAGGCGCGCCCGAACTTGGCTTCGAGGCAAAGCGAAGGGGCATGGCCGAAGATCCGCGGTCCCCAATCGCCATTGGGACAGGCTGACGCGTGGCAATTGATGTGACGTGGGTGATTTTGCTTCCCCACGCCACCTCGGCAACCTCATGGACTTGAAAAAACTTTGGCGCCCGCAGCGGGGCCATCATTGCTTCCCTTTCGCTTCGCTTCAGATCCCGTTTCTCCAATCCGAACGCACCTCTAGATCTAACCAAGCTCTGCCTCGCTCACTTTCGCAATCCGGTGCCTCTAATCTTGCCGATGGCTCAGAAGAGGACGCAGGCCACAGCGCCCCTCGGGAGCTCCCCCTCACCTCCAGTGTCTGCACTCGGTGTGTCCTCCATCACAGAGGAGGGTCACCTCACTCCTGTTCTCCTGTACATGACGGGCGAGGAGAATGAGTGGAAGGAGACAATGATCTGGTCCGACTCTGCCGAGTAGCGGACCCTGGCGCAGACAGTTCAACCCTTCTTCGTCCACAGCATCTTCGCATGGATCGTTTGTCAGATCTTGGGTTCCAGCAAAACCCTTAAAATTTGAACTCTGGGGTGCGCTTGAAGATCTCTCCTTCCACCCTAGCTTGTCTACGCAGCAACCTAGGCCTAGCTCGTCAGATCCGAGGAACAAGGTACACGAAGTTTATACTGGTTCGGGCCACCGTTGTGGTGTAATAACCTAATCCAGTGTGTGTGGTGGATTGCCTTGTAGGCTGATGAAGAACTAGTACATGGATGAACTGCCGCCTGAGGAGAGGGGTTCTTGTGCTTGGGTGAGCTTGTGGTGTGTTGCCTTCTATCTGATCAGCTCTAGATGAGATGATCGCAATGGTGGTGGCTAGTCCTATTTATAGTGGCCCGGATCCTCTTCCCAATTATTGAGCGGGAAGGGATCCCACAACGGCCAAATTTGAAGGGGGGGGGTAGTTCAAGCTATCCTGACAAAAGGTGGTCTTCGCCTGCCAAAAGCTCAGGTGGTGACGCCGTCGTGGGCTCCGCGATGACCTCTGTTCTGACGTCCTCCTGGTCTTGGTCTTGTTGCACCGATATGGAAACCTTTGGATGATGCCTCAGGACTCTTCGCCTACACCTACTCCTTTAGCACCAAAGAGGAAACTGGCGCTCTACGCCTGCTGGCGCCCGCCTAGCCTTGGTCGTCACTGCTCGCATGATGAGGACCTCATGAGGTAACCCTTGCCTCGATATCTCCAATCCTCACGAGCCGGCCTAGTTAGGCCGCATCAGGGGATGCCTTGTGTTGTCCGCCTCGCGAGGCTTGGCCCCTCGCGAGGGTCTTGAGTGGTCGCTGAAGATGCCGGGATGTACCAGGCCTCCTGGTGAGCCACGCCTTGGCCACAGGCAGGCATGTCTGGGTACCCCCATTCCCAGGACGCCGACAGTAGCCCCGGGGCCCAAGGCGCACTCGGGCTTAGCTTCGTGGCGAAGCCAACAGCCAAGTGCGGAGCGCCACGGGCCCCAGAAGCCTGCGGCCTTGATTAACGTGTGGCGATTGATGGGACGTGGGTGTCCCCACTTCCCCATGCGGCCTTGGCGACAGCGCGACTTGACAAGTCCCTACATGCGCAAAACACCATCATTGCCTGTAATTATGGGGGCTGGCGGTTGGCCTTCTTCTGGCTATAAATAAGGCGGCAGGCGGAGTCCTTGCTTCCCATCTTCGTCTTCGTTCCTCTTGCCCCTTCTTCTCCCTTGCTCTTCACCTGACCGAGACGCTCATGGCGTCGACCAGGAAGTTCTTGTCCCTGGAGAAGGGGATTGACCGACAGGAGGGGCTTGGCTCACTGCCGACCAAGAGGGGGCGAAGCCGTCCCCGCAAGTGTTCCGTGACTCCCGTCGGGGCTGCTAGCGGACATGGGAGGCCCCCCACAATGCCCGTAGCTTCCGTTGGTAACCATGGCGGCGGTTCTTCGAGCGGAGGGGGCAGCCGTGGCGTTGGCGGTCTTGTGAACGAGGGGAGGAGCTCTGGGGTCGTCAGGCCTCCCCAGTCGCGCTCCAACTTGCAGGAGGTGACGTTGGAGTTTGTCGTATGGTCGGAGAGCCCAATCGGCACCCAGCTTCAGCTTCCTTGCTCCCTAGCCAGTGAACTTCTAGCTGCGAGCTCTGGAGGCATTTGGCTGCAATCAGATGGTTGTTGCAGCAGGGCTTCGTGGGTTGAAGTGAAGGTCTCCACCTCGAGCGCCGTGACCTTGGCTCGCGGCTGGCAGAACTTTGCCCGCGCGCGTGGCTTGGGCGGACGGTGCTCCCTTCATTTCAGATATGGCGACGAATTGATCCTCTTCATGAGGGTGATTGGGGAAGATGGGCGCCGTGCCGAGTGCTGCCCCGAGGACAACAGCGGCGGCGAGGTGCTTGGCCGGGCAATGGACGCAACTCGTCCAGCTGCGACGGCTCCTCCTTCAGCGAGAGCTCCAGCAGCGGCGGCTACGACCAGCCACCCCGCCTCCGTGCCTGCTTGGAAGGTGGCGCTAGGTCGTCCCGCCGTCACAATCTCGTGAAGCGTGAGGAGGACTCCGGCTGAGCTCGGGGTGCAGGTCCTCGGGAGCAGTTGCACCTCAAGGGTCGTCGCCTGCCGTTCATGGTTTTTCTTTCCCCCTGCATTACTCGAACAAACAAGTATGGAGCCCTGGAAGGGCATGTAATGACAATGACTTTATGATATTCAGCACCATGCTTAGTGTCTTTGTCCATTATTGCGCAATCTGTGTGTTACGCGCTTTTAGGATGAGGAGAACTATCTTGACGCACTTGAGATTGCCTTCATCCCGTGATGTTTGACCCCTCGTGAGGCTGCAAAAACTTGTTAGGTGGTTATTCGCCTTTACTGCCCGAGGCCCTTGACGTGGGATGTGCATGTTCGGCCACCCCTAGTCGCAGTACCCGCGTGGCACTTACATGAGGATGGGGTGCGTGCCAATCACAAGCCCTGGTTTGGGTACCTCATGAAGGCTATAAAGGGCGGAGCGCTGGGGAGAGCACCGTGCAACTGGCACTCCCCCGAAAAATGAGGGAAGGACAACACAGGGAAATCAAAACCAAGCAATCGAGGAACGCCAGAACCTTTCTGAATCCATTAAAGAAGAAGGGAAGATAGGGGCAAGCCAACTCCATAAAGCAAAGAATGGCCGCGTCCAGCACCTAATCTAGTCTTCTCATCAGCGCGGAGCTAAGTGCTGCCACTAGGACGTGGGAGGGAGCCCCCGAGTCCCGAGGGCGGCTCTCTGGAGACACTGGGGCGTGTACAGCCCCACTCATCTTTATGTGCGATAGGCATGAGCCTTGCTTCAGAGGCACTAGGCCTTGGCTTCTCAGGCGCAAGGGCCTTGTTCCTCGCAGGCACGGAGCCTAGTCTTCTCAGGTGCAAGGGCCTTGTTCCTCGCAGGCACAGAGCCTAGTCTTCTCAGGCGCAAGGGCCTTGTTCCACGCTGGCACGGAGCCCAGTCTTCTCAGGCGCAAGGGTCTTGTTCCTCGCTGGCACGGAGCCTGGTCTTGGCATGAAGC
>LR738712.1:202922153-203006268 GCA_902687465.1 Secale cereale
CCTGGTCTTCTCAGGTGCAAGGGCCTTGTTCCTCGCTGGCACGGAGCCTGGTCTTCTCAAGCGCAAGGGCCTTGTTCCTGGCTGGCACGGAGCCTGGTCTTCTCAGGCGCATGGGCCTTGTTCCTCGCTGGCACGGAGCCTGGCTTTCTCAGGCGCAAGGGCATTCTTCCTCGCTGGCACGGAGCCTCGTCTTCTCAGGCGCAAGGGACTTATTCCTTGCTGGCACAGAGCTTGGTCTTCTCAGACGCAAGGGCGTTGTTTCACGGACAGAACCTCTGGAGGTGCCGGATGTTCCATGCGTTCGGGACCGGGACGTCGTCCCCTGTTTCCAGGCGGACGGCGTCAGGTGTGGAGACATGGGTGATCTTGAACGGTCCTTCCCACATGGGTGAGAGTTTCTGCAGCCCCTCCTTTGAGAGGACTCTCCTGAAGACGAGGTCACCTACCTCGAGTGTCCTGGGGCGGATGTTGCGGCAATGGTACCGCTGCAACGCTTGTTGGTATCTTGCTGCTCGGAGTGATGCGTCACGCTAATGCTCCTCCCCCAGCACGTGATCTACTCCTTGCACGGCGCCCTGCCGCGCTTCGTCGAATGCTAGGACTCACGGGGACCAGTGCCTGACCTCGTGAGGGAGGACCGCCTCGGCTCCATAGATGAGGAAGAATGGGGTCTCGCCTATTGGCTTAGTGGCAGTGGTGCGGATTGACCACATCACGGATGGGAGCTCGTCTTGCCAACCCCTCTCGCAAGCCTCGAGCTTCTTTGTGAACGTCCTGGTCTTGAGGCCTCTCACAACGTTCGTGTTGGCGCGCTCGGCCTGGCCATTTCTCCTGTGGTGTGCTACAGAGGCGTAGCAAATCTGCATTCCAAGGTTAGCACAATATGTCTTGAAAAGGTTGCTTGTGAACTGTGAGCCGTTCTTAGTGATGATGCTGTGAGGGACCCCGAACTGGTTAACTAGTCCCTTGAAGAACTTAACTGCGGACCCGTCTGGGATGGTTCGGACAGCTTCCACCTCAGCCCATTTGGTAAAATTGTCGACAATGACATAAAGGTACCGGCAGCCCTCGGGCGCTCGAGGGAAAGGGCCTAGGATGTCCAGCCCCCAGACCACGAACGGCCAGGAGAGTTGGATAGTTTGGAGGCCCTGAACCGGTTGGTGGATCTGCTTGGCATGGAACTGGCAAGACTCGCAAGACTTTACCAGTTTGGCGGGGTCGTTTAGTGTTGTGGGCTAGTAAAAACCACTGTGGAACGCCTTGCCAACCAAGGTGCGATGACGAGTGATGTTCGCAGTCCCCAGCGTGGACGTCGTCTAGGAGCTCGCCTCCCTGCTTCCTAGAGATGCATCGTAAAGAAATGTCATTTGGTGGCTTTCTGTAAAGCTCACCGTCTTGGATGCAGTATACCGTAGCCTGTCGAGCCATGCATTCGGCGTCCTCCTCCTTTTCCGGTAATGCTCCTTGCACCAGTTATGACTTGAGTTCCTCGGTCTAGCATCCCTCCTAAGGCTGGAGCGAAAGGAGCAAGCAGGCTCCTGAGGCCGGGCCGCAGGCGGGGGCTCCCGAGGCTGGTGGCTGGGGGAGCTCCTCCTGAGACTTCGCCGGCCCATCACGATGGGTTGTCGCCGACGGCCTGAGGAGCCTCTCCTCGAAGACACCCGGCTCTTGCGGCAGGCACCTGGATGCTCTCCTGGCGATGTCGTCGGCTTCCTTATTGGTACCGCGGGGCACATGCTCCAGCTCCAGGCCCAAGAATTGCATCTCCATTTTGCGTACCTCCTTGAGGTATGCCTCCATATGCTCGTCCCTCGGCTCGTATACCTTGTTAGAGAAGTTGACGAGGAGCTAGGAGTCGCCCCTGATGATGAGGCGCTTCACCCCTAGGGCCTTTCCCTCCTTGAGACCAGTGATGAGGCCCTAGTACTCCGCCATGTTGTTGGAGACCTTATCACCGGGCTGAAAGCAGAGCTGCACTGCGTAGTAGAGCTTCTCTTGAGTGAGCGCGATGAGCACGGCCCTAGGCCCCACGCCCTGGCAGGCAAACGCGCCGTCGAAGTACATGACCAAGCCATCCGGCGCTTTGCCCCCCAGCTAGAGGGACCTGCCCTGATTTGCTTCGGGTCCTGGGGCATTGGTCCACTCCGCCAAGAAGTCAGCAAGTGCAGCCCCCTTGATGTCTCTGGTGGTGCTGAACTCTAGCTGGACTGCCTGCAGCTCTATGTACCACTACACGACCCTTCCTACCGCGTTTGGGCTTCGGAGTACACCATATAGAGGGTAAGCTAAGACGACCTTGATGGGTTGGCCATGGAAGTAGTGGCGCAGCTTGCGCAAAGCGACGAGGAACGCAAGCAAGAGCTTCTGCGACATGGAGTAGCATGCCCTGGCATCACAGAGCACCGTGCTGACGAAGTATACCGGGTGCTCAACGAGGGTGAAGTCCGAACTTGCCCGCGGCTGTGTGGTCTGACTAGGTAAAGATGCTCCAGGGGCTTGGTCACCAGCTAGGATAGCTGCGGCCTCAGGGGAGTCATCTTGCATGACGCGGTTACCCTCTATCCCTAATGTGGCCCCGAGAGTGTCGTCCCTTGGTTGCAAGGTCTTCTCTTAACGCTCCTCTCGAACAGCCACCAGCGCTTCGCTAGCTGAATGTGTTGTTGCGGCTAGGTAAAGCACTAATGGTTCTTGGGGTTTGGGTGCCACCATCACCGGTGGACTGGTGAGTTATCTCTTGAGTTCTTCGAACGCCGCATCAGCCTCAGTGGTCCACTCGAACGGACCCTTTCTTTTCGTCAACTTGAAGAAAGGGAGGACTCTCTTCCCCAACATGGAGATGAAACGCCCCAGCCATGTTACACAGCCGGCCAGTTTCGGCATCTCGTTGAGGTTCTTGGGTGGAGTCATCTTTTCTATGGCCTTCACCTTCTCGGGGTTTGCCTCGATCCCTCGGTACGACACCAGGAAGCCCAAATTCTTGCCTGACGGGACACTGAACACGCAATTTTCCGGGTTGAGCCGCAGGTCTACCTTGGGCAGGTTCGCAAAGGATTATTCCAGTTCCGCGATGAGGGTTGTGTCCTCCTGAGATTTCACCATGATGTCATCTACGTACGCCTTAGCATTCCTCCCAAGATGTTTCCTAGTGCGATGTGCATTAACCACTGAAAGGTGGCTCCTGCATTCCGTAACCGAAATGGCATGCAACTGTAGCAGCATACTCCACACAGGGTGAGGAAGGCAGTCTTCTCAATGTATTGCAATGCCATCTTGATCTGGTGGTAGCCCGAGAAGGCATCAAGGAAGCACAACAAGTCGCATTCGCTGGTGGACTCGACGATCTGATCGATGCGTGGCAGAGGAAACGGGTCTTGCGGACAAGATTTGTTGAGGTTGGTGAAGTCGACACACATGTGCTCTTTTCCTCCTTTCTTGGGCACGACGACGGCGTTCGCCCGCCACTCTGTGTACTGGACCTCGCGGATGACACCCACCGCCTCTGGCTTGCGATTGTTTCTCCATAGATTGGCAACTGGCCTTCTGCTTCACAGGGCGCATATTGGGGCATACATTTAGGTGATGCTCAATCACCTCCCTTGGGACTCCCGCCGGATCCTTGGGTTCCCACGCGAACACATCCCTGTTCGCGTGCAGGAACCCAACGAGCTCCTCTTCTTGAGCTTGGGGGAGGCCAGAACCTATGGTGAAGGTGACACCCAACGACTTTTCTTCGTCTACGGGCACCTGCTTCGTTGTGGCTCGGTCTTGAGAGAAAAGCTACTTCTTCTTGGCTGGTGCAGCCCCCTCGGTTCCAGGGGCGGCTTCACCGGACGGTTGCGCCACCACAGTGGTCCGGAAGACGCGCTTGAGGGCCGCCAGATCTTCCTTGGCGTCCCCCACCACGGTGAAGACACCACTACTTCCCTGAATCTTCATGAGGTTATAGGTCGGATGAGTCGTAGCCATGAACTGAGCCAGCGCGGGGTACCCAAGGATGGCTATGAACGGGAGGCTGATTCGGGCAATGTCGAAGTCGATCAGCTTGGAACGGTAGTTGTTTCAGGTGCCAAAGGTGACCGGGAGGCGGATCTGCCCAGAGGGCTGGTGGAACCGCTGCTTACTCCTGAGAAGGGTTTGGTGGGGTGCAGCCGCTCAAGTGGCACTTGAAGCAAGCTGAAAGCCTCCACCAAGAGCATGTTGAGGCCAGCCCCACCATCGATGAGGGTCTTGGTGACCACCACGTTGCAGATGGTGGGGGTGCAAAGCATCAGGACAGCGCCTGATCCCGCAGTGGAGGTGGTGTGGTCCCCCGAGTCGAAGGTGAGGTCGGCCTTGGGCGCCACCCATCCAGGAGGAGCCCCCTGGCATATTGAGGTGATGGCCATCTGGCGAAAGATCTGCTTGTTGTGGCGGTCGGAGGGTGGAGCTTGGGACCGCCGAGGAGGTCGATGACGACATGGGGCGACGGTGCCCCGAAGCATGCGATGAAGAGGTCGCGCGGCCCCACCATCGATGATTCTGGCAAGCTGAAGAACCAGGCGCGTGGCACGCCGGTGAGCGCCATGGGGAGCCAGCTGGTCGTGACCTTGCTGTCACCGCCGGCCGCCAAGACGGCCTCTTCGTAAGCCTAGAGGAAGACGTCTGGGTCCTCTGCCCCGTTGTAACGGGACGGCAGATCTAGCCTGAACCTGGGTGGCCACTGCACCCGCGGGCAGGCGGGGGTGAAGGCCAGGTGGCCCGGGGCGCCGCCGCGCAAGGCCACCAAGCCGGCCGGGGAAGGGAAACCTGCCATGGGAGCTTGGTGGATGGAGAGCGGGACGAACAGGGGAGAAATTTCGACGCACCCCTACCTGGCGCGCCAAATGTCGGATCTCAGGTTCCGACAAAACCCTTAAGGTTCAAACTCTGTGGTGCGCACGAAGATCTCTCCTTCCTCCCTAGCTCGTCTACGCAGCAACCCTAGGCCTAGCTCGTCAGATCCGAGAAACAAGGGACACAAAGTTTCTACTGGTTCGGGCCAGCATTGTGGTGTAATTCCCGAATCCAGTGTGTGTGGTGGATTGCCTTGTAGGCTGATGAAGAACTAGTACAAGGATGAACTGCCTCCTGAGGAGAGGGGTTCTTGTGCTCGGGTGAACTGGTTGTGTGTGACCTTCTATCTGATCAACTCTAGATGAGATGACCCCAATTGTGGTGGCTAGTCCTATTTATAGTGGCCCAAGTCCTCTTCCCAAATATGGAGCGGGAAGGGATCCCACAACAGCCAAATTTGAAGGGAACAACTAGTACAAGCTATCCTGACAAAAGGTCATCTTCGCCTGCCAAAGGCTCTTGTGGTGACACCACCGTGGGCTCTGCGATGACCTCCGTTATGCCTTCCTTCTGGTCTTGGTCTTGTTGCACCGATATGGAAACCTTTGCCTAATGCCTCGGGACTCTTCGCCTGCACCTACTCCTTTAGCACCAAAGAGGAAACTGGCGCTTTGTGCCCACTGGCGCCCGCCTGGCCTTGGTTGTCGCTTCTCACGTCACGAGGACCTCACGAGGTGTCCCTCACCTCGATATCTCCGATCCTCACAAGCCGGCATAGTGAGGCCACCTCAAGGGATGCCTTGTGTCGTCCGCCTCGGGATGCTTGGCCCCTCGCGAGGGCCTTGAGTGGTCGCTGAAGATGCTGGGCCGTACCAGGCCGCCTGGTGAGCCACGCTCTGGTCCTCAGGCAGGCATATCTGGGAACCCCTATTCCCAGGACACCGATATCCTTCCCCCTCTTTTTTAGTTCCTAACCGCCGTCATTCACCATTACCAGGTTCAGGGCCTGCACTGCCTACCCCTCTCCATCCTTCTCCTGTCACATCCCCAGTTCTGGTCTACTTTGGTCCAGTTAGTCTTGTGTTGCATCATTTTTAAATTTCTCTTAAACTGAAATGGGGATGACTAAACCCTAGCACCAGATGAAACCAACTAGGTTCAAAATTCAAATCTTTTCAATGAACCCAAAATGCTCTTTCGAAAAGTTCATCATTTTTGGATTGATTAAAAACCTCTGCCAAAAATGTTGCACATATTTCTAGGACCATTCTGGATTTTTGAATTAAATCATATCTGTCGGTGTACTAAGGTAGGGGTACCTCAGTACCCCAACTTGTGCACGGGCAGTAGCAGCTTCCCGCGGCAGGGCCTACCACGCGCTTGCCGGAGACCTTCCTGCTCTATATAAAACCATTCAAAAACAAAGTATGCAAGACAGAAGATCAAGACCCCGGCAAGTGGAGCTTGCCGGGAAGGCCGTTCCAGGCTCGAGGTTACCTCACTAGCACAAGACCCTGGCAAGAGGAGCTTGCCAGGAAGACTAGATGATTATATTACAGAAGACATGCCTCGGCGCTATATGCGCCCCGGCAGGGCCCGGGGAGCGACAAGCTTCAGATCCCGACAAGCTCCCGGGACCGGCAAGGTCAAGACCCCGGCAAGATGCTTGCCGGGGAAAGTTGCGCTGTGTGCCCGCGCTCCAGCTCATCGGTCCACGCGTCGCCCTGGGGCCTCTCCTGGGACGCGTGGCGGATGGCTGTGCAGCCTGGGGGACACGGTGGCACTCCACGGGGGTGAAGCCATCGCCGTGGCAAACGGAGACGCAAGGGCGGGCGCTTTTGGGGTCGACGGCGACGGGCATTAAATGCTCTTGTCCCCCACTGTCAAAGTAGGTAGCGACCACTGTTCATCCAATGTAGCTCCACTATTCCCGCACTGTTACAACTACCACCTCTTTTACATTTTTACCCTTTCTCCTACGTTGACACCTGTCGGTGACCCCTTGCACTATAAAAGGAGGCCCATGCACAACGTACAGGGGGTTCGGAACCTAGATCGCTCATACGCTCGGTGTAGCTAGTTCTTCAAGCTCCCGAGCTCTCCAACTCAATACAAACTAAGCAGGAGTAGGGTTTTACGCGTCCATCGCGGCCCGAACCTGGGTAAACTGCCTGCGTGATCTCCACGATCTGCTCTTTGTGCTCCCTCCGCCCTCTTACCGCACAAGCAAGGGGCTCCGGTCCCATAGGTGTTCGTGGCGGACAGTTTCCCCCGACATCTTTGGCGCGCCAGGTAGGGGGCGTCGAGGTTGTGCGAACCTGATCCGGCGCTCACGCGGGCGCATTCTTCATCAACCTCTCCAGTTTCATCAGCAACCTCAACAGCAACTGCGCCATGGCCCCGAAGAAGAAGGCTTCGGAGGTCGCAGGCCCGTCTGCGTCTCATCCGCCGCCACCAGAGCCAACGGTGGGCGGGGGAGACGCCGTCGGAAGGGTGGTCGCCGGCGAGGACACTCGCGGCGCCACCAAATCCAAGGACAGGACGGACGACCGAGCCTCGGTCTCCGTGGACGCACTGCGTCCATCTCAGCAAACAACGACCCAGCAGCGCCATGCCACAGGAGGTGGCATCCGCCTGCTGGGCCAAGGGCATACCGGAGGTTCGCGGGACGCTCCGGGCCATCGTCCTGGCACGAGCAAGGCGCGGTCGCCGGGGCGAGACCCTGCTCCTTCTAACGTTGTTAGAAGTCCGAGCATATCCCGCTCCTCGCACCGCTCGCCCCCGCTCCCCTCCACTCCAGCAGAAGCGCTCGCAAGGGCGCAACTGCTCCTCGACTTCCCTCCAGCGGCAGACAAGGCCGAAGACTGGAGGGCCACCATCCAGAGCCTGATCGCCTTCGCCAACAACGATACGCCGCAGCAGCCGGCGACCTCGCGGCCGCGGCAAGCCGAGAAGACGAAGGCCGACGGCGACAAGACCGCCGGGGGTGCAACCACCGTGCACTCCCCGCCGCAGAAGCAGAAGACGCCGCCACGCCGGAACAACGCCGACGACGGCTCCACGGCATCGTCGGATCAGCAGGCTCGTCGGGACCAGCGCCAGGTCCTTGACGACCGGCGACAAGAAGACGCTCGAACAACAATCGAGCGCCGCCGAGAAGCTCGGCGACAATCAGATCAGCGAGCTGGAGCCGCTGTCGACGCGCGCGCGCCCGGTGAACCAGGCAACTTGCCGTACGCGGCAGGTTGCCCTGCGTTTACCCGCGAGCTGCGGCGCGTCCAGTGGCCCAGCATGAAGAACTTCAAGCCCGACGTACCGGAGAAGTACGACGGCAAGACGCACCCCTCGGAATTCCTCAGCATTTACACCATCGCGGTGCAGGCTGCCGGGGGGGCGCGACGAGAAGATTTTGGCAAACTACTTCCCGCTCGTGCTTAAGCCGAACGTCCGTTCGTGGCTTATGCACTTGCCGGAAGGCTCCATTTCTTCTTGGGCGGACCTTTGCCATCAGTTTGTTGGCGCCTTCACGGGCGGCCACAAACCCCATGGCCAGGAGAGCGATCTCCACATTTTGGCCCAGAAGGAAGGAGAATCCCTGCGCAAGTACATCCAGCGCTTCAGCCGCGTGCAGCATAACAGCCCCGACGTCCACCCTGCCGCGGTTATCAGCGCGTTCCACCAGAACGTGCGTAACCGCCGCATGCGTGAGGAGATGGCCATGACCAAGATATGGGATGTCAGCGAGCTCTACGCTCTGGCTGATAAGTGCGCGCGCGCAGAAGAGGGGAGGAGACTCCCCGGGGAGGATGCTGGCGCAGGAGGAAGCGACAGCGACGACGCCGCCCCGACAAAGAAGAGCCGGTGGCGGAACAATAGAAGGAAGAACAAGAAGGAAGTGCTTGCCGTCGAGAAGTCCGGCAAGGAAGCTCCCGCCAAGCAAACACAGGCTGGCGGCTCCGGCAAGGAGCCTGCCCCTGTAGCGGCGGCCGACAAGCAGGACGGCTCCGACAAGCAATACTGCAAAATCCACCGCACCAAGGGCCACGACCTCTCCAACTGCAAACGCGTCGAGTACCTCGTCGAGCAGCAGAAAGCTGAGTACGAGAGGCGCAACAAGGAGAAGGCCCAAGGTGGTGGTGGAGAACCGAGCAAGAAGCGGCGATTCAATGGCCGGGGAGGACGCCGCGGCAAGGCCAAGCAGCGGCAAGGTGACCGACCTCCCCGGGGCCGCGACAAGGATGAAGAAGACGACGACGAAGACATGGAGGATGAGGATAACAGCGAGCAGGAGTTCCAGAAGGCCACGGAGGTCCTGTGTGTCGACGGTGGCGCCTCTCTGCACACCTCCCACCGCCAGCTCAAGCAGTGGGTGCGCGAGGTGAATGCAGCAGAGCCGCCCGTGGAGTCGCGCAGGCTCCTCAAATGGTCCAGCACGCCCATCATTTTTGACCTTGAGGATCACCCTGACCGCACCACCGCGGTCGGGTGCTTGCCGATGCTGGTCTCACCCACCATCCGCAACCTCAAGGTCACCAAAATGTTGGTTGACGGCGGGGCCGGGCTGAACTTGATCTCCTCTGCTGTGATCAAGAAACTCCAAATCCCAGATGGCGAGCTCGAAGAGACCGGTTCTTTCCAAGGAATCAACCCGGGAAGGAGCAAGCCCAAGGGGAAGATCACTCTGCCGGTGACCTTTGGCGGGGAGCTCAACTTCAGAACTGAGCGCATCACATTCGACGTTGCCGATATTCCATTGCCGTATAATGGAATACTCGGCCGTCCCGCCCTCGCCAAGTTCATGGCAGCTTCCCACTATGCCTACAACGTACTCAAGATGCCGGGGCCGATAAGCGTCATCACCGTCCATGGCGACAAGAAAGATGCGCTTGTCTGCGCCGACAAGATCTACCGGGATGCAGCAGCTGCGGCAGAGAAGGACACACTTGCCGCTGAAGCTCCCGGGGGGAAGAAGACGAAGACTAAGTCCGGCAAGTGCTCTGGGGCCCACTCCGGCAACCGCACCTCTTCGGAGTGCTGCGCTGCCGTCGAGGACGTTCCATCGAGCTCCACCGGCAAGTGTAGAAAGGGGATGGCCGCTCCTCCGGCAACCAAGAAGGTGTCCGCCAAGGAGGACGGCACTGGTGGTACCTTCACCATCAGTGCCACGCTTGACAGCAAATAGGAAAGCGCGCTCGTTGCCTTCCTGCGGGCGAATGTCGATGTGTTTGCCTGGCAACCATCTGACATCCCCGGTGTTCCCAGGAAGGTAATTGAGCACAAGCTTGCTGTTTGTCCTCATGCGCGGCCCGTCAAGCAGAAAGTGAGGAAGCAAGCCGTGGAGCGCCAAGAATTCATTGCTGAAGAAATCAAGAAGCTAGAGGCAGCAGGCCTAGTCAGAGGTGTGATCCATCCGACGTGGTTAGCAAACCCAGTCGTCGTGCGCAAGGCCAATGGGAAGTGGAGACTGTGTATAGACTTCACCGATGTGAATAAAGCATGTCCCAAGGATCCATTCCCTTTGCCGCGCATTGACCAGATTGTTGACTCCACTGCCGGATGTGAGCTACTCTCTTTTCTTGATGCATATTCAGGCTACCACCAGATCTTTATGGCCAAAGAAGATGAAGAGAAGACCGCGTTTATCACTCCATGTGGCACTTATTGCTTCATACGCATGCCATTTGGACTGAAGAATGCAGGATCAACATTTGCAAGGGTAGTGCACACTGCTTTCGAGCCACAGATCCACAGAAATGTAGAGGCTTACATGGATGACATCGTGGTGAAGAGCAAGAGCAAGGGTACCCTGGTCCAAGATTTGGAAGAGACATTTCAGAACCTGCGCAAGATACAGCTCAAGTTGAACCCCGAGAAGTGCGTCTTTGGAGTCCCCTCCGGCAAGCTTCTCGGGTTCTTTGTGTCACAGAGGGGGATTGAAGCTAACCCCGACAAGATTAAAGCCATTGAAAAGATCGAGGCCCCGCAGCGCGTCAAGGATGTCAGAAGGCTTGCAGGTTGTGTGGCTGCCCTCAGTAGGTTCATTTCGAAGTCTGCAGAACGCGCCCTACCTTTCTTCAAAATCTTGAAGAAGGCAGGTCCCATGAAGTGGACTCCGGAAGCGGAGGCAGCGCTGCAAGATTTGAAACGGTACCTATCTTCCACTCCAATACTTGTCGCACCTAGACCACAGGAAAAGTTGTTGCTATACCTAGCGGCAACCAACCAAGTGGTTAGTGCTGCGTTAGTAGCGGAGAGGGAGGCCGACGAGGAATCAGCACCACCGGCAAGCGAATCCAGCGACAAGCAGGGGGCTGCTCCGACAAGCTCTGGCCCCGACAAGGACAACTCTGCGCAGGAACAGGAAGAAGTGCGGAAGAGGATGGTGCAGCGCCTGATGTATTTTGTAAGCTCTCTTTTGCAAGGGGCTAGATCAAGATACTCCGGGGTGCAAAAGTTGCTTTTCGGCCTCCTCATGGCCTCGAGAAAACTGTGCCATTACTTCCAGGCACATGAGAAAACAGTGGTCACTCGCTTTCCGCTGAAGAGGATATTGCACAATCCAGAAGCAACAGGCAGGATCGTTGAGTGGGCACTGGAGCTGTCGAGCTTTGGACTCAAGTTTGAAAGTACCTCAACCATACAGAGTCGAGCTTTGGCAGAATTCATAGCTGAGTGGACCCCAACGCCCGATGAAGAAATTCCAGAAACAAGTGCACCCGTACAAGAAGCGACAAGTGAATGGGTAATGTACTTTGACGGTGCCTTATCGCTGCAAGGCGCCGGTGCTGGCGTGGTACTCATCGCGCCCACCGGAGAACACCTCAAGTATGTTATCCAGATGCACTTTCCAAGGGAGCAAGCGACAAACAACACTGCTGAATATGAAGGTTTGCTCGCCGGCCTCAGGATTGCGGCCGAACTTGGGATCAGGAAGCTGATTGTACGGGGAGATTCTCAGTTGGTGGTCCGGCAAGTTAACAAGAGCTACCAGAGCCCTTTGATGGAAGCTTACGTAGATGAAGTGAGGAAGCTTGAAGAGCACTTTGAAGGTGTACAAATGGAGCACGTCCCGAGAGCTCAGAACGAAATTGCAGATGGCCTTTCAAAGTGTGCTTCAATGAAGTTACCTGTGGAACCAGGGACCTTCTTGCTCAAGCTGACTCAACCATCCGTTACACCATCAATAGGGCAGCCCAAGAAAAGAAAGTTGGTCTCCGGCGACTACTTGCCGGCGGATCTTTCTGAAACCGCCGCCAAGGTCCCCAAGATCAACGACCAGAACGCTGAGGGACAGCCTGCTCCTGCAGATCCAAGGATCTGTGCAGTTGAAGCAAGTGTTCCCGACAAGCCTCGCCCCGGCAAGCTTGCCGGGGGACCATCAGCTCCGGCGGAACCACAGGTTCTTGCCGTAGAAGCTGAGGTCCCCACAGCGGCCCTCATGTCTTTAGTCCTTGCCGTTGAGCCTCGAGCTCCGGCATGGGCGCAGCAGATCGTCCGTTTTCTACAAACTGGAGAACTTCCAGACGACCCAGAGGAAATAGAGAAGATAACCAGGCAGTCAAGTATGTACCAGTTCGTGGATAACGAACTGTACAGAAGAAGGCTCAATGGTGTCAGGTTGAAGTGCATCTCTAGGGAAGATGGACAGAAGCTGTTGGCAGAAATACACGGAGGCATATGCGGCCACCACATTGGCGCAAGGGCACTTGCCGAGAAAGCTTTCCGGCAAGGTTTTTATTGGCAAGAAGCCCTCCAAGATGCAACTGCACTAGTAACCAAGTGTGAAGCGTGCCAGTTCCATGCGAAGCAAATTCATCAGCCAGCTCAAGCTCTCCAAACAATCCCTTTGTCCTGGCCCTTCTCGGTCTGGGGGCTCGATATCCTCGGCCCTTTCCCTCGAGCTGTCGGGGGCTTTGAGTACTTGTACGTTGCAATCGACAAGTTCACAAAGTGGCCAGATGTGGAACCAGTGAGAAAGGTGACAGCACAGTCAGCAGTCAGGTTCTTCAGGTCGACTGTTTGCCGTTTCGGAATCCCTAACAGGATCATCACCGACAACGGTACAAATTTACTAGTCGCACCTTCATGCAGTACGTCCAAGACCTTGGTGCCAAGGTCTGTTTTGCTTCTGTTGCTCACCCGAGGAGCAACGGTCAAGCGGAGAGGGCCAATGCTGAAGTGCTGCGCGGACTCAAGACAAGAACCTTTGACAGGCTGCGCAAGTGCGGAAGAAACTGGATAGAGGAGCTACCGGCGGCTCTTTGGTCAATCAGAACGACACCAAGTCGAGCCACCGGACAGACACCCTTTGCTCTAGTCTATGGAGCAGAGGCAGTTCTCCCCACGGAACTCGTATACGGATCTCCTCGAGTGCTCGCTTATGATGAGCTCGAGCAAGAGCAACTGCGACAAGATGATGCATTGCTCCTCGAGGAGGAACATCTCCAGGCTGCTGTACGAGCTGCTCGATACCAGCAAGCCTTGCGTCGCTACCATAGCCGCAAGGTCAAGGCCAGGACTCTCGAGGAAGGCGACCTTGTTCTTCGGCGTGTTCAGTCCGCCAAGAATGCCAACAAGTTGACGCCGAAGTGGGAAGGCCCTTATCGGGTGAGACAAGTCACGAGGCCCGGCGCTGTCCGCCTCGAGACCGAAGAAGGCTTACCGGTGAGCAACTCCTGGAACATAGAGCATCTTCGCAAGTTTCACCCATAAGGCGCGGTTGCCGTGATCCGCTCCGGCAACCACCTTTTGTACAAGCTTTGCCGCTGTTGCATGTAACCCTTTGTACAAAGCCGGGCGCAGACCCCGTGCATCAGTAAAGTTTTTGTGTTTTGCGCTATTTGCCTTTTACATGCTTTTCTCTGCTATTCGCATGTGTTATTTGGCATCTGGTGCAACGTACATATCCGGTAAGCATTAGTACGCCGAAAGGCCATATACTTGTTTCCCTCTTCTTTTCCCTTGCCTCTTAAGCAGAAGGAACGTTCCTCGCGCACAAGTTTGCCAGGGGGGAAGGAGATGGAAGAGGAACCAAGTGCTGTTCAAGGAAGAGAAGCCTTACCAAGAAGCAAGCAATATATGAAAGCTAAGTTATTAGAATTTGAGCAGTTCAAATTTTTGATTTTTAGTTGTCTTCCTTGAACAGTCACACTTTCTATGGAAAACCTGTGCGCGGAGGAACCTACCCGTGGCTAGCCGCACCCTTATCTTGTTTTCGAGTACACTCAACGACTTAAGTGAGCTGCAACAAGTGTCGCGCCCTTGCTTCGTTTTCGAGTTCGCTCAGCAAGCTAAGCGCGTTGCGACTAGTTGCGGCAAGGTTGCTTGCTGGTAAGACCTTGGCCAGCAGGCTGCTCAGAGTCCAGCACTCAGCGCTCGCGG
Organism: Secale cereale; assembly: GCA_902687465.1. Taxonomy (NCBI): domain Eukaryota; kingdom Viridiplantae; phylum Streptophyta; class Magnoliopsida; order Poales; family Poaceae; genus Secale; species Secale cereale. The sequence continues at coordinate 202,936,347 of LR738712.1, forward strand.
CAAAGGCCCCTTGCCGGCAAGCTCCCTGGAATCGTAGGGTGAAAAACATACAAAGTAGATGACCAAAACAAGGAAGATAACATTGCACTGATTGATCAAAATAAGATAAATATCTTACAAAGGATAACTTGTCGCAATGATTAATGAGTTCATAACACCCTATGCAGCAACGAAAAGAGATAAAGAAAAAGGAGGCCTAATCCACGCGGTCGCCCTCGATCCTGGAGATCTTGTTCACTTTGGCAATGATGTGGGCGACCTGCTCCTTCAGTGCCTCCGTGTTCGCGTCGGCCGGCAAGCTGCGGAGAACGTTGGTGAGGTTTATACCGGGATTGCGGTATACAATCTTCGTCAGGACGCGCTCCAAGGTTCCCGCGCAGAGCTCGCGCGACTCCTCGGCCAGTTGCGCGGGGAGCTTCTTCCGAAGATCTGCAAGAGCCGGCGCGATCCCTCTGAAGAAGAGGCTGAGTTTGGCGCTGTGAGGGAGGTTTGGATCCGGAGAGTAGATGAGATGTTCAACCTTCAGCGCCAGCAGCTCTTGATCGATGTTGGATGCAGAAGACACCAAGTCGTCGGTCCACACCTCGACGGTCCGGCGGAAGTTCTCGGCCGCAGTGTTGGCGCTCTCCACCAAGCCTCGCTCCCTGCGGAGCTCTTCCTTCAGCTTGGTTTCCCGGTCCCGGACGGCGTCGAGCGAGTCCTTCAACGTGGAAACCTTCAGCTCCAGATCCTCAATGGAGTCCTTGGCGGCCTTCAGCTTGTCGCCCTGCTTGGAGAGACGCACCTGGAGTTCGGAGTTGGTGTGGGCGTCCTTCTCGCGCTCCGTGTTGAGCGCGGTGACCCTCTCCACGCTCGCCTTCAGTGACTCCTCCAGTTGCGCGACCTTGGCCGCGAGCTCCTCCTTGGCGGTCTCCGCGGCAGCCGCGGCGGCTTTCGCCTCCTTCAGCTCTCCGCTAAGGGCCTGCTCCCGAGCGGCAAGGTCTTCCTCGTGGGAGTCGAGGTTGACCTTCCGTTGGGCGAGCTCTCCTTCTCGCCGAGATAGCTCCTCCCCGGCAAGTCGCTGCTGCTCTTCGGCTTCAGCCTTCTCCAGCAGCCATTCCTGGTACTACCCGGCGAGCCTCTCGCGCTCCTCCGCCACGTCGCGGAGGGCAGCCTGGTTGGCGGCGCGGAGCTCCGCCGCGCGCTTCTCCATCTCGACGGCGGCCTTGGCAGCAAGGGCCTCCCGAGAAGCAAGCTTCGCCTGCCTTGCCCGGTAAAGGGCCAGGAGCTGATGAAGCAGCTTCTCCTCCTCGGGCCCGTCGCTTCCGCCGGGCGCCTCGACTATCTTCAGACCCGCGGAGGCGAGGACCTCTCCGTCAAAGGCCTCGCCCTCCGCGGGGGCTCGCGAAGAAGAACCCCACGGCACCTGGATGTAAACGCCATTGGGGGCCTCTAGGTAGTAGGCAGATGGCTCCTTCTCGGTGGAGGGGCCGGCAGCCGGCGCAGCGCTCGACGCTCCTGCCACCTCCGGGCCGGCAGTTTGGCCGCCGTCCCCTTCCCCGTCCGCCGCATCCGCGGCCGGAGCGGTCTCCTCCACGGCCGGCTTGGCGGCTCCCGCCGTGTCCTCGGCGACAGGGGCGTCGCCGCCGCCGCCCTGCGCGCCCTCCTCCTCGACGACGATGACTTCCGTCTCCATCTGCTCGGGGGGAGGAGGATCTAGAAGAAGAAGAAAAAGCAAAAGAAGTTCAAGCAAATGTCCAAAAAGAGACGAATCCAAGAAGACAAAGTTACGGAACTTACCTTGACGGACGTCGTCAGCGGCGGGCTCCCTCGCCGGGGAGCTCTGCCTTGGCGGAGTGGCCGCCCTCACCGGGCTGCTCGCCCTTGGCGGGGTACTCGCCCTTGGCGGAGTACCCGCCCTTGGCGGAGTGCTCTCCCTTGCCGGAGAGTTCGGCCTTGGCGGGGACGGCGGGGCCTGCGGCTCCTCGGGAGCGACCTCCGGATGCTCCTGTGGTTGTGGCTCCACCTCTGCACAAAACAATCAAGACAAGACAAAAACATCAAGATATCAGCACAAGACAAATTCTCAAGCGCACCCGACAAGTGGAAGTATAGAGCCCAGACTTACGCAGGGGGCTGCGCTGGGGGCTGCTCCTCGGAGCAGCGCTAGGGTCCGGCAGGCTCGCCTCCGCCGCGTCTCCAGTCGCCGCGACGGGCGAGTCGTCCGCGACCACGACCACGGGCACCTTGGCCTTCTTCGCCGCTCGCTGGACCAGGGTCCTGAGGCCAAAACAAAAGCAAGATCAGCATCAACAAGAATCAAGATAATGTTAAAGAAGATGCAATACCTCAAGTTCTTACTCCTGTTCCTCATCGTCGTCGTCGTCGCTCAGGGCGGAGAAGTCAAACGCCACCTGAGGCGGGTCCGCGCGAGGAGCAGGAGGCGAAGACTCCCTCGGGCGCTTGGCGGTCCCCGGGGCTGGGGGCTGCGAAGACCCGGCCCCTGTGGACGCCGAGGCCCGGGGAGCAGGCGGAGCCGCCGCTCCGCCCTGCGAAGACCCTCCTCCGCTTGGCGCAGACGCGCGGGGCGCCTCTGTCGTGGCTTGCGCGCGGGTCGCTCCCGCCGTGGTTGGTGCGCCGGGCGCCCCCGTCGCAGCTTGACTCCCCCGGGAAGCTCGCGCTGCCCGGCGAGTTGGTTGTTGCCGGGGCGCCTGTGCCTCGTCCCCGTCGTCGCCTTGCGGAGACGTTTCATCGGAGACCGCTTGGGACTCGCCCGGGGCGGGGAGGTCTCCGATGACGAAGAGATGTCGTCGGCGTAGAGCCCCAGAGACCCGTCGGAGTCCTCGGCGGCCTCGGCGTCGTCCTCCTCTTCCTCCCCGGCAGGCTTGCTGGGCCCAGCGCCCTGCGCTGCGGCCGCTTTCCCTCCGGCGCCTCCGCCCCCTCCGGCGCCTCCGCTCCCTGCGGCGCCTCTGTTCCCTCCGGCAGCGCCGCCTCTTACCGCGGCCTCGGTCACGATCCCAGGGATCCCGGAGTGCCTCAAAGAGGGGACCCCGGCGAGCGCGTCGGGAGGAAGTTGCAGCAGTCTGCGGATCTCCGCCTCCTCCGCTTGGCAGGACGCATCCGCAGCCTCTGCCTCATCGAGCGAGAAGCCGAACTCTCCCGCCGCTGCGGCTGCAGCGGCCTCTTCAACCCGAGAAGCTATGTAGGCAATCTCCTGGTCGGTGGTGTCCCGTGTCAGCCCCTTGATCTCGTCCTTGTTCTTCGCCACCTCCACCAGGTTGTCGAAGAAGTTCAAGATGACGTCTGGCTTGGGCGGAATCCACGTGCGGTCGATGCCGTGCGAGTCACACGCGGGCATCATGGCACGAAGGGAATCCCGGGCCGTGCTGTTGCAGAGGGGCACCACTCCCTGGGGAGCTATGAACCATTCTGGGTGGGCCGGGTCATGTTTAAAGAGTTCCCGGACCATCCCCTTCAGCTCGAGCGCCGTGAAGTTGAAGTTTAACCCGGGACGCAGCCTCATTATATCCGCCGCGTTGCCGTACTCCCATGCCGGCCTCTTCCTGTCCTGTAGAGGGGCAATGCGGCGGCGGAGGAAATCTGTGCCTACTTCTCCGACAGACAACTTTGCTACCCGGAGACGAAGAATCCTGATGAGGGCGACGTTGAGCTTGCCGTCGTCTGAATCCAGCTCGCTCCAGTCCCTGCCGCGCGCGATAGGTGTTGTGCGCGGCGCAGTGAAGGGTTGCGGCTCGTCCTCGACTATCCAACACCAGTCTGCATGCCACTCCTCCCACTTGCCGCGGAGCTCCCCCGGCAAGTAGGACTCCTTCTTGTTTAAGCGGAAGACCCAAGATATTCCTCTGGAGAGGGGGGCGCCGGCCTCTGCTCTAGGGGTGAAGAAGTGCCTAAACAGCGCTACGTTTGGGTATATCCCAATATAGTTTTCGCACATATGTGCGAAAACCGCCATCGTGAGGATGGCGTTGGGGGTGAAGTCAATGAGGTGGAGGCCGTAGGTGTGCATTATATCACAGAAAAAGTCGGAAAAAGGGGGACAGAGGCCGCAATGGAAGAAAGCTGCGAAGAAGAAGTACCCGCCGGGGTAGCTGTCCTTGGCGGCGGCCGGATAGGCTCGGGTGCGGGGGTGCGCCTTGGTCTCCCCGGCCCAGAACAAGTAGTACTTGTTCCAGAGTTCCCGCGCGCTGAGCCGCGGCGAGAAGACGACGTTCCGCTTCCGCAACAAGGTGAGCCTCGCCGCTTGCTCCGATTTCTCCTTCTTGGTCTTCTCCGCCTTCGCCTTCTCGGTCTTCGGGGCCATGACGGAGGCGGCGAGGGGAGGAGGGGGACGAAGAGTCCGGCGGCGCCGCAGATGCGGAAAACGGTGGAGGAGGTGTGGAGGCGGAGCGCAAAGGGGATCTTTGGAGATGGAAGAAGAAGCAATGAAGGCGTAGGAGGGGAACCGCTCCTGCTTCCTCTGCTTTTATGGGGAAGTGGGGGACGTTTCGCTCTTTCCATTAAAAGAACGTGGCCACGTCCCATCCCACGACGCCGCAATCGACGCGTGCCGTTACGGGGGGACGCGGCGGATGCGGAAGTGGATTCGGCGTGCCGTGGGCCACGCGTGCCCGTGCACTGTTTTGGGCCTGGCCCAACAACGCTCGGCACCGTGTGTGGCCCAGGCCCGGGGGCTCCTGTCGGTGTACTAAGGTAGGGGTACCTCAGTACCCCAACTTGTGCACGGGCAGTAGCAGCTTCCCGCGGCAGGGCCTACCACGCGCTTGCCGGAGACCTTCCTGCTCTATATAAAACCATTCAAAAACAAAGTATGCAAGACAGAAGATCAAGACCCCGGCAAGTGGAGCTTGCCGGGAAGGCCGTTCCAGGTTCGAGGTTACCTCACTAGCACAAGACCCTGGCAAGAGGAGCTTGCCAGGAAGACTAGATGGTTATATTACAGAAGACATGCCTCGGCGCTATATGCTCCCCGGCAGGGCCCGGGGAGCGACAAGCTTCAGAGCCCGACAAGCTCCCGGGCCCGGCAAGGTCAAGACCCCGGCAAGATGCTTGCCGGGGAAAGTTGCGCTGTGTGCCCGCGCTCCAGCTCATCGGTCCACGCGTCGCCCTGGGGCCTCTCCTGGGACGCGTGGCGGATGGCTGTGCAGCCTGGGGGACACGGTGGCACTCCACGGGGGTGAAGCCATCGCCGTGGCAAACGGAGACGCAAGGGCGGGCGCTTTTGGGATCGACGGCGACGGGCATTAAATGCTCTTGTCCCCCACTGTCAAAGTAGGTAGCGACCACTGTTCATCCACTGTAGCTCCACTATTCCCGCACTGTTACAACTACCACCTCTTTTACATTTTTACCCTTTCTCCTACGTTGACACCTGTCGGTGACCCCTTGCACTATAAAAGGAGGCCCATGCACAACGTAGAGGGGGTTCGGAACCTAGATCGCTCATACGCTCGGTGTAGCTAGTTCTTCAAGCTCCCGAGCTCTCCAACTCAATACAAACTAAGCAGGAGTAGGGTTTTACGCGTCCATCGTGGCCCGAAGCTGGGTAAACTACCTGCGTGATCTCCACGATCTGCTCTTTGTGCTCCCTCCGCCCTCTTACCGCACAAGCAAGGGGCTCCGGTCCCATAGGTGTTCGTGGCGGACAGTTTCCCCCGACAATATCTTAATTGCATTTGGGCATTTAAATTTTATACATAATTTTAAATGCTCAAATAATGCCAAACTGAAATGTTCCATGTTGGTTATATGCTAAACAGTGGGCATGAGCAGTTTGGTGATTTTTGAAAGTGCCTAAGTATTTTTAATAAAGCCCTGAACAAAATAACAAAATAGAATAACAGAAAGAAAATAGAAAACAGAAACAGAACTAGATAGGAGAAGGCTTACCTGTGCAGCCCACCTGCTGCGGCCCAACACTGCTGCTAGCCCGGCCCAGAAGGCAGCCCAGCTGCTCCACCGTCTTCAACCTCCTGCCAGTAGGCAGGAGGGCGTGTGCCCGGCGCCCGCAGCCACGCGCCGGCCACCTCCTCCCTGCCTGCTTCCTCCCCGACGCCCTGGACGAGCGCCACGCACCCCTGGAACCCCCTGGACACTACTCTCCCCTCCTCTGCTCTCTCCCTCGTCCCCTCCCACCATGGCCGAAGCCGTCGCGGCCGCGCCGGCGAGCACCACCGCGGACACAGCCCTCCCCACGCCCCCGCAAAGTGCCTAGTAGTTCCGCCTCCGTCTTCTACGCCCTCCCTAAGTACCTACGCGACGCCGGAAGCCCCGAAACGCCGCCGTCTTTGTCTTCTTCAACCTACGGCCGCCGTCGACCTCGCCGTCGATTCGCTACGTCCGGCGCCTCCCCGAGCCCGTTTCGACGCCCCCTGCACGCGCCGTGAGCACCTGCGTCTTTCCCCTCTCTCCCCGCAGTCTAACCCGTCCCCTAGCTAGCTCCACCACCGGACCCGTGAGCTCACCGCCGCCGGTCATGTCGCCGCCGTGGCTACAGCTGCCTCTGCCCGTTTTTGAGCACGTCACCATGTTCGGCACATCACCAGGAGGCTGTAGCACTCAGCCGTTCGTCCCCCCGTGTACCACAGCATCGACTCCGTCGACGCCCGAACTCCGGCCACCGCACTTCCCCTCGCCGCCGTCATTCTGGTCCTCCCCGACGCGAGCTGATGGCTCTGTTGGATGCGGACGAGGACCAGCATCACGCCAAGCCCCTCCGCCGCTCTGTTGGTCGCCGGAGGCGATTTTCCGACGGCCTCCGCCGCGATCGGCCTCGCCGGCGGCTAGCCGCCGGCGCTTTTGACCTTTTGACCGGTGGGTTTGGCCTCTTTGACCCGAGGTTTGACCCCCCTGGGTATATGACATGTGGGGTCCCGCCCTGTTAATTAACCTGGTTTAGCATAACTATTAGGTTAGTTAGTGAGTCACTGACACGTGGGGCCAACCCCTGTCAAATTAGTTTAGTTTAAAAAACTAAACTTAGTTAGGCCTGAGAGACTGACATGTGAGCCCAGGCCCCACCAGCAGTTTAATTAGTGTTAGTTTAAAAACAAACTAACTCTGTTAGCTAGTGGGTCACTGACCAGTGGGCCCCACTGGTCAGGTTTGACCCGAACAGCCCCTGTTGACTTGCTGACGTCACACATACGTCATGCTGATGCAATAAAGCCTTTTCTGAAATTTTATATAAATCTAAATGATTTATTTATTTCAGAAAATAGCCAAAACTTCTAAAAATCATATAAAATCAACCGTAGCTCAGATGAAAATAATTTATATATGAAAATTGATCAGAAAAATCCAAGGAATCTGTTTATGGCATTTTCATGCATGTTAGAACAACTTATGGTTGCTGTTTAGGACAATTTGAATAAATGGCATTTTAATAATCACATATGGAGTTTGAATTTGAACCTTTGGTTCAAACCAACTTCATTTAACATGGTTGCTAGTTGCATTAGCTCAATCAACAGCATATTGCCATGTCATGTTCATGCATCATATTGTTGCATTGCATTGATTGTGTTCTCTCTTGTTTGCCGGTGCTTGTCCCCTTTCAGTAGACGTGTTCCGACGATGTGATCGATGACACCGATGAAGACTCATTGTTATCTTCAGAAGTGCCAGGCAAGCAAAACCCCATTGAGCATTCCGATACAAACCCACTCTCTCGCTCTTGCTCTCTTTTACCGCATTAGGACAACAACGCTTCAACTGTTACCTGCTGCGGTAGTTGAACCCCTTTCCACTGCATGACCCGTCATTGCCACAGTAATTAGTTGAAACCCACTAGTATGAGTAGGAGTTGTTTGAGCCATGTTGTGCCTACTCATTCATGCTTTCTGGTTATGCCTGCTATTGCTTTGAGTTGTGTCAGGTCTGATTCATCGGGGATGAATTGCAGTGGTGATGAACATGTCCTAATGTGTGTGAGCTAAGTGTGTGAACACGATTTGGTAAAGGTAGCGATGAGAGGCCATGTAGGAGTACATGGTGGGTTGTCTCATTGCAGCCGTCCTCAGGAACTGAGTTCTGTGTTGGTTGATCCATGACCAGTTACAACCATGCATTGGGCCCGAAACCAATGGACCCTCTCGACTTATTAATCAACATGATCTCTGTCCAGGAGTTGCAACTAGTTTCTGGTATTTGTAGTTTACTGGAGGTCGTGCGCAGCGCTGACCCTCGGGGTGGGCTGTGACGCGGCAGGTATGTGGCACGGTGTACCGATTGCCCGTTTGGTGATGCGGGAACCCTGTACACATCGTTTGGGGCCGTGAGCGACACCCCGGCCGGATCTCCCCACGGATGGAACCCAAATAGGCGATAAACCTGGACGAGAGACTTGTGTGGTTAGTCAGGTCGTGGCCGACACCCTCGCTGGGCCTCCGCTTGAAGGTTGCCGAGTACATGTCGTGTAAACGGCGGTAAGTGGTGAGAGCGTGTGTGAAGAAGTACACCCCTGCAGGGTTATATATAATCTATTCGAATAGCCGTGTCCGCGGAAATGGACTTCTGGGTTGCCTATTACAGTTCATAGACAAGTGAAAGTGGATACTCTAAAACACGCAAGATAAGCGTGAGTGCTATGGATGGCCTTCTCGTAGGGAGACGGGAGTGGATTCATAGTGGTGTATTGATTGGTGAATTTGTGGACTCGTGTGCGCCACCTCAAAAGAGTTACTTTCAGTCGTAGTTTAGGATAGCCACCGAGTCAAAGCTGGCTTGCTGCTGTCAAACTCCACCACCCCTTTGTTGATACCGATGCATATGTAGCTAGTTCTGATGTAAGTCTTGCTGAGTACCTTTGTACTCACGTTTGCTTAATTTATGTTTTTGCAGAGAGACCTCAGTCTCGCTAGTGGTTCCGCGTGGACTTCGACGTTTAGCTTGTTCCCTCAGCTACGATCTTGTGCCCTTGGGAGGGTCTTGTAGATAGTCAGGCTTCTTAGTCTTTTTCATTTGTAGATGTCTGTACTCAGACATGTAATGCTTCCGTTGCCTGTATGCTCTGTATGTTGGGTCATGTGACCTCTGTTTGTAATAAATGCTATGTTGGCTCTTCTGGGCCTTATCTATATGAGTTGTTGAGTTATGTTGTGATGCCATGTTGTACAGCACATACATGCATGTTATGCGTACGTGTAATGTGTATTGCTATGTGTGGGATCCGACACCTAGTTGTTTACCCTTGGTAGCCTATCTTACAGGGAAATGTCTCCTAGTGCTTCCACTGAGCCTTGGTAGCTTGCTACTGCTTCGGAACACGTAGGCTGGTCGGCATGTGTCCTTCTTCGTTCCTGTGTCTGTCCCTTAGGGGAAATGTCACGCGTTGCTCCTTTAAGTCCATGTAGCTTGCTACGACTTGGGTTCATACGTTGATGAACGACACGTTCGTTGCTGGGTCATGTATGCCTGTCTCTGTAAATTAGTGCCACTTTTGGTTTATAACTGGTCATGTCGGCCCGGGTTCTCTGTCATATGGATGCTAGCGACACTATCATATACGTGTGCCAAAATGTGCAAACGGTCCCGGGCCAGGTAAGGTGGCACCCGTGGGGATACCGTGCGTGAGGCCGCAAAGTGATATGGTGTGTTACAGGCTAGACCTGTGTGACTTAGGATCGGGGTCCTGACAGCTTTGGTATCAGAGCCTGACTGCCTGTAGGGTTAGCAAGCCAAACTGGTCGGAGTTGTGTCTAGAAACTCTTTAGTTATGTAAGGGAATTGTTTGTGGAAGGGAACGTAAGGCTCTTTTTACTCCTTTACCTTATGACCTTTTGATCTGAGTCACCTTCTCCTATTCCACGGGGATTAAGAACTAGGCTCTCTCTTCTGTCTATCAGGATCACGTTAATGTGGTTTCAACTCTCAGTTCAGCTTATCCTACTTCTGTTGCTCAACTGTTGGTCTCATAACCTTGACATGATGATGTTAAGTGGATATGCTACCCTTTTTGCTTGGATCTCAAAAGTATTTCGAGCATTTGTAGCCGTTATGCTGTCCGAGTCATCCCAGGTTTCTAATAGATTAACCACACTAGTCGTTATGTTGAGGTACTTTGTTACCTCGACAAATGGTTGGACTTATTATTATGACCCTAATGTGTCTTAGAAGATTACCCAGTAATGTAACAATACCTTGTATCCTCAGTGTGATGATTCTGGCCGTCATTCCCGAAAGCATCCCGTGATGCCATTTAGTTAGTAGGCATTATATTCTGGGTTCTTGAATCCAAGATTCATTCTACCTACTTCATGTTGGTAGTATTTGCTCGTTCCCTTAGGATATTAGTAACCTTGTGATAGTCCTCGTGGTCCGTGGTATATCCTTCTTCCAAATACCATAAACCATCATGGCAGAAGTTCTTCTGAACCAAAAGATTACAAACCGAGTGCTCCTGAGTAGTACTCCATTCATATGTGACTCTGCCAATTCTACTTTCTGCATGGGTTATCCGGAAGAAATATGTTGAACTCGTTCGACATGTTAATCTATGCATCCACAACTCAGAAGTTATATGTTCCTTTGAGTTGCCCCTTTTAGTTGTATTATGACCCTTGTCTATCAGTTAATAGTCAGGAGTAGTTGTGCACTCGTGTTCATCGATGCCTTTTACTCTTATGGTCCGTCAAGCCGTTCTATTCCGGAATGACTAGGAGAAACAAACTCCAGTACCCTATCCATATCCAGGATTGGGTCAAAGAGGTTGTACTTCGCAGATGAAGAACGCTAATCCAGCTTCTAAACTGTTCTATCCTGGAGTATTACCATCTTTATGTCAAGAATGTCCTGGGAATTGCACATCATCCTATGAACTCTTGATACAGTAATACTTCTCACCATCGTCGTCCATTCCTCAGTCTCCGTGTTGTTATAACCGGAATACCGACAAGTGAATTGTGATGTGTGAAGTCAATACTCCTAGCAACTTCGTTGCTTGGTAGTTAATGGACGATAATCTCATTCTTAGCATGATGGTTACCGAATCATCATCCTAAGATTAATCGTGCTACCTAGTCCACTTTCTTGGTGCACTCCTTGATTGATGAGTTAGGATTTTGATAAGTCCTCGCTCATTTAATCATATCGTCTTGCCTTGAAAAGCAAGATTGTTCTCGAGCTTAGTAACATATCGGTGGTTCGTGATTTTCTGAATATCTTCTCGGAAGTATTACCAGGTTGTCACCTGACCGCTATGTTAAGCTCGTGATCAAGCTGGTTCCTTATAAACCACCACTTCTCCAAGAATCTGTGATGGATACCCTGAGCTAGCCGGTTAAGCTAAACGACAACTTGGAGAGTTGGAAGATAAAAGCTTGCCTGACTTAGTTCCTTCCAAGGGATATCTTTTGTGTGTGTGTTGAAGAAAGATGATATCTTGATCGATTGATTCTCGTGATCAATTGTTGGATCTATTGTCTTACTAAAACTTTGATTTGAGTATGGGCTATCATCAAATAAAATCAGAACCAACGATGTTCATAATGTTGTCTTACTAGGGGATGATTCCTCGAGCCTACACCATTATATCCCCTTGGTCTGACCAGTGCTACCACCTTGTTCATATAAATTGTGGAATTCCATCTTCATGGTTATCTCGATGACCCATTGTTGAGCCCATCAACATCGTTTATCTTGACCACGATTCATGCTGAACATTTAAGCTAGTGTTGGAAACTTTGTAAGCATTGCCTTCGTGTTCCGTTCATGAGGTATATGTTGGATGAGAGAAGAGATTTTCCCAAATTCATGTGTAATTGATGCAAGTTGTCACCGTGTGTTCGAGAAAGTTGTTTTGCTTCCTGAGGAATCATCCCAAGTCAGTCATGCATATGTGCGAAGTATTATGTGGTTTGGAGACTTGCAACCTTCACTCTATATGTATTCCTAGCACACCAAGCCACTGATTGATTTGTTCAAAGAAAAGAAGTTCAAATGCTATTCCCGAAGGGCCCGGACGGACATGCACAAGACTTCGCTATCTCCAATGATGATTCCCAATCTGAACTCGATAGTATTTTGTTATAAGACTACTATGTGGTCACGTTTGTCTGGGACAACGTGTTCACAGGTACGTAGCAGAACCAGCTCATGTTTTGGAGCTTGCTATCGTAGCTCACTCCCCGAGAATCTCGCAACGTCATCTCGTCGATTTGTGTTGTAAACTTTTATTTTTTCCTTCTAGACTCGATGAGTCTGGAATATCCTGACACCAACCAGAACTGAATCTTAGGCAGATATGATGGTTGGTCCATTTCCCAAGAGCTATAATATTGGTCTCTCAATTATGGGTAAAGTGGATGTCGTGGCCAACACACCTAGCCGGAAGACCTATTGTTGTAGTATCTCGATTGAAGAAGTTGGCCACCTCCCCATAAGAACTTCGTAGGATTTACTCCCTAGTTGTTCCTTATGGACTTTTTGTGCTCCCGAAGTCCGACCTTTACTTGATGTTCAAGATACCAAACATATCTATGAATGGTTTACGCTAGCACGTCAAGGAGAACATTAGAAGCGGAGTGCTAAATGTCTCTCGGTCGATCATCCAGATTTTGCCACTTGGCTCCGCTAAGGTGAAATCTAGGAAAGTGTTATCTTCCTTTGCATCTGCATCGTCCATCGTTATTCATCATGGTAGTATGTGGTGTTGCCAGGATCCTTGACACGGATATTGGTAAAACCTTGATGAATATGGGAATGCTCAAGTTCTTGAGAGCACGCACAAACACTAGGTGTTATCACCGGCACTCACCGGGATTGCTCCCAGTGCTCTTGGTTATGCAATAACCCCTCAAGAGTAGATTTACTCTCTACGGTTGGGATTCTTCCCAGTTACCAGAATCATTCCCAGCATTTGCATTTTGTTCCCAGCTTGCACCGCCAATGTGTCAATTCTCCATGGGTTACCATTCTCAATCATTGCTGTTCAGGATTATCCTCAGGAGTGGAATTGCCATGGGCCCCATTCATCTCCGATGATGTCCAAATCATCCCTTGTGTTGTCTCTAACAAGATAGTCCACATCATCCAATCTGGACGAGTATGTCATTCTTTCGGAATCCGTCAAACGATCGATTGTGTTTGCCTTAGGCTGGTATAGGGAATCTCAATGATCTCTATATCAAAAGTAATTCTTTTTGCCATTTAAAGAAATAATTCTACAAGTCACCTTCCCTAAAGGTGCCCCGTCTTGTGGTATCGTTACCATCACCCTAGGTGTGGAATTATTGCCACTAGGTGAACCTTCATCGTTTGTCTCACTCCATCCCCCTGGAGGTGTACTCCGTGTCTCAGCTCAAGAGATGTTTCAACGTCTCACTCCATGGGTTGATCTTGAGTTGCTCGATCTTTCGGAAGATCAATTTTGTAGAGTTTCTCTCATCATCACCGCTTGGACAAAGATCTCGAAATCAAAGATGCCAAGATTTACATGATGCAATGAATCAACAATCTCGAGAAGGGAAACTGGATCGAGAAGATTGTGTTAGTTAGTGTCCCCTCTGATTTCTTATCTCACGTCCTGAATCTCGGGACGAGATTCTTGTTTAGTAGGGGTGAGTTGTCACATCCCCAGTTCTGGTCTGCTTTGGTCCAGTTAGTCTTGTGTTGCATCATGTTTAAATTTCTCTTAAACTGAAATGGGGATGACTAAACCCTAGCACCAGATGAAACCAACTAGGTTCAAAATTTAAATCTTTTCAATGAACCCAAAATCCTCTTTGGAAAAGTTCATCATTTTTGGATTGATTAAAAACCTCTGCCAAAAATGTTGCACATATTTCTAGGACCATTCTGGATTTTTGAATTAAATCATATCTTAATTGCATTTGGTCATTTAAATTTTATATATTATTTTAAATGCTCAAATAATCTCAAACTAAAATGTTCCATGTTGGTTATATGCTAAACAGTGGGCATGAGCAGTTTGGTGATTTTTGAAAGTGCCTAAGTATTTTTAATAAAGCCCTGAACAAAATAACAAAATAGAATAACAGAAACAAAATAGAAAACAGAAACAGAACTAGATAGGAGAAGGCTTACCTGTGCAGCCCACCTGCTGCGGCCCAACACTGCTGCTAGCCCGGCCCAGAAGGCAGCCCAGCTGCTCCACCGTCTTCAACCTCCTCCCAGTAGGCAGGAGGGCGTGTGCCCGGCGCCCGCAGCCACGCGCCGGCCACCTCCTCCCTGCCTGCTTCCTCCCCGACGCCCTGGACGAGCGCCACGCACCCCTGGAACCCCCTGAACACTACTCTCCCCTCCTCTGCTATCTCCCTCGTCCCCTCCCACCATGGCCGAAGCCGTCGCGGCCGCGCCGACGAGCACCACCGCGGACACAACCCTCCCCACGCCCCCACAAAGTGCCCAGTAGTTCCGCCTCCGTCTTCTACGCCCTCCCTAAGTACCTACGCGACGCCGGAAGCCCCGAAACGCCGCCGTCTTCGTCTTCTTCAACCTACGGCCGCCGTCGACCTCGCCGTCGATTCGCTACGTCCGGCGCCTCCCCGAGCCCGTTTCGACGCCCCCTGCACGCGCCGTGAGCACCTGCGTCTTTCCCCTCTCTCCCCGCAGTCTAACCCGTCCCCTAGCTAGCTCCACCACCGGAACCGTGAGCTCACCGCCGCCGGTCATGTCGCCGCCGTGGCCACAGCTGCCTCTGCCCGTTTTTGAGCGCGTCACCATGTTCAGCACATCACCAGGAGGCTGTAGCACTCAGCCGTTCGTCCCCCCGTGCACCACAGCATCGACTCCGTCGACGCCCGAACTCCGGCCACCGCACTTCCCCTCGCCGCCGTCGTTCTGGTCCTCCCCGACGCGAGCTGATGGCTCTGTTGGATGCGGACGAGGACCAGCATCACGCCAAGCCCCTCCGCCGCTCTTTTGGTCGCCGGAGGCGATTTTCCGACGGCCTCCGCCGCGATCGGCCTCGCCGGCGGCTAGCCGCCGGCGCTTTTGACCTTTTGACCGGTGGGTTTAGCCTCTTTGACCCGAGGTTTGACCCCCCCTAGGTCTATGACATGTGGGGTCCCGCCCTGTTAATTAACCTGGTTTAGCTTAACTATTAGGTTAGTTAGTGAGTCACTGACACGTGGGGCCAACCCCTGTCAAATTAGTTTAGTTTAAAAAACTAATCTTAGTTAGGCCTGAGAGACTGACATGTGGGCCCAGGCCCCACCAGTAGTTTAATTAGTGTTAGTTTAAAAACTAACTAACTCTGTTAGCTAGTGGGTCACTGACCAGTGGGCCCCACTGGTCAGGTTTGACCCGAACAGCCCCTGTTGACATGCTGACGTCACACAGACGTCATGCTGATGCAATAAAGCCTTTTCTGAAATTTTATATAAATTTAATGATTTATTTATTTCAGAAAATAGCCAAAACTTCTAAAAATCATATAAAATCAACCGTAGCTCAGATGAAAATAATTTATATATGAAAATTGATCAGAAAAATCCAAGGAATCTGTTTATGACATTTTCATGCATGTTAGAACAACTTATGGTTGCTGTTTAGGACAATTTGAATAAATGGCATTTTAATAATCACATATGGAGTTTGAATTTGAACCTTTGGTTCAAACCAACTTCATTTAACATGGTTGCTAGTTGCATTAGCTCAATCAACAGCATATTGCCATGTCATGTTCATGCATCATATTGTTGCATTGCATTGATTGTGTTCTCTCTTGTTTGCCGGTGCTTGTCCCCTTTCAGTAGACGTGTTCCGACGATGTGATCGATGACACCGATGAAGACTCATTGTTATCTTCAGAAGTGCCAGGCAAGCAAAACCCCATTGAGCATTCCGATACAAACCCACTCTCTCGCTCTTGCTCTCTTTTACTGCATTAGGACAACAACGCTTCAACTGTTACCTGCTGCGGTAGTTGAACCCCTTTCCACTGCATGACCCGTCATTGCCACAGTAATTAGTTGAAACCCACTAGTATGAGTAGGAGTTGTTTAAGCCATGTTGTGCCTACTCATTCATGCTTTCTGGTTATGCCTGCTATTGCTTAGAGTTGTGTTAGGTCTGATTCATCGGGGATGAATTGGAGTGGTGATGAACATGTCCTAATGTGTGTGAGCTAAGTGTGTGAACACGATTTGGTAAAGGTAGCGATGAGAGGCCATGTAGGAGTACATGGTGGGTTGTCTCATTGCAGCCGTCCTCAGGAACTGAGTTCTGTGTTGGTTGATCCATGACCAGTTACTACCATGCATTGGGCCCGAAACCAATGGACCCTCTCGACTTATTAATCAACATGATCTCTGTCCATGAGTTGCAACTAGTTTCTGGTGTTTGTAGTTTACTGGAGGTCGTGCGCAGCGCTGACCCTCGGGGTGGGTTGTGACGCGGCAGGTACGTGGCACGGTGTACCGATTGCCCGTTTGGTGATGCGGGAACCCTGTACACATCGTTTGGGGCCGTGAGCGACACCCCGGCCGGATCTCCCCACGGATGGAACCCAAATAGGCGATAAACCTGGACGAGAGACTTGTGTGGTTAGTCAGGTCGTGGCCGACACCCTCGCTGGGCCTCCGCTTGAAGGTTGCCGAGTACATGTCGTGTAAACAGCGGTAAGTGGTGAGAGCGTGTGTGAAGAAGTACACCCCTGCAGGGTTATATATAATCTATTCGAATAGCCGTGTCCGCGGAAATGGACTTCTGGGTTGCCTATTACAGTTCATAGACAAGTGAAAGTGGATACTCTAAAACACGCAAGATAAGCGTGAGTGCTATGGATGGCCTTCTCGTAGGGAGACGGGAGTGGATTCATAGTGGTGTATTGATTGGTGAATTTGTGGACTCGTGTGCGCCACCTCAAAAGAGTTACTTTCAGTCGTAGTTTAGGATAGCCACCGAGTCAAAGCTGGCTTGCTGCTGTCAAACTCCACCACCCCTTTGTTGATACCGATGCATATGTAGCTAGTTCTGATGTAAGTCTTGCTGAGTACCTTTGTACTCACGTTTGCTTAATTTATGTTTTTGCAGAGAGACCTCAGTCTCGCTAGTGGTTCCGCGTGGACTTCGACGTTTAGCTTGTTCCCTCAGCTACGATCTTGTGCCCTTGGGAGGGTCTTGTAGATAGTCAGGCTTCTTAGTCTTTTTCATTTGTAGATGTCTGTACTCAGACATGTAATGCTTCCGTTGCCTGTATGCTCTGTATGTTGGGTCATGTGACCTTTGTTTGTAATAAATGCTATGTTGGCTCTTCTGGGCCTTATCTATATGATTTGTTGAGTTATGTTGTGATGCCATGTTGTACAGCACATACCTGCATGTTATGCGTACGTGTAATGTGTATTGCTATGTGTGGGATCCGACACCTAGTTGTTTACCCTTGGTAGCCTATCTTACAGGGAAAAGTCTCCTAGTGCTTCCACTGAGCCTTGGTAGCTTGCTACTGCTTCGGAACACGTAGGCTGGCCGGCATGTGTCCTTCTTCGTTCCTGTGTCTGTCCCTTAGGGGAAATGTCACGTGTTGCTCCTTTAAGTCCATGTAGCTTGCTACGACTTGGGTTCATACGTTGATGACTGACACGTTCGTTGCTGGGTCATGTATGCCTGTCTCTGTAAATTAGTGCCACTTTTGGTTTATAACTGGTCATGTCGGCCCGGGTTCTCTGTCATATGGATGCTAGCGACACTATCATATACGTGTGCCAAAATGCGCAAACGGTCCCGGGCCAGGTAAGGTGGCACCCGTGGGGATACCGTGCATGATGCCGCAAAGTGATATGGTGTGTTACAGGCTAGACCTGTGTGACTTAGGATCGGGGTCCTGACATCTCCTTTCCATCTTCGCCTGCAAATGCGAGGCTTTCGTGGGCGTCAGGCCCTCCATGCCCCTTCTTCGACACTTCTTTTCCCTGCGGCTGCATGACCCGACCCAGCGCTCCGGTTGCGTGTCTTTTGTGGCGGTCCACAGGAACAACTTGCTCATGATGGCCGGGAAGGAAGTCGAGAACTTCCGGCTCCGCTGGGTCATCATGGACATCAAGGGTCTCAATGCGTGGCTAGAACTTCTAACCCAGCTGCGGGAGAAGCTCGATGGGTGGGGCCACGAGAAGTTCTCTGACCCCCTGGTTGCATCCGTCCTGAAGAGGATGACGTCGGACGTGGATGCCAAGGTGCTGAAGGGGGCATGCTCATGAAGGAGTTACTTAGGTAGGGCTTCGCTTCACTCCAGTCACACATGTGCCCTATGTGCGAGCTCCAGGGCACGGCGGACGACATCAGGCTGTGCCCGGGAGGCCTGACGGGCGAGGAGCTAGACACGGCCATGAGCGTCCTCCTCGAGGGCGAGCGAGGGGACCTCCCGGAGGCCTAAGTCCCACTATACTACCGTGGCGACAAGGAGGCGGTGGTCGCCGCCATGCATGTCTGAAGCGAACTGGGCCTCACGTCACATGGACCCCACGACTCACCGGTACCGGTGTCCTCCGGTGCTAGCACCGTCAGAGAAAATCAGGGGGACTCGGAGGCGACCGAGGATGACGTGGCGGAGATCTCTCCCCCATCATGAAGCAAGCTTCCCCGTGGCTTCGCCGACGATGACGGTGCCAACAAGGTCCTTGCCGTGGAGTCCCCGTGCACTTCCAGGGTCCTCATGAGGTCAAGGGCCACTCCCCTGGCCTGGCAAAGATCAGGCCACACGACCTCGAAGAACAAAGAGGTAGCACCTCCTTAGGGCGATTCCTCTGCCTCGCCAAGTGGAGATGGCGCGCAAGATCCAACTACGGAGCGCCCCGCTCAGTCCCTAGGTGCGACGACGACCGCGCCCAGGTAAAGCGGAGGTGCTCCAGCCTTGGTTAGGAAGAGGGTGTACATCGACCCCAACAAGTAAGTATCTTACCTTCCTTCTTCTTAGTATATGTTTGCACTATGCTCACAACGCTGCCGCCTTGAAGACCAGGGTGGGCATCATGGTGAAGAAGAGGAAGGAAGGATAAAGGGCTCGGGAGGTGCCGCTTCCTGCTGTATCGTGGTGAGCGCAAGTGGGGGAGTTCGTCCCCCGTCTTCTTGCGGAAAAGCAGGTCTCTCAGGACGTGGCGGCGCTCCTTCGAGGTGAGCCGGTCCCTGTAGGCCGACAGACCATGGAGCTATCTATGCCTGTTGTGGGTGGGGAAGGTTCTGGACCCACGGTAATCATAGCAGACCTTGCTGGCCCATCCGGGGTCATGGGGAACCCCATTGAGCTCGCACCGTCTTCTCCTCCAACCCTTGCGCTTGCGAATTGCAGCCTTCTCCTCCATGGACGAGGCCTTCATTGCACTTAGTCGTCTCCATGTGAACCTTCAAGACACCGACCTGTGCTTCAGGAGGGAGGGTCGTGGGCTTCTCTACCGATTTGTCCAGCCCAACTCATCCATCGGGAAGGCCTGGAGTCGGGCTGAGGCCGCCAGCACCGAGAGCAGGAAGGAGGCCGCCGACGCCAGGGCCTCCCATGACGCAGCACATGCTGAGGTTGCGTCTGCTGCGAAGCTTTGCTGGGAGGTGGAGGAGAGCTTGAAGTCCCTTCGGCAGGAGCAGGCCGCATATTCGTCGCAACTTCGCCAACAGGAGGAGGACCTCAAGGCTCGTGCGGCGAATCTTTGACCACCGACCAGGCGACGGAGCGCGCCTGCCTGGCCAAACAAAAGGCGGAGGTGGAAAAGACCCTGGCGTCCCACGCCCAGCATGTCTCCGAAGTTGCTACCTAGATAGAGGCCAGGGAGAAGGCCCTCATTTCCGCCTAGGAGCAAGCGGTCGCGGGCCGCGAGACCTTTGTTTCTCCCAAGCTTGGGTCCTGCGAGGCATTGCGTTCCATTAGTAGGGGAGGATATGAAGAGACACTGGTGACCCCTGAAGTCGGCCTTGTAGGGCCCCTCCTTATGCTTGTCGAAGTGCTCGAGGGCACGAGCGTTGTGGTGGACTCCTTCCCAGAGGTGGAGTCACTACTGGAATCTGGGAATTTGCCATCAGCCAGCTCTTTGCCATCTGTCAGCTGATGGCAAAGAACGTCTTTGCCATCTGCTTATAAAAAACAGATGGCAAAAAACTGACAGATGGCAAAGAACATTATTACCATCAGCCAATTCTTTGCCATCTGCCAGCAGATGGCAAAGAGGCTGGCAAAGCCAGTGGCCGTTAAGAGGGTAACGGCTTACCAGCCCCACCTCTTTGCCATCTACCAGCAGATGGCAAAGATTCTTTGCCATCTGCTGGCAGATGGCAAAGACGTGGGGTTTTTTTCCAGGTAATAAAAAAACCTAATTGATGGGCGACGAGCGCGCGCGATTAAGCCGTCACGAGCGACAGCTCCTCATCCGTCCATCTCACCAGGATCATGCCACGTGTACAGACATCCCCCGACC
Source organism: Secale cereale (assembly GCA_902687465.1). Lineage (NCBI taxonomy): Eukaryota > Viridiplantae > Streptophyta > Magnoliopsida > Poales > Poaceae > Secale > Secale cereale. Next base: position 202,956,704 of record LR738712.1, read on the forward strand.
AGATGAGACCGAGAGAGAGAGAGAGAGAGAGCGGTGGGATTTGTCTGAAACGCTGCCCCAATCCATTCCCCATCCTTTCAGTCGCACAAACACAACCACACAGGGAAGAGAAATCCCTAGGTTCGTCTACGCACCACGTCCAGCGACAGCCCAACGATGGCGAGGAGTAGGGCGCGGGAGCGCGCACAGGCGACGGCGAGCACTACACGCGGAGCCGAGCACCACTAGTTGACCGAGCGTCTCGCGCGCGAGACAAGAGATGGAGGGGGAGGCCCGCCGGTGACGCAAAGAGGAGGAGAACGACGCGGCGTAGCGGACCGCTTCAGCGACTGGGAGAGAAGGTAAGCTGCGCGCTATAGCTCTATGTTTTTCGTATCGCTGGACGGGGCAAGGGATTTCGCCGATGCGGCGTCATCCACCGGTCGACGAAGGGGGAAGGGTAGCTAGGGTCACCGAAAGTCGACTGGGAGGGAGATCCACAGCCAGGGGGTCGCTGAAAATTGATGCTCGCATGTAAAATCCCACATCGAGTCCATTGAACAGTTGCGTTCGAGTAATCTGTCTAAGGTTTTGTTAGCACATCAGCACACTTTTGTGATTGTGACAGACGTTTCTCGGCAGGTGCCTAGCTCTGTGTATGTAGATGCGGAATTTTCCCTAGCGAGTAGGTAATTTAGTTGCAGATGATGGTCACTCTACGCAACACTTTTTTCAGGGATAGGCAAGTTTGTCAGATGCTAGTGTAGGTACACTTCTTCATTCAAGATGCGTTTACATTGATTTTATTGGGCTTTTTATTTCTTCAGAAATTGTAGGCAAAAATGTGGGAGGAGATAAGCAAGGGTTAGGAGGGAGGAGGCAAAAATACCTATATGTTTTCAGGGGGGCAGGCAAGTTACTGGGGGCAGTAGAAGATGATTTCTTCCCAGGCTAGTAGTGTGTTAGTACACATTTTTCTAGCCCCAAACGCTGGGCGACGCGCGCGCGCGATGCAGCGCTCGTGAGCGGCCGAACACCAGCCGTTGATGCTGCTCCAGATGACGCCACATGGAAAGTGAACAACCAAGCGGACTGACTGGGGAAGGAGAGCGGTGGCTTTGTCGTCATCCGTTTAGATGGCGCCTCACCGCATTGAGCTCGCACACTTCTCTCTCCTTCCATACGGCGGCGACGCGAGAGAAATCCTAGGGTTCCCGGCGATTATCAGAGGGGCTCACGAGTCCCCGGGGAAGGAGACGGCGTGAGGGGAGAACAGGGAGTAGGCGCACGCAAGTGAGGCAGTGAGCAGGATTTGGGGCACGCTTGACGGAGAAGAGGAGGAGGAGAAGGTGTCGTCGGTGAGGAGCGGAATTGGAGAATTGGACGGTGAGGTGCACCGGCGGCTTTGATACAGGAGGTTAGTCACACACACCTTACTCTCGATTAGGTTCCTCTCCCCATGTATTCGCAAAGAGACGGAGAGGCGTTTGCCGATACTGCGGCGCCATGGATCTTAGGTATAGGTTTTCGATGGGCCAAAGCCTAAAATCGGGGGTGGGGAGGGCTTTTGGGGAGGTAAAGTGGGGAAAATCTCAACTAATCCCATGAGAATTACATGGGGTTGTATTAAGTTTTCGTTCCCAAAATTTCACTCCATCCCGCTAGATCTCCTATGTCTGCCATGGCATCGCTTTTGAGTTTCGAGCACGAGGCAGGCAACAGCTAAAGCTACAAGCTACTGTGCATTTTCGGGGAAATAGGGGTAGGTCCAGGTTTTGGCGGTTGGCAACATCATTATCTTTTTGGAAAAAATCTCAGCATGTAGGCGTGCTATGGCAGAGAAACTCCAGGATGTAGGCAATTTTTCAGCTCAGACTACTGAATATTTTGAGCAACTCTTCCCAATTCAACTCGAGATGTAGGCAAGTTTTTCAAACAATTGACCTGGGATTTTTAAGCAAATCTTTCCAATTCAAGCTGCAAGTTTATTATTGCTTGCGCTGAGAAACAACTACTATTTTGATATTTTTCAGATTCTCTGAAGTAACTACTGTGCTCTTTTGAAATAAATTTAGGCAATATAGGGTAGGTCCATGGGTGGGCGTATAGGCAAAACAATTCTGATAAATTTAGGCAAAATAAGGGGGCAGGTACATCATGAGCACTTTGATATATTTAGCATTTTGTAGCACCCAAGTTTCATCAGAGGGAGGGGTGTTAACAACATTGAAATAAATTGACCGACAACAGTACTAACGAATCATGGGATGGATAGGCAACAACGCTGAACAATTGTAGGCCACAACAAAGTTAGTCTGCATCTGAATCAAATAGGCTTAACTGAGAGTGTTGAACTAACCAATTCAAACTGCAGTTCTGTATTGATCTTGCTAGTATACTTGTGTAGGTTCTGATATATTTAGATTGTTAATTGACATGTTGCGCAATGTTAGCTTACTAAGGTCGATATTTAACCGCAGGCTATAATAGTACAGTTACAAGTCACTATGAAAAAATTTAGCCCAGAATGTGGTAGTATGTCACTATGAAATATTTCATACCTAATGCTTGCTAGATTTTTGGTTGTCTGTCAATGTGATTTTTGGTCTGACCTGTTTGTGCACCTAATTTCTGTGCTAGTTTATCTTCGGTTCTGGGCTGCTACCGTGTCAATTTTATAAAGTAGCCTGCAACTGAATCAATACAAATAGCAGTTTCAGCATGGATCTTTTCTAGTATACAAACAACATTTCTGGGTTGCTCATAATACCCCTAAAATCATGGTACAGAGTCGCCAACCAACACACAGTCGTCGCACCCAACGGCAAAATCTAGAGCATCCCAATACGCTAATTTTCCCAAAGCCCCAATCACACAAAAGAGCTTCCTAAGAGTAACTCCAACAATTCCCCTAACTTCTCGTAAATCTGGTTTTATAGGCTGTAAATTTTAGGGGAAGTTTCTTGAGAGCTACTTTCGTCAGATCCCTTACACTTATTACCCTATATATGTTTTTATTTTATTTTTCATTAAACAAAACCTAGATAATGACCTAGGGCCCGCTAGTCAGTGACATGTGGAACGGCCTCCGACAAGGGCGGTGCGAGGAAGTGCGGTGGTTTCCGGCAGGGAGGCAGTGTGGTGATGTGGGGCGGTGGCCTGGCGTGGCAGCGAACGGCAGCACGGTGGGGTGTGTGGCGGCGGCGGGGTGGGCAGTGGGACGGAGGAAGTAGTTGTCTCACCCAAGCAAACTCGATCAACCCAACACACTAAGTCGCCGCACACCTAATCAAAGACGGAGTTGTCCAAATCTCAATGCATAGTCGCAAGGCAAGCCCCACGAAGTAGACTAGCAGGGCCGAACTAAATAGCCCATGGCTATCGCGTGCAAGGAGTCACTCACCACCCCAGTATATAGTTGCCGCACCAGGCACAAACTCGACTAACCCCACACAATAAGTCGCCCCACACCTAATCCGAGATGGAGTCGCCGAAACCTCAATACTTAGTCACCCGCCACCTCCCATAAAATAGACTAATCGGGGGCAAACAAAGTCGCCTACGGCTATCGGGTGCAAGGAGTCTCCCACTGCCCAAGTATATAGTTGTCAAACCCAAGCAACCCCGGGCCCCCTCCCCATCCCACCACACCACTTGCCCCCGATCCCCACCCCCACCGGCCACCGCTTCCCCCCTCACCGGCGACGGCGGCGAGCACCATGCACCCTCGCCCTCCCTCCGCCGGAGCGGCGATCTGCCGGCTTCCTCAGGTACTGCGCCCCCGATCCGTCCACCCTGCCGTCTGCCTTCTTCACCCCGCCCTCTGCCTTCTTCCTCGGGTACTGCGCCCCAGATCCATCCACCCCGCGCTCAAATCTGGACTCTAGTTCTTTCCTTAGTTATCCTTCTCTAGCAACCATCTCAGGCCAGAGCTCCCGAGCGAGGGTGAACAAGTGAGTGAGAGAAGTTGTTGTGTTGTGTTATCTGACAGACCTTGCCAAGGACCCAGTCGATTGTCGCTAGAATGTTTGGTCTTGATGCCCGACAAGGCTAGGAGATGACTGACTCGTTGCCATTTGTTACCGCAAAACCACCTGTTGTCGTGCACAATTAAGTAATTAACTCCTTGTAGTATACCTCGCAAAAAAACTCCTTGTAGTACGGTAACAAAAAATATCACCTTCCCTTCCCGTGGTCAAAACCTACATGAACACTTTGTCAGAACAAATATTTGGTAGTTTGACGATGTACAATTGTACATTTTTTCCAAATTTTATCTCCATGTAGTTGGTTTATCCGAGAAGTGTCGGTATTCTAACAATTCTTTTTCATTTGAATATCTTAGGGATTTGTATCAGCTGTAAGTATTATGCGTGACTTTGTCCCAGCTATCTACGATACAACAGTGATTATTCCGGAAGATTCACCTAAACCAACAATGATGTGCATTCTTCAGGGACAATCATCAGTTGTAAGTATTCTAACTTCTGCAGTCTATAGAAATTTACTAGCTGTGAACTCTAGCCATTAAATTTCTTGAAAATATTTATGATTCAAAATATATATTTAAGCAACCTGAGTTGTTTTTCAGAACCCATCGGATACACGCCACGACAACATTATTCGTTTTTCCCACACAACTACCACATGACAGAATATATTTTTCTTTTATTCTTCTACTATTATGCTACCACACAACTACCACACAACTACTATTTAGCTTTTCATGCATGCCATAGGTTAGTGGGTACATCTGCATATGTGTGCAGCTCTTCTACTATTATGCTATGAGAACTTCTAAGATTATGCTCATGCTCTTTCAGAATAAAAGGGGAACTCATATTACCATATACAAATAGCCTATTTCTTGGTCTCACTTGAGTTGTGCTATTGGTTCAGGTGGTCCCTGTCTTGGTCATGTCTCCTCCTATATAGTGCTCATAGATTCTTATAGTGGACCCAGCTCTTGTCGACGTGGAAAGGAGTGACAGCCGTTATGCATGTATTCATCATGTTCTCGCAGGCTGACCGGTCAAGCTTCGCTAAATCATGCACACAATGTTCCTTTCATTAGTAACTAATATGACTGACTCGTCAAAACCAAATGTGCAGTCCATGTGCAAGAAGAACGGCCAGACCCCTCCGTCGATGCCAGTCGTTGCTCCGGCGGGCACGGTGAGTTTCATTTGAACGGTCATTAGTTACTAGTCTTCACATTTGAGTTGCATCATGCTAATGATACATTGGAAATAATCTTTGGTGCAGCGTAACTCCCGACAAGCATCGACCGATCCTTCTCCATCTGCCACTGGCGCGAGCGGTCCTACACCTACACCTACACCTCCGTGATGACGGTAAGTTTCCCAAGTGTTTTTCTTAATAGAGTTTTGTTGTGATGCCATGTTGTATCTACACATATCGTGTATAATGTATGTATGTTTGAAATGCATTGTATTTGTGGGATTCGACATCTAGCCGTGTGCCTTTGGTATCCTTCCATACAGGGAAATGCCTCCTAGTGCTTCCACTGAACCATGGTAGTTCGCTACTGCTTCGGAACACATGGATTGACTGGCATCTGTCCTTCTTTGCTCTTGTGTCTGTCCCTATGGGGAAATGCCACGCGGTGTATCACCGAAGTCCTTGTAGCTTGCTACGACTTGGTTGCACTCGCTGATGACCGACACGTGCATTGCTGGGTCATGTATGCCTGTCCCTGTACGTTTGTGCCACCTTGGTTCTATGACTAGTCATGTCGGCCCGGGTTCACTGCCATAAGGATACTAGCGATATAATCATATACTTAGCATTTTTTCCTCCAAAATGACTCAATATGCTTAGCTAGCTCAAAAATGACATAATAAGCTTAATTAGCTCCAAAATGATCTATTTAACCAAGCATAGCTCTAAAATGACCTATACTTAGTATCTTTTCCTCCAAAATGACAATATGCTTAGCTAACTCTGAAATGACATAATATGCTTAAGAAATGACATATTTTAGGTCCTGAATGACTTCATATGCTTAGCTAGCTTCAAAATGACATAATAACCTTACTTAGCTCCAAAATGACCTATTTAACCTAGGCTAGCTCTAAAATGACATATACTTAGCATTTTTCCTCCTAAATGACTCAATATGCTTAGCTAGCTCAAAAATGACATAATAAGCTTCATTAGCTCCAAAATTACTTATTTAACCAAGGATAGCTCTAAAATGACCTATACTTAGCATTTTTTCCTCCAAAAGGACTTAATATGCTTAGCTAGCTTAAAAATGACCTATTTAACCTAGGATAGCTCTAAAATGACCTATACTTAGCATCTTTTCCTCCAAAATCACTTAATATGCTTAACTGGCTCTAAAATGACATAATATGCTTAAGAAATGTCATATTTTAGCTCCTAAATGACTTCATATGCTTAGCTATCTCCAAAATGACTTAATGACCATACTTAGCTCCAAAATGCCCTATTTTATAGATATAAGTTGCATCATAATAATCTTCACATTTTAGTTGCATCATAATAATCTTCTTCTTCTAGTCTTCTTCTTCTAACTTTCTTCTTTCCAATTTTACAGATTTTCTTAAGATCACGGAAGCTTGGGTTGACGGAGTGCTTGTATTTAGTTTTTGTTTTGACCTTGTAAAACTTGCTACCTATGGATGAAACTGTGTAATATTGATGAAACTATGTATATGTACGGATGAAACTTGCTACTATTGGTAACATGTGTTGGATATATATATGTGTTCATGACTATTGGTAATATGTGTTGATTATGCTATATTGGTGATATAAATATATTTGTGTTTGATTTTCTGTGAAAATGAATTGATATAAGAAAAACAAAATTAAATGGGGCAATATAGACACTTTGCCATCAGCTGGCAGATGGCAAAGAGCTTTGCCATCAGCTGGCAGATGGCAAAGAGACCATGTGTCATCCAGAGGTAAAATTTGGACTGGCCTATTTGGGCTCTTTGCCATCTGCAAACAGATGGCAAAGCTCTTTGCCATCAGCTGGCTGATGGCAATGTATGCAGCCTTTGCCATCTGCTGGCAGATGGCAAAGAGCCAGCAGCCTTTGCCATCTGCTGGCGGATGGCAAAGTATGTCGTTATCCTTCTAACGGGGCTAACCCCGTTAAGAGGCTTTGCCATCTGCCAGCTGATGGCAAAGGCACAGGCTCGTTGCCATCAGCCAGCAGATGGCGAAGAAGCCTTTGCCCACTAGATTTCAGACAAACTGTTTGCCATCTGCTGGCTGATGGCAAAGCCTTTGCCATCCGCCGACCATGCCTTTGCCATCTGCCATGGCAGATGGCAAAGTGCCAGATTCCAGTAGTGAGTGTCACTCGCTTTTCACTACAGCGGTGACGCGCGTCTTCAGCAAGCTTTACCTCCAAAACCCAAGCTTCGACCTTGGCGCGCTGATCCATCTGGTAGCTCCTGAGTCCCGTGGTGCTATCGCGAAAGCCGTGAAGGATCCCGTGGCCACCCTACTCAAGAAGTTCCTCTACGTCCCTGATCTTGAGGCTTCAGCAGCAGCGGTTGGGGCATCGATGAAGGTGATAGTGGGATTGATGATGGCCGTCCAAGCGAGCGCTGGCGATGGCCAAGGTGGTGGTGGCGCCTTCTCCTGATTTTATTCCTTCAATCATTTACCTTGCCTCGTGGAGGCATGAAACTTCAATATGAATTTGTGAGATAGTTTATGTTTGTAATAACTGTTTGAATCTAGCGCTTCCCTTTCATGCTTAGTTTCCTTCCTGCTTGCCTTGCATTTTACGTCAGCGGTGCCTGATCCCATGCGTATCTCAGCCACCGTTGGGGCATCAGTAAACCACGACATCACCAAGGGGCGAGGGTATGCAAGACTAATCAGGTCCTTGAGGCCTTCGAGTCCTGATCATCATGGGGGCCCGGTCCCGCGCATAGCTCAACCACCGTTGGGGCGTCCAAAAACTAGGACACGACCAAGGGGTGAGGGTACGCCATACAGGTCGGGTCCTTGAGGCCCTTGGTCTTGATCGTCATGAGGGCTCTGTCCCGAGCAGAGCTCGACCATCGTTGGGGCGTCTGAAAACCAGGATAGGACCAAGGGGTGAGGGTATGCTAGACCGGTCGGGCCCCTGTGGACCTTGTTCTTGGTCGTCATGAAGGCCCGGTCCCACGTAGAGCTCGACAACCATTGGGTCATCTCGAAACAAAGACATGACCAAGGTGTGAGGGTATGCTAGACTGGTAGGGCCCTTGAGTTACAGTGCTCCCAGGTCCCCTTAATGCACGAGTTATCCTCATGACCTTCTTACCTTTTCCCGTACACTCTTGCCTGGGAGGGGCATGCAAAGACAAGGTACAATGACCTGGAGGGGTGCGCACCGGGTCGTGCCTGAGCGTAGCCCCCGTGTCCAGCCCCCTCGTGAGCTCATCACAGGGAAGGGTTGAACAGTCGGCCGAAAGGCCATCCTGAGGTTAGTGCATCCAGGAGGTGCCCTTAGTTGTTTATCCACCAGCGGAGCATGGGGCTACGACATGGCGTGGGGATAGTCGCTCCTCGACCGTGTCGTCCGCTAGCGCGGAGCATGGGGCTTCCACTGGGTGTGTAGGTGGGAGTTCCCTCTGTGGCATTACTCTGGGGCATGTATAGCCCCACATGAGGAGGTGTATATGGGCACTCATGAGCCAAGGCGCGGCTCACGAGGCCTTACTTGAAAGGCATGTTGCGCCAGGTATTCTAGTGTTGGGTGCAATTTGTAAGAATCGGTATGGTTGTGGTAACCTGCACCGAGCCGACCTCCAGAGGTTGTTGCACAAGAAGGACTAGCACCAAGGACTTCAGGAGGTGACGTGAGCGGGGCCAGCCCGCCTGACAGAGCTCGGTCGCTTGAGTTTATCAACGTTGATAGGACGAGCCCGAGCACAAATGCCATGCATAGTCTTCTTCATGCAATGCACTATTGGAAAAAGCCCCTCGGCGCACGGTTCCCGTGGCGGTGGCCTGCATTGCGAAATAAAGAACCAAACTGCGTGCCGTGATTTAGCTCTATTAGGGCACTGCGACACTCACTATGGCAAAGCACCGAATCATGAAAGCTTAAATGCTTAAGGAAATTCATCAAATGCAAGGCCAGTTCTAGTACATGCGCAAAGTGAAATGGCCGAGGGGACGTGCCCTCATCTTGAACAAACCAAACGTGACCTGGTAATGTTGCTGCAGAAGCGTCGAGGTAGCTGAAGAGCTGTATAGTAGTTCTCGCTCCTTATGAGCTGGGTTGCTCCTAAGGCGTTAAGAGGTCGCGAGGCCCGGAGGGTTTGTGAAGGTCCAAGTCCTCCTGAGCCTCCATCCCCAGAAGCCTTGCCTCCCGAGTTGCCATTGCGTGCTGCGTGATCCGCTGAAACATGGTCCCGAAGTTAAGCATGCCAAAAGGCATGTGAACATGATAACACAGGCAGCCTCCACTCCGGCTGACATGGGAGGGCCAAAACAGGTCCTACGAGGCGGCCCTGTTAATGCCCGGGATGTTGATAAAACACGTAGCTTGCCACTAGGGTTAGGAGGGGCTGTAGTGTTGGCAGGCCATGCAGGGCGATGCTCGCCGCGCATGGCCTGCACCTCTTCAAGCTCTTCGATCGCCTTGGTGATGAACTCTAGCGCTCTTGGCGGCTTTCCTCATGCTCCTTGCTCGTGTGGATGTGCGCCAAAGCACACCTCCAAGTGGTGCCCGAGCACCTCCCTTAGTGCGCCAGTCATACAGAGGCCCTCTAGATGGAAGCCCCCGTCCTTTCTTGAGGGAGGCTCCGGGCGCGCCTTCCTATCCTTGAGGGAGTGACGCCCCGACGGTAGGCGGGCGGCCAGGGGTGTCACCTGAAGGCGCCCAAGTCTCCCACCTGGCTTCGAGGAGTAGGTTCTTCTACACGGGAGTGGCCTCCGGAGGCATGGTGATGTCTTCATCTTCAGGGTTGTCAGCCGCCACGGCGTAGTAAGCATGCTCGAGGTCAAAAACCACATCTTCTTTGTTTCAGGCGATCGTGATGATGCCATTATAGCCTGAAATCTTGAGGACGTTGTAGCCATTGTGGACAGTTGCCATGAACTTGGCGAGGGTGGGGTAACCCTGGATGGCGTTGTATGGGGGGCTGATGTGAGCAACATCAAAATCAATGAGCTGAGTGTAGTAGTTGTTGCGGGTTCATAAGGTCACGGGGAGACGTATCCGCCCGCAAAAATTATTTCCCTTAGAACCAAGATCATGAATTTCAAGCAACTTTATGATGAACATGTTGCACAATCTTGGGAAAGGATGAAATTGATGCTAAGGAATTGCCCAACTCATGGGGTTAAAAATTTGGATGATCATACACTTTCTTTGCGGGGCTGAATTTTGTTTCTAGAAAACTTTTGGATTCCTCCACGGGTGGTACTTTTATGGAAATTACTTTGCGTGAAGCTAGTAAATTGCCTTGATAATATTATGGAAAATTATTTGGAATGGCATACCGAAAGAGTGCCTACTAGTCAAATGGTTAACTCGGTCGAAGAAATTAATTCTTTCAATGAAAAAGGCGATGCTCTTATGAAAATGGTAGCTAGTAAAAGTGCTCCTATTTATCTTAATGATATGCCTTTGTCTACTTTGATTGAGAAAAATAGTGATGCCATAGGTGTGAATTTTATCTCGCGAAATAATTTCAATAACATTGCTCCTAGGCCTTTACCTATAAATTCCTCTAATAATTTTGGTAATTCCTGTGGTAATTCTTCTCATGATAATAATAAGAATGCCTCTGATCTAGAGAACAATATTAATGAATTTATCAATGCTCAAAAGGTTTCCAATGCTTCTGTAGAAGAAAAATTGAATAAGATTGATGATATGGCTAGAAGTATTGATAGAATTTCTCATGATGATGAAAATCTCAATTTGATAATTTTTGTGCCTAATGTTGAGGAATCAACTAAGGCTCTTTATGTTTCTATGGATGATAGTAAAAAAATAACTGCCATGCTTAGAGCTAAAATAGAATTTTTGGAAAGAGCGTTTTCTAGTGATTGCTATCATAAAAATGATGAAGATATTAAAATGATTGGTGTTTCTTCTATTGATTCCTTATTTAGTAAAGTTAAACTTGAGGATAAGGGGGCTGAAGAAGAGTCAACTTTAGCTAGAAGGCGACCCGATAATTCGGAGGGTGAAAATTTTGTTTGGAAAATTAATAAAAGTGGGTCTGGAGAATTCAAAACTTTAACTAGTGATGTGCCCACTCTTTTGGATTACATAGACTTTAACTATGATAGTTGCTCTTTCATTGATTGTATTTCTTTGTTACAATCCATGATAAATTCACCTCATGCCTATGAACAAAATAAAGCTTTTACTAAACATATTATCGATGCCATGATGAAAGCTTTAGCGGAAAAGTTAGAATTGGAAGTGTTAATTCCTAGAGAATTACAAGATGAATGGGAACCTATTATCAAAATAAGGACTAAAATTATGAGTGCAATGCTTTATGTGATTTGGGTGCTAGTGTTTCCACAATTCCGAAATCTCTTTATGATGTTCTTCGTCTTACCAATATTGAAGATTGTTCTCTTAATTTGCATTTGGTAGGTTCTACCATTAAAATGCCTTTGTGAAGGATCAATGATGTACTTATTCTTGCAAATAGAAACTATGTAACCATATGCTTTATTGTTCTTGACATTGCTTGCAATCCGTCTTTTCCTATTATACTTGGTAGACCATTTTTACGCACTATTGGTGTCTTGATTGATACGAAGGAAGGGAATATTAAATTCAAATTTCACTTGAGAAAGGGCATGGAACACTTCCCTAGAACTAAGATCAAATTTCCATTTGAATCTATAATAAGGGCAACATATGGATCATCCAACATGGATGACAACAATTGAGATCTTAGTGTTATGCTTAGATAGGGGCGTAAAACGATAGCGCTCGTTGGGAGGCAACCCAACTTGTGTCTTTTTTTTGGTTTTTCTTGCTGCTTTCAATAAAATACCCATTTATGCCTCTTATTAGATGTGTTTTTGTGTTTTAAATTAGTGTTGGTACCAAGCAAAGCCTTTGGGATGATTTGGTTGATAGCTGATTTGATTGCGTTGAAATTCAGCAACTTTTTCGTCTAGATTTAGAATTTCTGACGATGACTGGCCCCTGATAAACTCTTGATTATTTTTCATGTTATCTGGATACAAATTGTACACTTTATCCTAAATTTTCAGCATTTTTGGAGTTACAGAAATATTGTCAAAAATCACATCTTTACAGACTGTTCTGTTCATGACAGATTATACTTTCGTTGTGTTATGTGCTTGTTTTGATTGCTCTATGGTTTACTTTGAAGAGTTTTTGCCATGGAAAAGTTAGAATATAGTAGATATAATACAATTACGAAATATGAATTGGTTTGCTACAATACTTAAAGTAAATATTGGTTTTGTTATATTAACAGATCTCACGAACTTTTGTTGAGTTTTCCTGATTCAAGTTTTCTAGTTTTGGGTGAGATCATCATGGATGAAGGAATAAGGATTAGCAAAAGGCTAAGCTAGGTGATGCCCGAGGCACCCCAAGATAATGTTCAAGAAGTATTAAGCAACTAAGTCTGGGGATTCCCCCGAGTGGCATCCCCTCTTTCTTTTAACGACCATCGGTATATTACTTGAGACTATGTTTTTCTTCATCACATATTATGAGTTTTTCTTGGAGCATCTTGTATGATATGAGTCTTTGATTGTTTTGTTTTCTCTTTTGTCACAATCATCCTTGATGGACACACTTACTTGAGAGAGCCAAAATTATGCTATGACTTGTTAGAATTGCAGTTTATGCTTCACTCAAATTTTTTAGCGCTATGGAATTTCTTTAGTACTTCAATTATATATTTTTGAGCACGGTGTTTTTCTCCAGATGAGGCGGTGAGGGGTGGCCGATATTTTCCCATGCTAGATGTGTTATTCTCAAGATGAGTGTTTATTCACTTGTCATTGCACGAGAGTATGGCAAAGGTATTAGGGATGCCTAGTCCCGAAATGAAAAATTAATTTACTTTATGTTGTTAAATAATAAATTTCTTGGAAAGTGTTGGTATGGAGGCACGTGGATATGGTTAGCCATGGATTGTGAAAGAATGGTGGAAAAGGGAATAAACTTCAATTTCTGTTTCGGAACCGACTATGATGTATCTAGCATGGAAAGTATTGGAAACTCTAAGTTGTTCTAGTTGACGGGAAAAGTATACCTCCCAAAATTATTTGAATCTCTCAATTTAAGCTTTGAGCTCCGGCACCTTTACAAATCCCTACTTCCCTCTGTGAAGGGCCTCTCTATTTACTTTATGCAATTTTATTTTTTTACTTTGAGTCTCCATCTTGTCTCATAAAGAACCAACTAAGGGACACTATGATCGTACTTGAGCATTGGTTGTAGCTAATATGCAAGTGTGTTTCAAGAATGGATCAATGATTGAGCATGATGGGTTAGGGATAACTTGCTTTAGTAATGATATTTTGAAAGACATGGTTGTTTGTTGGTATGCTTGAGTAGTAAAATCTTCATGTCAAAACTAGACTATTGCTTTGAACCATACAAAAATCCAAATGTCCATGCTATAATGAAAAGAATATGGGATGAATATGATAGGCAGCATTCCACATTAAAAATTCTATTTTTATTATTTACCTACTCAAGGACGAGCAGGAATTAAGCTTCGGGATGCTGATACGTCTCCAATGTATCTATAAATTTTGATTTTTCCATGCTGTTATATTCTCATTCTTGGGTGTTTTAAAATCATTTTATATGATTTTGTCGACTAACCTATTAACATAGTGCCTAGTGCTAGTTGATATTTTTTCCTTGTTTTTTACATCGCAAAAAATCAATACCAAATGGAGTCCAAACACAACAAAAAATTTTGGAGATTTTTTGTGGGCCAGAAGACACAAGATGGGCTGAAGAAGTAACAGAGGAGATCTTCGAGGGGAGCACAACCCACTAGGGTGTGCCTGGGCCCCCTGGCGCACATAGGTGGCTTGTGCCCACCTCTGTGGCCTCCCGCACCACGTCTTCACTCTATAAATACTCTCGTACCACAAAATCCCTAGTGGAGTCGATGAAATTTTATCCCACATGCCGCTAGTTCCAGAACCACGAGATCCAATATAGAGCCCTTTTCCGGCACTCCGCCAGAGGGGAACACAATTACGGAGGGTTCATCGTCCTCATCGGTGCCTCTCCGATGATGCGTGAGTATTTTCCAATAGACCTACGGGTCCGTAGGCAGTAGCTAGATGGCTTCTTCTCTCTTTTTATCTCAATACAATGATATCTTGGAGATCTATTTGATGTACTGACTTTTTGCGGTGTGTTTGTTGGGATCTGATGAATTGTGAGTTTATGATCAAATTTGCCTTGATTTAATATCCATTCTTGATTATTATATTCTCGTATTTCTTCTCCGATATTTGGGTTTTGCTTGGCCGACTTGATCTATTTATCTTGCAAATGGGAGGAGGTGCTTTGTGATGGGTTCGATGTTGCGGTGTCCTTTCCCAGTGAAAGAAGGGGTAGCAAGGCACGCATGTATCATTGCTATTTAGGATAAAAAGATGGGTTCCACATCATGTTGTCGTTCTTATTGCATTACTCTGTTTTTCCCTGAACTTAATACACTAGATGCATGCTGGATAGCGGTCGATGTGTGGAGTAATAGTAGTAGATGCAGCCAGGAGTCGGTCTACTTATCTTGGACATGATGCCTATATACATAATCATTGTCTTGGATATCGTCATATTTATTTGCTTTTCTATCAATTGCCCAATAGTAATTTGTCTACACTCCACATGATATTTTCTCGAAAGAAGCCACTAGTGAAATCTACGGCCCCGGGTCTATTTTCATATCATATACTTTCTTATCTATATTGTGATTTTCTTTTTACTTTATTTGCAAATTTTATTTTCAGATCTATATTATCAAAAACACAATATACCTTTATGTGTTTTATTTGCTTTTATTTGCATCTTTCATTCTACTACTCCTTCCGTCCCAAAATAAGTGACTCAACTTTATACTAACTTTGTACGAGAGCTAGTATAAAGTTGAGTCACTTAATTTGGGATGGGGGAGTACAATTTTATCCCATCAACACGTCCTGGCACCGTTACCCGAAAGGGACTGACAACCCCTTTAATGTGTCGGGTTGCAAGTATTTGTTATTTGTGTCCAAGTACCATTTACATAGTGTTTTGTGGTTCTCCTACTAGTTCGATAACCTTGGGTTCTTAACTGAGGGAAATACTTACCGTCGCTATGTGTCGGTGTACTAAGATAGGGGTACCTTAGTACCCCAACTTGTGCACGGGCAGTAGCAGCTTCCCGCGGCTGGGCTTACCACGTGCTCGCCAAGAACCTTTCTTGTCCCTATGAAGCCATTCAAAAATAAAGTATACAAGACAGAAGACCAAGGCCCCGGCAAGAGGAGTTTGCCGGGAAGGCCGCACCAGGCTCAAGGTTATCACTTTAGCGCAAGACCCTGGCAAGAGGAGCTTGCCAGGAAGGCCAAGGAACACTTACCTCAAGAGATGCCTCGGCGCGTCATGCGCCCCGGCAGGACCCGGAGAGCGACAAGCTTCCGGGCCCGGCAAGATCACTACCCCGGCAAGGTGCTTGCCGTGGAAACCTATGCTGTGTGCCCGCGCTCCGGCTCATCGGCCCACGCGTCGCCCTGGGGCCCTTTCGGGGGCACGTGGCAGATGGCTGTGCAGCTTGGGGCACACGGTGGCAAGCCACGGTGACGAGGCTACCGCCGTGGCGAACGGAGAAGCATGGGCAGACGCTTTTGGGGTCGATGGCGACCGGCATTTAATGCCCTTGTCCCCAACTGTCAAGGTTAGGTGAAGATCACTGTTCATCCACTGTTCATGTACTCTTCACGCACTGTTACAACTACCACCAAAATTACTCTTTTACCCTCCTCTACGTTGACACCTGTCGGTGACCCCTTTGAGCTATAAAAGGAGGCCCATGCACAACGTAGAGGGGGTTCGAAACCTAGACAACTCTCTCGCTCGGTGTAGCTAGTACTGTAGCTCTTCAAGCTCCCGAGCTCAAGAACTCAATACAACATAAGGCAGGAGTAGGGTTTTACGCGTCCGCGCGGCCCGAACCTGGGTAAAACTGCCCGCGTGCGCTCCTCGATCTGCTCTCCGTGCTCCCTCCGCTCCCTTACCGCAACGTAGAAGGGGCTCCGGTCCCATAGGTGCTCGTGGGAGGACAGTTTCCCCCGACATCTTTGGCGCGCCAGGTAGGGGGGCGTCGAGGTTGTGCGAACCTGATCCGGTGCTCACGCGGGCGCATTCTTCATCAACCTCTCCAGCTTCATCAACTTCATCAGCTACAAAGACATGCCTCCGAAGAAGAAGGCTTCGGAGGTCGGAGGCCCGTCTGCGTCGATTCCACCGCCACCAGAACCAACGGTTGGTGGAGGACACGTCGGCGGAAGGGTGGTCGCCGGCGAGGAAACTCACGGCGCCACCAAGTCCAAAGACAAGACGGACGACCGGTCGAATTCCAAAGCCTCGGTGTCCGTGGACGCGCCACGTCTCTCTCGGGAGGTACAAGACCCGCAGCGGCGTGGTACTGGAGGTACCATACGCTTGCTGGGGCGTAGCCAAGCCGGAGGATCGCGGGATGCTCAAGGCCAGCGTGCTGGCACGAGCAATGCGCGGTTGCCGGGGCGGGAACATGCTCCTTCTAACGCGGTTAGAAGTCCGAGCGTGTCCCGCTCCTCGCACCGCTCGCCCCCGTTCCCCTCTTCTCCAGCAGAAGCTCTAGCAAGAGCACAGCTGCTCCTCGATTTCCCTCCAGCGGCAGACAAGGCCGAAGACTGGAGGGCGACGATTCAGAGCCTCATCACCCTCGCCAACAACGACGCGCCACAGCAGCCGGCAACCTCGCGGCCGTGGCAAGTCGACCAAGCGAAGGCCGATGGCGACAAGACCGCCGGGGGTGCAACTACCATGCACTCCCCGCCGCGGAAGCAGAAATCGCCACCCCACCGGATCAACGTCGACGACGACTCCACGGCGTCGTCGGATCCGCGGGCTCGCCGCGATCAGCGCCAAGTCCTAGACGACAGGCGGCAAGAGGACGCTCGGACTCGTATCGAGCGTCGACGAGAAGCACGAAGACAGTCAGATCAGCGCGCTGGGACCGCTGTCGATGTGCACGCGCCCGGTTAACCAGGCGACTTGCCGTACACGGCAGGCTGCCCTGTGTTCACCCGTGAGCTGCGGCAAGTCCAGTGGCCATGACCAAGATCCGGGATGTCAGCGAGCTCTACGCTCTGGCTGACAAGTGCGCGCGCGCCGAAGAGGGGAGGAGACTCCCCGAAGAGGACACTGGTGCAGGAGGAAGCGACAGCGAGGATGCCGCCCCGGCAAAGAAGAGTCGGCGGCGGAACAACAGAAAGAAGAAGAACAAGGAGGTGCTGGTTGTCGAGGAGTCCGGCAAGGAGGCTCCCGCCAAGAAGGCACAGGCTGGCGGTTCCGGCAAGGAGCCCGCCCCTGTAGCGGCAGCCGACAAGCAGGACGGCTCCGACAAGCAGTACTGCAAGATCCACCGCACCAAGGGCCACGATCTTCAGTACTGCAAACGAGTCGAGTACCTCATAGAACAGCAGAAGGCTGAATACAAGCGTCGCGACAAGGAGAAGGCCCAAGGAGGCGGAGGAGAGCCCAGCAAGAAGCGGCCATTCAATGGCCGGGGAGGACGCCGCGGCAAGGCCAAGCAGCGGCAAGGTGACAGACCTCCCCGGGGCCGCGACAAGGATGAGGAAGAGGACGATGATGACGACGTGGAAGAAGGAGACAACAGCGAGTAGGAGTTCCAGAAGGCCACAGAGGTTCTGTGTGTCGATGGAGGCGCCTCTCTGCACACTTCCCACCGCCAGCTCAAGCAGTGGGTGCGAGAAGTGAACGCAGCTGAGCCGCCCGTCGAGTCACGCAGGCTGCTGAAGTGGTCCGGCACGCCCATTATCTTTGACCTTGAGGACCACCCTGACCGCACCACTGCGGTCGGGTGCTTGCCAATGTTGGTCTCACCAACTATCCGCAACCTCAAGGTCACCAAGATGTTGGTTGACGGCGGGGCCGGCCTGAACTTGATCTCCTCAGCTGTGATCAAGAAGCTACAGATCCCAGACGGCGAGCTCGAAGAAACCGGGTCGTTCCAAGGGATGAACCCGGGAAGGAGCAAGCCAAAGGGGAAGATTACGCTGCCCGTGACCTTTGGCGGGGAGCTCAACTTCAGGACGGAGAGGATCACATTTGATGTTGCCGATATCCCATTACCATACAATGGGATCCTTGGACGTCCTGCCCTCGCCAAGTTCATGGCAGCTTCCCACTATGCCTACAACGTACTCAAGATGCCGGGGCCAATAAGCGTCATCTCTGTCCCCGGTGACAAGAAGGACGCGCTTATCTGCGCCAACAAGATCTACCGGGATGCAGCAGCCACAGCACAGAGCATCACACTTGCCGCTGAAGCTCCCGGGGGGAAGACCAAGACCAAGTCCGGCAAGAGCTCTGGGGCCCACTCCGGCAAACGCACCACTTCGGAGTGTTGCGCTGCCGTCGAGGACGCACCATCCAGCTCCACCGGCAAGTGCAAGAAAGGAATGGCAGCTCCATCGGCAACCAAGAAGGTGTCCGCCAAGGAGGATGGCACTGGTGGTACTTTGACCATCAGTTCTACGCTCGACAGCAAATAGGAAAGCGTGCTCGTTGCTTTCCTGCAGGCGAATGTCGATGTGTTTGCATGGCAACCATATGACATCCCCGGCGTTCCCAGGAAGGTAATTGAGCACAAGCTTGCTATTTGTCCTCATGCGCGGCCCGTCAAGCAGAAGGTCAGAAAGCAAGCCGTGGAGCGCCAAGAATTCATCGCCGAAGAGATAAAGAAGTTGGAAGAAGCAGGCCTGGTTACAGGCGTGATCCATCCTACGTGGTTAGCCAATCCAGTTGTCGTACGCAAGGCCAATGGGAAGTGGAGACTTTGTATAGACTTCACTTATGTGAATAAAGCGTGTCCCAAGGATCCATTTCCCTTGCCGCGTATTGACCAGATTGTTGACTCCACCGCCGGATGTGAGCTGCTTTCCTTACTTGATGCATACTCAGGTTATCACCAGATATTCATGGCCAAGGAAGATGAAGAGAAGACTGCATTCATTACTCCATGTGGCACATATTGCTTCATACGCATGCCCTTTGGATTGAAGAATGCAGGCTCAACATTTGCAAGGGTGGTGCACCCTGATTTTGAGCCACAGATACACAGAAATGTAGAAGCCTACATGGATGATATAGTGGTCAAGAGCAAGAGCAAAGATACCCTGATCCAAGACTTAGAAGAAACTTTTGAGAATCTACGCAAGATCCAGCTCAAGCTGAACCCCGAGAAGTGCGTCTTCGGAGTCCCCTCCGGCAAGCTTCTCGGGTTCTTTGTGTCCCAGAGGGGGATTGAAGCCAATCCCGACAAGATAAAAGCCATCGAGCAGATTGAAGTCCCGAAGCGCGTCAAGGACGTAAGGAGACTTGCTGGTTGTGTGGCTGCCCTCAGCAGGTTCATTTCAAAGTCTGCAGAACGCGCCCTCCCTTTCTTCAAAATCTTGAAAAAGGCAGGTCCTATGAAATGGACTCCGGAAGCGGAGGCAGCGTTGCAAGATATGAAAGGATACCTGTCCTCTACTCCGATACTTGTCGCACCTAGGCCACAAGAGAAGTTGCTGCTGTACCTAGCGGCAACCAATCAAGTGGTTAGTGCTGCGTTGGTTGCAGAGAGGGAGGCGGAAGAGGAACCCACATCCCCGGCAAGCGAGTCCAGCGACAAGCAGGGGGCTTCCCCGACAAGCTCTGGCCCCGACAAGGACAAGTCTGCGCAGGAACAAGGTGAAGTGCGAAAGAAGATGGTGCAGCGCCCAGTGTATTTCGTAAGTTCCCTCTTGCAGGGAGCTAGATCAAGATATTCTGGGGTGCAGAAGTTGCTTTTCGGCCTCCTTATGGCCTCGAGGAAGCTGCGCCATTACTTCCAAGCGCACGAGATAATGGTGGTCACTCGCTTTCCGTTGAAGAGGATATTGCAAAATCCAGAAGCAACAGCCAGGATCGTCGAGTGGGCACTAGAGCTGTCAAGCTTTGGTCTCAAGTTTGAGAGTACTTCAACCATACAGAGCAGAGCTTTGGCAGAATTCATAGCAGAATGGACCCCAACGCCAGATGAAGAAGTCTCAGAGACAAGCGTCCCCGTCCAAGAAGCGAGCTGCGAATGGATGATGTACTTTGATGGTGTTTTCTCGCTGCAAGGCGCCGGTGCCGGCGTGGTACTCATAGCGCCCACCGAAGAGCACCTCAAGTATGTTGTTCAGATGCACTTTCCCAAGGAACAAGTGACAAACAATACTGCTGAGTATGAAGGTTTGCTTGCTGGCCTCAGAATTGCGGCCGAGCTTGGGATCAAGAAGTTGATTGTGCGGGGAGATTCATAGTTGGTGGTCCGACAAGTGAATAAGAGTTACCAGAGCCCTTTGATGGAAGCTTATGTAGATGAAGTGAGGAAGCTTGAAGAACACTTTGAAGGTCCGCAAATGGAGCACGTCCCAAGGGCTCAGAATGATATTGCAGATGGCCTCTCAAAGTGTGCTGCAATGAAGTTACCTGTGGAACCAGGGACCTTCCTGCTCAAGCTAACTCAGCCATCCGTTACACCATCAGTTGGGCAGAACAAGAAGAGAAAGTTGGTCTCCGGCGACTACTTGCTGGCGGATCTTCCAGAAGCCGCCGCCAAGGTCCCCAAGGTCAACAGCCAAGATGCTGAGGAACAGTTTGCTCCTGCAGATCCAAGGGTCTGTACAATTGAAGTAGGCGTTCCCGACAAGCCTTGCCCCGGCAGGCTTGCCGGGGGACCATCAGCTCCGGCAGAGCCGCAGGTTCTTGCCGTAGAAGCTGAGGTTCCCGCAGCAACCCTCATGCCTTTAGTCCTTGTTGCCGAGCCTCAGGCTCCAGCATGGGCACAGCAAATCGTCCGCTTTCTACAAACTGGAGAACTTCCCGACGAGCCAGAAGAAATAGAGAAAATAACCAGGCAGTCAAGTATGTACCAGTTCGTCGACAACGAACTGTACAGAAGAAGACTCAATGGTGTCAGGTTGAAGTGCATTTCCAGAGAAGATGGACAGAAGCTGTTGGCAGAGATACAAGGAGGCATATGTGGCCACCACATTGGCGCAAGGGCACTTGCCGGGAAGGCGTTCCGGCAAGGGTTCTTCGGGCCAGAAGCCCTCCAGGATGCAACTGCACAAGTAACCAGGTGTGAAGCGTGCCAGTTCCAAGCCAAGCAAATTCACCAGCCAGCTCAAGCTCTCCAGACGATCCCTTTGTCCTGGCCCTTCTCGGTCTGGGGGCTCGATATCCTCGGCCCCTTTCCCCGCGCCGCCGGGGGCTTTGAGTACTTGTACGTAGCAATCGACAAGTTCACAAAGTGGCCAGAAGTGGAACCAGTGAGAAAGGTGATAGCACAGTCAGCAGTCAGGTTCTTCAGAGCGATTGTTTGCCATTTCGGAATCCCTAACAGGATCATAACCGACAACGGCACACAGTTTATAAGTCGCACCTTCATGCGGTACGTCCAAGACCTTGGCGCCAAGGTCTGCTTCGCTTCTGTTGCTCACCTGAGGAGCAATGGTCAAGCGGAGAGGGCCAACGCTGAAGTGCTGCGCGGGCTCAAGACAAGAACCTTCGACAGGCTGCGCAAGTGCAGAAGAAACTGGATAAAGGAGTTGCCGGCGGCTCTTTGGTAAATCAGGACGACACCAAATCGAGCCACCGGACAGACACCCTTTGCTCTTGTCTATGGAGCAGAGGCAGTTCTCCCCACGGAACTCGTATACGGATCTCCTCGAGTGCTCACTTATGATGAGCTCCAGCAAGAGCAACTGCGACAAAATGACGCATTGCTCCTCGAGGAGGAACGTCTCCAGGCTGCTATACGAGCTGCTCGATACCAGCAAGCCCTGCGTCGCTATCATAGCCGCAGGGTCAAGGCCAGGAGTCTCGAGGAAGGCGACCTTGTTCTTCGGCGTGTTCAGTCCGCCAAGAATTCCAACAAGTTGACGCCGAAGTGGGAAGGCCCTTATCGGGTGAGACAAGTCACAAGGCCCGGAGCTGTCCGCCTTGAGACCGAAGAAGGCTTACCAGTGAGCAACTCCTGGAACATAGAGCATCTTCGCAAGTTTCACCCATAAGGCGCGGTTGCCATGATCCGCTCCGGCAACCACCTTTTGTACAAGTCTTGCCGCTGTTGCATGTAAAACTTTGTGATTCGCACTATTTGCCATTTCCATGCTTTTCTTTGTTATTTGCATGCATCGTTTGGCACCTTGTGCAACGCACATCCCCGGTAAGCACTAGCAAGCCGAGAGGCCCTATGCTAATTTTTCCTCCTCTTTTTCTTTCCCTCTTAAGCAGAAGGAATGTTCCTCGCGCACAAGTTTGCCGGGGGGGAAGGAGATGGAGGCATGAACCAAGTGCTGTTCAAGAAAGAGACGCCCTGTCGGGGAACAAACAAACTATGAAAGCTAAGTTGCCAAAGTTTGAGCATTCAAATTTTTAAATTTTTTAGTTGTCTTCCTTGAAAAACCACACTTTGTATGGAAAACCTGTGCGCGGAGGAACCTACCCGTGGCTAGCCGCGCCCTTACTCTGTTTCGAGCACGCTCAACGGCTTAAGTGAGCTGCGACAAGTGTCGCGCCCTTACTTTGTTTTCGAGTTTGCTCAGCAGTCTAAGTGTGCTGCGACTAGCTGCGGCAAGGTTACTTGCCGACAAGGTCTTTGCCAGCAGGCTGCTAGGAGTCCAGCACTTAGCGCTCGCGGCAAGGGCCCCTTGCCGGCAAGTCCCCTAAAAGCGTAGGGTAGAAAGCATACGAAGTGGAGGACCAAAAGCAAGGGAGATAACACTGCATTGATTGTTCAAAATAAGATTGTATATTACAAAGATAGCTTGCCGCTGTTCTAATCAACTAATGCCTATGACTTAATTGGCAGCGGCAAAGGAAGAAGAAGGAAAGGGATCTAGTCCACGCGGTCGCCTTCACGCCTCGTGATCTTGCCCACCTTGGCAACGATGTGGGCAACCTATGCCTTCAACGCCTCCTGATCAGCTTCGGGCGGCAAGGTGCGGAGAGCGTTGACGAGGTTGATGTCGGGGTTGCGGTAGAAGATCTCTGACAAGACTCGCTCCAGGGTGCCCATGCAGAGCCGACGCGCCTCGTCGGCCAGCTGCACGGGGATCTTCTCCCGCAGCCGCGCAAGTGCCGGCGCAATTCCCCTGAAGAATAGGCTCAACTTGGCGCTGTGGGGGAGACTCTCGTCCGGAGAGTACACGAGATGCTCCGCCCTCAGCGCCATCATCTCCTTGTCAATATTGGCAGCGGAGGTGACCAGCTCATCAGTCCACTGCTCCACTGCCTGGCTGAAGTTGTTCGCCGAGACGGCGGTGCTATCCACCAAGGCCCTTTCCTTGCGGAGTTCATCCTTCAGCTTCTTCTCGCGGTCCCGGGCGGCGTCGAGCGATTCAGTCAGGGTGGAAACCTTCAACTCTAAGTCAGCGATGGAGTTCTTGGTGTCAGAGAGCTCTGTGCCCTTCTCGGAGAGACGTACCTGCAGCTCAGAGTTGGTGTGGGCATCTTTTTCCCGCTCCACATTGAGCGCAGTGACCCTGTCCTCGCTCGCCTTCAGGAAGAATTCCAGCTGCTCCACCTTGGCTTCCAGATCGTTCTTGGCGATCTCTGCGGCGGCTGCAGCGCTCCTCGCCTCCTTCAGAGCCCCGCCAATGGCTTGCTCCCGGGCGGTGAGGTCGTCCTCGTGGGCGTCGAGGTCGACCTTCCGCTGGTTGAGTACTCCTCGCCGGGACAGCTCCTCGGCGGCCAACCGCTGCTGCTCCTCGGCCTCAGCTTTCTCAAGGAGGAAGGCTTGCTGCGCCCCGGCAAGCTCTTCACGCTCCTCCGCCAAGTTGCGGAGGGCCGCCTGGTTGTCGGCGCAGAGCTCCGCGGCGCGCTTCTCCAGATCAGCTCCAGCCTTGGCGGCAAGGGCCTCCCGAGACTCCAACTTCGCCTGCCTGGCCCGGTACAAAGCCAGGAGCCGACGAAGGAGTCTCTCCTCTTCGGGCTCGTCGCTGCCGCCGGGCGTTTCAACAATCTTCAAACCGGCGGAGGCGAGGACCTCTCCGTCGAAGGTCTCTCCCTCCGCGGGTGCTCGAGATGAGGACGCCCACAAGACTTGAATAAATACCCCGTTGGCGGCCTCCAAGTAGACACCCGACTGCTCCGTGGAGGCGGAGGGGTCGGCGGCCGGTGCAGCGTCCGACGCTCCTGCAGCCTCCGGGCCAGCAGTGCGGTCGCCGGCCTCTTCCCCAGCCGCGGCGTCGGCGGTCGGGGCGGTCTCTTCGGCGGCTGGCTCGTCAGCAGCAGTGGCGTTGCCGCCGTCACCGTGCACACCCTCCTCGCCGGTGGTCTCCGTCTCCATCCGCTCCGGGGCAGGAGGATCTAGCAGAAGAAAAAGAAAAGAAAGAGTCAAGCAAATATCCAAAAAGACAAGTTCAAGAAGAAGAAATTACAAGATTTACCTTCGCGGACTTCTTCAACGACAGGCTCCCTCGCCGGGGAGTTCTCCCTTGGCGGCGGAGTGGTGGCCGCTGCTGGCGGAGGGCCGCCCGCGCCCTCCCTTGGTGGGGTGCTCACCCTTGGCGGGGTACTCGCCCTTGGCGGAGTGCCTGTCCTTGGCGGAGCATTCTCCCTCGCCGGGGAGCTCCTCCTTGGCGGGGAGGGCGGAGCAAGTGGCTTGTCGGGGGCGACCTCCGGGCGCTCCTGCGGCTGCGGCTCCACTTCTGCACAAGACAAACAAGACTTCAAAACTTCAACAAAGATGATAACCTCAAGCGCACCCGTCAAGCAGAAAGATAAAACCAGACTTACGCTGGGGGCTGCGCTTGGGGCTGCTCCTCGAAGCAGCAGGTTGATCCGGCAAGTTTGCCGCTGGCACGTCTCCCGTCGCCGCGGCGGGCGAGTCGTCTTCAATCTCGACCACAGGGATCTTGGCCCTCTTCGCCATCCGCTGGGTCAGGGTCCTGAAGCAAAACAAAAACAAGATCAGAATCAACAAGGAAAATCAAGACAAAATCGAAGAAACTAAAGAATTGCAAGTACTTACTCCTCTTCCTCTTCGTCGGAGCTGAGGGCGGAGAAGTCAAACTCCGCCTGGGGTTCTCCTGCGCGAGGAGCTGGAGGAGAAGGCTCCCTCGGGCGCTTGGCGGTCTCCGGGGCTGTGGGCTGCGAAGACCCAGCCCCCGTCGCCGCCGAGGACCGAGGGGCAGAAGGAGCTCCCATTCCGCTCCGGGAAGATCCCCCTCCGCTTGGCGCTCGAGCATGGGGCGCTTCCTTGACGACTTCGCTTGTCCTGGTGGCGCGCGTCGCACGGCGCGCTGGCTGCTGTCGAGGCGCCTGCGGCCTCGCCGTCTCAGCTGCCTTGCGGAGGCGCTTCTTCGGTTGCTGCGTGGGACTTGCCGGAGGTGGGGAGTTCTCTGAGGATGAGGAGGCGTCGTCATCGAGATTCAGAGATCCACCATAGTCTTCGTCAGCCTCGGCGTCCTCCTCCTCCTCGGTAGGCCCGCTGGACTCAGCGCCGTGCCCGGCGGCCTCGCTCCCCCCGGCAACTTCGCTCGTCCCGGCAAACTTCACGGAAGGCTCCCCGGCAAACTCCTCGGGCGTAAGCTTCAGCAGCTTGAGGATTTCCGCCTCCTCTGCTTGGCTCACTGCGTCCGCGGCCTGTGCCTCTTCCACGGTGTATCCAAAGTCACCCGCAGCCGCAGCTGCGGCGGCCTCCTCCATCCTGGAGGCGATGTAAGCTATATCCCATTCAGTAGTGGCCCGGGTGAGGCCCTTGTTCTCCTCGGCGTTGCGGGGCTTCTCGACCAAGTTGTCGAAGAAGGTCAGCACGGTATCCGGCGGAGGCTCTATCCAAGTGGGGACGACGCCATGGGAGTCGCACGCGGGCATCATCGCTCGTAGAGAATCGCGGGCAGTGCTGTTGCACAGCGGCACCTCTCCCCGGGAAGGTCTGAACCACTCCGGGTGGTTGGGGTCATGCTTGAAGAGCTCCCGAACCATCCCCTTCAACTGCAAGGCGGTGAAGTTATAGTTCAATCCAGGGCGCAGCCTCATGATATCTGCCGCATTGCCAAATTCCCAATCGGGCCTTTTCCTTTCTTGTAAAGGGGCGATGCGGCGGCGGAGGAAATCTGCTCCAACTTCTCCGATAGTCAGATTGGCGCCCCGGAGACGAATGAACCTAATGAGGGCGATACTAAGCTTGTTGTCCTCCGGGGCCAATTCACTCCAATCCCTGCCGCGCACTATGGCTGTCTGGCGCGGCGCGGTAAAAGGCTCAGGGTTATCTTCCAGCACCCAGCAACAATAGGCTCTCCACTCCTCCCACTTGCCGCGAAGCTCTCCCTTCAGGTACGAGTCCTTCTTGTTCAGCCTAAAGATCCAGGAGATGCCGCCGGAGAGGGGGGCACCTGACTCTACTCTAGGCATGAAGAAGTGGCGGAAAAGAGCTACGCTTGGATGAACCCCAACATAGTTTTCGCACAGATGTACGAAAACGGCCATCGTAAGGATGGCGTTGGGGGTGAAATCTAGAAGGTGGAGGCTGTATGTATTCATTACATCGCAAAAGAACTCCGAGAACGGGGGGCACAGACCAGAATGGAAGAACGCGGGAAAGAAAAAGTACCCGCCGGGGAACATATCTTTGGCGACGGCGGGGAAGGCTCTGGTGCGGGGATGAGCTTTGGTCTCCCTCGCCCAGAACAAATAGTATTTGTTCCGCAGCTCCCTCGCGCCAAGCCTCGGCGCGAAGACCACGCACTTCTTCCGCAGGGCGGCCAGCTTCGCCGCCTGCTCGGACTTCTCCTTCTTGGACTTGTCGCTCTTCGCCTTGTTGCTCTTCGGAGCCATGGCGGGGGCGGCGAGGGAAGAGGCGAGGAAGTCTACGGCGCCGCGGATGCGGGAGACGGTGGAGGAAGGGCGGAGGCAAGAAGCGGCGGGGGTTTCTGGAGAATCAAGGCGCAATGAAGATGGTGGAGGGGAACTGCCCCTGCTTCCTCTGCTTTTAAGGGGGGAGTGGGGGATGTTCCGCATTTCCCATTAAAGAAACATGCCACGATCTCTCCCACGACGCCGCAATCGAGGCGTGCCGTTAGGGAGGGATGCGGCGGATATGGAAGGGGATACGGCATGTCGTGGGCCGCGTGTGCCCGTGCACTGTCTTGGGCCTGGCCCAACAGCGCTCGGCACCGTGTGTGGCCCAGGCCCGGGGGCTCCTGTCGGTGTACTAAGATAGGGGTACCTTAGTACCCCAACTTGTGCACGGGCAGTACCAGCTTCCCGCGGCTGGGCTTACCACGTGCTCGCCAAGAACCTTTCCTGTCCCTATGAAGCCATTCAAAAACAAAGTATACAAGACAGAAGACCAAGGCCCCGGCAAGAGGAGCTTGCCGGGAAGGCCGCACCAGGCTCAAGGTTATCACTTTAGCGCAAGACCCTGGCAAGAGGAGCTTGCCAGGAAGGCCAAGGAACACTTACCTCAAGAGATGCCTCGGCGCGTCATGCGCCCCGGCAAGACCCGCAGAGCGACAAGCTTCCGGGCCCGGCAAGATCACTACCCCGGCAAGGTGCTTGCCGGGGAAACCTATGCTGTGTGCCCGCGCTCTAGCTCATCGGCCCACGCGTCGCCCTGGGGCCCTTCCGGGGGCACGTGGCAGATGGCTGTGCAGCTTGGGGCACACGGTGGCAAGCCACAGTGACGAGGCTACCGCCGTGGCGAACGGAGAAGCATGGGCGGACGCTTTTGGGGTCGACGGCGACGGGCATTTAATGCCCTTGTCCCCCACTGTCAAGGTTAGGTGAAGATCACTGTTCATCCATTGTTCATGTACTATTCACGCACTGTTACAACTACCACCAAAATTACACTTTTACCCTCCTCTACGTTGACACCTGTCGGTGACCCCTTTGAGCTATAAAAGGAGGCCCATGCACAACGTAGAGGGGGTTCGAAACCTAGACAACTCTCTCGCTCGGTGTAGCTAGTACTGTAGCTCTTCAAGCTCCCGAGCTCAAGAACTCAATACAACCTAAGGCAGGAGTAGGGTTTTACGCGTCCGCGCAGCCCGAACCTGGGTAAAACTGCCCGCGTGCGCTCCTCGATCTGCTCTCCGTGCTCCCTCCGCTCCCTTACCGCAACGTAGAAGGGGCTCCGGTCCCATAGGTGCTCGTGGGAGGACAGTTTCCCCCGACACTATGTTGCATCATTCCTTCCTATTCGGGGAAATATCGACGCATCTCAAGCGCACTTTTTTTGCTGCTTTACACGCCGCGGGTCTTTGACGGTGAGTGCGTGGACGTGACTCCCTTGGAAGTTGGAAATGAAGCACTCGCTAAGCTCGTCCCATGTATTGATGGACCCTTCGGTGAGGTTCATGAGCCAGGAACGTGCACCATCCTTGAGAGCCATAGTCAACCTGTTCTCCATGACTTTCTCGTTGACGTTCGCTTCCTCGATGCTCAATGCGTAGAGGTGGAGAAACTTCATCTGGTCGTGAGTGTCGTCGTAGCGAGCAGGCAGGTCGGGCTTGAACTTGACCGGTCAGATGACGTGGCGCAACTCTTGGGAGAAGGCGCGGTAGCCCTCCTTGCTGACCGGTACATCTTGCTCGGGGACTTCTTCTTGGACCACTTGGTCTGGATGCTAGCGCGGCAGTGCGGGGAGCACACGGCCGTCGCGCTGCGGCCGTTGGATGACTTGGCACCTGACCTCGTCTCATGCAGGTGCCGGAGCCTCATTCCGCACATCACGCCTGGGTTTCCCTCCATGTTGTGCTGAAGAGAAGCCGGGGTGGGCCACGTGCCACCCCTCTTGCGTGCGACATGGGAGGGCGAAGTGAGGCGGAGGGCACCGGGGCCTCGCCCGCGGCACTGAAGAGCTCGAAGATACGACCAACCAGTCGTCATAGGCCTCTTTGGCAGGGCGGTAGCGCAGCAACTCCCATGCCATGAGGAGTGCAGCCTGCGTAGCCCCTGGCCCATGGTGAATTTGAGAAGACAACATGTCGGCCGGGGTGAATGAAGGCATGGCTGTGTGGCCATCATGCTACATTGAAGGGGGGAGCAAAGAACCCTCCTACTCCTGGACGACCAAGTCGGAGGCGGCTCTAACAACTTCAGAAGTAGGGCGACGAGGAGCACGGCAGCCCACCGGAGCCGGTTGGGCACCCTGGGCGGGCCTACGCTCTGCGTGGGCGCGGCGAGCCTCAGCCATGAGCTCGGTGGTTCACGGACGAGGGTTGAAGAAGAACGGAGCTTTGACACGTACCCTACATGGCGCGCTAAATCTCGGATTCAAGGGCTCGACAAACCAAACGAGGTTTGAACACAGGGGCGTGAGCGAAGGACTCCGCTTTCACAAGGAGGCGAGGCCCACCATGCACAAAGCTCAAGCTCGTCGGTCAACATGATTGGTGAGAAAGGGGGAAAGGACCCCGAGATTTACCTAGGTTGGGGTCACCATGCAGTGTAAAACCCTACTCCTACTTTGTGGTGGATTAGCCTGTTGAGGAGCCGAATATGAGCTTGCTACAGTGGGGGAATGGCCTCAAGAGGGCTCTAGAGAGGAAGGAACACTCGATGGATCCATCCCCTTCTACGGTGGATGCTAGTCTTAATTTATAGTGGCCTTAGTCCACTTCCCGCATCATTTGGGTGGGAAGGGATCCCACAACGGCCAATTTCGGACGGGGACAAGCAGTACATCTTATCCTGACGAAAGGTGGTCTTCGCCTGCAAGGCTTCCTACCGTGACGCAACAGTGGGCTCACCATTGACATTTGTCCTACTGCGCCCATGGTCTTGGTCTCGTTGCACTGGAATGGAAACCTTTGCCAGATTCCTTGGGAACCCCTTCCTTGTCCTTGCCTCCTTAGCACCAAAGAGGAAACTACCTCCTCTGCACCCGCTAGCGCCCGCCTGGTGTCGGTCGTCATGGCTTGCGTCACAAGGCCTCATGAGGAGGGTGTCTGCATAGGAAACTCTTCCCTTGGGAGGTAACTTGTGGGGACCGCTCCCTTTTGACGTCACCCGCCTTGCGAGGGTTGGCCCCTCATGAGGGTCTTGTCTTGGTGGTCTTGTAGATGTACCGCACCAAGCCATCGAGTGAGCCATGCCATGGGCCGTAGGTAGGCAAGTTTGGGTACCCAGGATCCCACAACGCCGAAAAACATATCCTACTATTGAGAGCTAAGTGTGTGAACACGATTTGGTAAAGGTAGCAGTGAGAGGCCATGTAGGAGTACATGGTGGGTTGTCTCATTGAAATCATCCTCGGGAACCGAGTTCTGTGTATGTTGTCCAAGAATATCTACTACCACAGATTGGGCCCTGAAATATGACGACTTGTTGACCCCCCTATACTCTGTACAGAAGTTACAAGCAGTTTTTGGTCTTTGTAGTATGCTGGAGGCCGTGCGTAGCACTGACCTGAGGGGAGGGCTATGAAGCGGCAGGCAAGTGGTCTACTGTACTAAGGCACCCATTTGATGGATCGGGAACCCTACACACATCATTTGGGGTCGTAGTCGAAACCTCAACCGTACTTCCTTGCGGATTGAACCGAAATAGGGGATAAACCTGGACTAGAGATTTGTGTGGTTGGTTAGGTCGTGGTCTACACCCACGTCGTCTTTCGCTTGAAGTCTACCGAGCACATGTCGTGTGCAGACGCTAAGTGGTGGAAACATGTGTGGAGAAGTAAACCCCTGTAGGGTTATCAAACTATTCGAATAGCCGTGTTCGAGGATATGGACTACTCGGAAAGCTTACATTGTTCGTAGATAACTGGAAGTGGATATTCTAAAATGTGCAAGATAAGCGTGAGTGCTATGGATGGCCTTCTCGTAGGGAGACAGGAGTCGATCCATAGCTGTGTATTGATATGGTGAATATGTGGACTCGTGTGCGCCACCTCAAAGAGATTATTGGTCATCGTAGTACAGGATAGCCATCGAGTCAAAGCTGGCTTGCTGAAGTTAAACTCCACAACCCCCTTTGTTGACACTGATGCATATGTAGCTAGTCCTGACGTAAGTCTTGATGAGTACATTTGTACTCATGTTTACTTAATTTATCTTTTTGCAGAGAGACTCATGTCTCACTAGTAGTTCCACGTGGGCTACGACAATTAGCTTCAGAATCCCAGACAAAGGTCTGGTTCCTATGGAGGGTCTTGTAGATAGTTAGGCTTTCTAGCCTTTTTCTTTTCAGCTGTCTGTACTCAGATAGGGTAAGCTTCCGCCTGTGCTTATTCCTTGTATAACTCTGTATGTTGGGTCATGAGACCCATGATTTTAATATCATGTAATGTATGGATCTTCGGAGCCTCTTAAATAAATACTTTGAGTGACAGAGTTTTGTTGTGATGACATGTTGTATTTGCACATATCGAGAAAATTGTGTGTATGCTATTGAAATGCCTGGTATGTGTGAGATTCGACACCTAGTTGTTTATCCTTGGTAGCCTATCTTATGGGGTCATGCCTCCTACTGCTTACAATGAGCCATGGTAACTTGCTACTGCTCCGGAACATATGGGTTGACCGACATGTATCCATCCATTCACCTTTGTCTGTCCCTTTGGGGAAATGTCACACGGTGTTTACCGGAAACCTGTAAGCTTGCTACAGCTCGGTTACACTCGCTGCTGACCGACACATGCATTGATGGGTCATGTATGCATGTCCCTGTAATTTAGCGCCACTTTGGGTTTAGGACTAGCCATGTCGGCGCGGGTTCTCTGTCATATTGATGCTAGAGACACTATCATATACATGAGCCGAAAGGTGCAAACGGTCCCTGCCTAGGTAAGGTGGTAGTCGTGGGAATATTGTGCATGAGGCCGCTAAGTGATATGATTTGTTACATGCTAGATAGGTGTGCCTTAGGATCGGGGTCCCAACAGCTTTGGTATCAGAGCCTGGCTGCCTGTAGGATTACCAAGCCCACCGACAACATCCTTAAGTTCTCCATGATTCATGTTGAACATCCATCAAGTGTTGGAAACTTTTAAAGCATTATCTTCATGTCCCGTTCATGGAATTTATGTTTGATGAAAGAAGTGACCTCCTCTAATTCATGTGCATTTGATGCAAGTTGCCACCATGAATTCAAGAAAAGTTTGATTTACCTCCTCTGGAATCGTCCCAAGTCAGTCATGCATGTGTGAAGTATTCTATGGTCTCATAGACTTATCATTTCACTCCATATGTATTCCCTAGCACACCAAGCCACTGATTAATTTGTTCAAGGAAGAGAAGTCAACGCTTGGGATCTAATCCATGGACTTGCTTAAAGATTCGGTTATCTTCGATAATGGTTCCCAACCAGAACTAAGTAGTGTGGTTTTAATATTTCTATGTGATCTTGATTGTCCTAGACATTGTGTTCACATGTAATTTTGCAAACGAACTCATGTTTTGGAGCTTGCTATCGTAGTTCATTTCTCAAGAATCTTGCAACGTCATCTCGTTGATTTGTATTGCGTACTTTCTTTTCAAACATGATTAGTCCTTATAGATGTATTGTTTTTCCGAAGTTCGATCTTTACTTGATGTTCTAGATACCAAACTATGTATAATTGGGATATCTAGTATATCATGGAGAACATTAGAAGCGGAGTCCTAAATGTCTCTCGGTTCATGATCCAGATTTTGTTTCCTTGGCCTCCCTAAGGTGAAATCTTAGAAATTGTTGTATTTGTTTGCATCTACATCTGAAAGGATAGAAGAAGAAGAGTCTATAGGTGGGGGTGGTTTGACCCTCAACAAGAAAAGGTAGCAGTTTTTAAATTCTTTAAGTTGAGGTGGAGTTCTAGCACAAGATAAAGCATTCACAATACATTTCAAGCAAGCATGGCAAGACTATAAGCGGCAGAAAAAGTAAAGCATGCAATTGCAAGAAAGTAAAGGGATGGGATTGGAGAGTGCAAACGCAATGAAGACACGGAGATTTTTGTCCTGGTTCCGATAGGTGGTGCTATCGTACATTCACGTTAATAGATACTTCAACCAATGAAGGGTAACGGCTGCGCGAGTCCATGGAGGGCTCCTGTGATGCCCCGAGACCGATGCTTCAGGTGTCTTCCAGTTATTTGCTGTCATTGCCATGTCATCTTCTTGCGTGTTGCATTTTTCCATGTCATCGTGTGCATTGCGTCTGCATAATTTCCAAAACATACATCCCTTCGTAGTTGCTCGACCCCTCTTCCTCTCTGTTGTCCGTTCTGAGTCTAGACACACTCGCACGCACACGCGGCACCTCCGAAACCTCTTTTTGCAAGTGGACGAATAATGTTCTTGGAATGGGTTGAAACTTGGCGTGTGGTCTTATTATAGTATAGGTAGACCGCCTCTCAAAATTCATTCCATTTGGAAGTCGTTTGATGCCCCAATGGTTAACCGTGTTAACCGCCGAAAGCCCTCTCTCTTTGCGGCCCAGAACCCCTCCACACAGCCCACCTAGGCCTGCCAAACCCCCTCTCGCCACCGGAGTCGTCGGATCATGATCCGAGGGACCAAAACACCCCCAAATCCCTCCAAACTGTACTCCCTAGAACCCCACTGCCTATTTAAGCCCTCCCCTCGTCCAAAAATGGAAGCCCTATCCCCCTAGACCCTCTTCCACCTCCAGCCACCGCTTCCTCATCGTTTTCCGGATCGATCCCACCCTCCTCCGCCACTTGGCGTCATGCCAACGGCCAGCCGCCACCCTGAGCCACCACAACCGCCATTTCATCCAATGGCACGTCGCCACGTCGCTTGAAATGCCGCTGCCCCGCCAACCGCGAGCCTCCATGTCCTCCTCCCGCCGCCGCGGCCCTCCAGGGCCCAAGGGAAGCCCGCCCCGGGTCGCAACCATGCCGGCCTGTGATAGCCCAAGACGGATGCGCCAGGTGTCTTCCTCTGATTCGCTGTCGTTGCTATGTCGTCTGCTTGCATGTTTCACTTTGCCACATCATCATGTGCATTTCATCTGCATGTTATTCAAAACTTGCATCCGATCTTTTTCTTTGGTGTCCGTTTCGGGATCCGACACTCTCACATGCACCCATTGCACCTCTCAAATGTTGTTTCATGAGCGGGATAAAAACATTCTCGGAATGAGCCGAGATTTTTCGACTAGCCTTGGTATATCACCAGTAAACCGTCTGTCAAATTCCGTCGCATTCGGAGTTCATTTGATGCCCCAACGATTAACCTCTTTAACCGCCAGACCCCTCTCTCTTTGCAGCCCAGAACCCCTTCACAATAGCCCACTAGCCCATCTAAACCCCCTCCATGCTCTTTGCCGTTGGATCACGATCGCGTGGCACAAAACCGCACCTCATTTGGACTCTCCTAGCTCCCTCTACCTATAAATAAGTCCACTCCCACGAAATTCACGCGCGAAACCCTAGCATCTTCCTCCTCGCGCCGCCGGACACATCCGTCCGCACCGAACATGTACAGCCTCTACGTTGATGGGCCAATCACGAGGCGCCACCTCAGCACGCTGCCTCCCTCCTCCACTCGCGTGCCGCCACTTGTCGCCTGCGCCCACTTCACCACGACAGCTCGACCACGGCCCGCCCGGGGCGGATCTGGGCGCGAGTCAGCCCGCCTCTGCGCCGCCGCGCACCCGACCGCCGCCTAAGCTGCCCCGCGTCGCCGGTCACCGCCGTCGGCCTCGCGCCTCTTGAGCGTCCAGCCGCTCCCCACTGGTCGCCGCCACCTCGAACCCCCGCCTCCAGCGCCAACCACCGCCTCCCAGAGCCCTCGCCACCACCACCACGCTCACGCCACCGCCCCAGCATCTGGTTCCCGCGCTGCCCTCTATCGTGGCTGCCTCGCTGCCACTCGGCTCACTGGAGGGCCTACTTGATGGCTTCGCTGGGCGGATCCGGAGCTCCCGGCCCTGGATCTTCCTCTCCCATCCGGTCCGGCGCCTCGGCTCGCCGGAGATCCAAGCGCCGCCGCTGCCTGCTGCCATGGCCAGGTCGGCCCTTCTCTGGAACGAGCACTAGCGCCCGCTCGTCCCGCTAGTGGCGTCTGCCCGGCCTGCTCGTGGGCTGGCCCATTCCCGTCTCGGCCTGCCCAACCGCTTCTCCAACTGGGCCGAAGCCCACTAGGTGAGCCACGCCCCAGTCGCCTATTACTTCACCCGAGCGTGTTTTATTTATTAGACGCCACTCTATTTTTTCCGAAAAATGCCTAAGTCCTTTTCTGCTAAAACATCATATAGCATTTATGTGAAGGCCATAACTTTTTGCATGTTGATCCTATGGAGGTGTATGATATATCGAAATTTTCGTCTCTCTACGGTCTACATGTTAGTTAAATTTTCATTCACATTAGGTTTCATCTTGATGCCATAATATATCTTGCAAAAGTGCTAAGCGTTGTTAACTGTTGAAACTCGTTATAACTTGCTGATTTGTCTTTTTCATATCTTTTTGTGTGATTTTTGTTTGAGCATCATGTAAACATCGTTAGGAGCACAATCATGTCAACTTTGATGTGGTGATATCCACTTTATGTTATGCATTGTGGTGAGGGGAACAAGCTCGCAAAGTGGCCTACTCGTTGTTTGCTGATTTCTCGGACATGTTGAAAACTGCTAAGTCTAAACCTGTTATATTTTGGTATCTCTATTGACCATGTCTTGAAGTCCATGTTATTCTCTATCCATCCATGCCTTATTTGCAATTATTAGTTGTTGTAGCTTGCCTCTTTCTTGCTCTTAAATCGTCATATACAATGTTTCTGTCAGCATGTTTACAGTAAGT
Source organism: Secale cereale (assembly GCA_902687465.1). Classification (NCBI taxonomy): domain Eukaryota; kingdom Viridiplantae; phylum Streptophyta; class Magnoliopsida; order Poales; family Poaceae; genus Secale; species Secale cereale. Next base: position 202,992,706 of record LR738712.1, read on the forward strand.
TAAGTTTTGCCATGTGAATAGCTAGTGTTCTATGCATCCTATTACCGTGTTCTTGCCATGAGTAGCTGCATAAACATGTCTTCTTGATGTTGGTTATATTCATATGCCATGATATGCTTTGAGATGAGTTGCACAAGCTTGCAAACATGCCTACTTGTCGTTGTTCCTACCATGTTTAGTTTATTTCACTAAGTCTGTGAAACAGTTATCATTTGCAATCTTGCCATGATGTTTTGAGCATGTTCTAATGTTATTTGGCAGTAGCTCATTGATCACCTTTGTAGTCCTTGACATGTACATGCTTGAAATGCCCTTTTGATGATTGCAAAGTGCCTAGTTGCTGTTGTGGACAACTTGTCCTTTAATCTTGTTTCATGTGTATGTGTTGAAACCGTTGCTCCGTTTTGAGCGTGCTCTGTATGAAACTTGCTTGTTTTTGCATGTAGATGCATCATATCATGTTTTATACTTGTTTGGAGTGCGTTTGCTTGATGTTTGAATGCATCTTGCATCATTTACTTGCTTGACTTGTTTTGCTCATATATTCTAGGCCGTAGCTCCGAATTAAATGAACTTTATATGTAACTTGACTAGAATTGTTATATTTTAACTTGTTGTTTAACAAATTTAACATAAAGTGTGTTCAGATCTGGACCAATTTTGAAATTTGCATAAGAGGACTTACCAGAATTGTTATATGTTGTTTCCGTCCTCATTTAAACTTGCTTTGTTGTGTGGTCTAGTATGCATCATCCCTTGCCATGTTTTGCATAATGTAGCCTTGTCATGCATCATACTTAGTTGAGCTTCATGTCTTGTCTATGTGTTGGGTGTTTACCATGTTGCTTGCTTCTTCTCATTAGTGCTTGTTTCGTTGCGATCGCGAGGATTTGTTCGGCTATACTTGGTTCATCTTCGTGGCTTCGTCTTGTTCATGGACTCATTCTCATTCCTTGCGGGATCTCAGGCAAGATGCCCGTCACCTTGGATCTCATTACTATCATTGCCATGATAGTTGTCTCGATGCTACCGCTATATGTCGCGCTACCTATCTATTTGTTAGTCAGCCTCTCATTGTTGCCATGAAACCTCTAACCTTTGACACCATCCCAGCAAAACATTGAATGGCTATGTTACCGCTTGTTGAGCCCCTCTTATCGCATTTTAGTTGCAGGTGAAGATGAAGATTGCACCATGTCGGAACTTGGGTTTTTGGAATATCACAATATCTATTACTATAATTAACACACCTATAAACTTGGCAATGGGTGGAAAGGCTTGGCCATTTGCTCGGTGTTTTGTTCCACTCATGCTACCTTAAGAATCGATAAACCGGTGTTATGTTCCTTGATTTTCCGTTCCTAACGCGGTTGGGTATATGGGGACCGCTTGATAGTTCACTTTGAATAAAACTCCTCCAGCAAGGCCAAACTTTGGTTTTACCATTTGCTTCATAATAAAAGTAATTAATTAATTAATTAATTTGCATAGGGGCTCGTGTCCCCGGGTTCTCAATTCCACATAATAGGGGGGGCAGTGCTGATGGTGTTGGTCCTAGACGAGAGCCACTTGCGGTGACACCCAGTTACTGGGGCTTCCGGTTGCTGTATGTAGTGCTCATACGGTCGTGGCCTGAGACAATATACGCGCGGCTACTATCAGGGTGTCGGCATGCCGGGAGGTCTTGCTGGAAATGTTTTACCATTGTCTAAATGTCTTGTGCATCGGGATTCCAAGTCTGATCGGGTTGTCCCTAAGATAAGGGGTTTCTATCTCTACTGATCGTGAGAGCTTGTGATGGGCTAAGTTCGAACACCCCTGTAGGGTTATGATCTTTCGAAAGTCGTGCCCACGGTTACATGGTAGATTTGAATTTGTTAATGTCCGGTTGTAGAAAACTTGACAAAGGATCCGAATAAACTACACCAATCGCGTGAGTAACTGTGACCGTCTCTTTTCATTTTGAGAAGAGAAGACGGTGGGGTTATGTTTGACTCGTAGGTAGTTCTGGATTACTTGGTGATCATCACTAGTTTGCGACCGTTTGCATAGATGCTCATGTTATTCTTGTACTCGTAAGTTAGCCACCATATAATACTTCGTCGTTGCTGCAACCACACCACTTAACCTATTCATACCCATTAAGCTTTGCTAGTCTTGATACCCATGGTTATGGGATTGCCAAGTCCTCATGGCTCACAGATACTACAACAACAGTTGCAGGTGCAGGTTTCCGATGAGTTTACTTGAGAGCGATGTTACCTTGTGTTGGAGTTCTTTCTTCTTCTTCTCTGTCGGTCTTGGGATAGGTTCCTGGTCGGCAGCCTGGGATAGCAGGATGGACGTCATGTGTTTTCATGTGTTTCCATCCGTAGCCGGATGTCTTCTATAAGATTTTTATATATTCATGTGGCATTGTATAACTTGTATGTATCCCCATCTATGTATGTAATGGTACGATGTAATGATATCCATTTTGCTAAGCGCCCGAAATGTTGTTGTGCCCCAATCACGAGTTCATCACGTGATCGGGATAGAATCGCAATTTGGGCGTGACAAGTTGGTATCAGAACCTGGACCGACCATAGGAACCCCCTTGATTGATCATAGCTTGACCATTGTCGAGTCTGTAAGAAAACTTTTTCGGAGTCTAGTTGAGAGTAGGATTTCTTTTTACTCCTCAGCCCCTTCATCGCTCTGGTGAGGAATCTTGATGTAAGTGTTTTGAATTACTCCTCTTCCCCTTCAATTTTTTTAGGATCGTGTCGTTAGTTTTCGTTCGTTACGATGTTAGCTATTTTCATCTGATGCAACTCTCGTCAAGTTGATTCGATCCCCTTCATCTTTTCCAAGATCAATCCTCATTTCTTTCCAACCGACATTGTTTCCCCGTCCGATGTGGTCTTTCTTTTCCCCACCAGCCCACCATTTTTCTTCTTTGAGCCGTAGTTCTTAATCGAGTATCAATCCTACTTGTGTGAAGCCTTTGCATTCTTTCCTCTATTGTTTCAACTAGTGAATTCTCGTCTAATTCGTCATCCTTATTCTCTTATCTTCTATGATGAATTTCCGTCTCATTCGACATTCTTCATCTCTTTTTCTTTTCCGGTGGATTACCTTCATCTATTCGTTTCTGATCATCTTCTTTCACATTGCTAAAATATTTTTTCCCTTACTCGTTCGCCTCTTGGCATTTAATTCTTCCGTAGTTCTGAAGACATCTCAGAAGATTCATCTGTGTTGCAATTAATTCAAGGTTGTTACCTCATTCGAGTTTTTTTTCAATCGTTCTGGTGCATCATCTCTCTTTCAATCCTTTCCTACAATTTTTTTCTCTTCAGTGGGCCCTAACCCACAGGTTTATTCCCAGGATCTTACCTGACTCCTCTAATTTTTCAGAGTTATTCTGAAATTCTTTTGAAAGTGTGACATAAGCATGGTTTCCATCAGTCATATGCCTTCTCCAAGATCGTTTTCAAATTATTTTCCTGCTTGGTTCAACATTTCCTCCTTAAATTCTTCCAGAGTATCTCAACAATTTTGGTTATGTTTCTCGTCGTCATTCTCAACATTTGAAGACCGAAGAAGAGTTTTACTCTTATTCTTGTCTGTTCTCTCGAAGATTCTTCGTTCAAGATCGTTGTTATCTCCTTAATTGTTCTGATGATCAATAATTCTTCTATTTAACCATCCGGAGTATTTCAGGAATAGTTTTCCATTTCGATCCTCCAAAGGCCATCATTTCAGAAGTTGCTTCGTTCTCACTTTTCAACTTTGTCCTCCAACTATTCTTCATTGATGCCTCTTCGTTCGTCTCCATATTCTTTCGGTGCTTCATTCAGACATTCTTTAATCCGATCGCGACCTCTTCATTCTCTTGTATCTAAACTCACTCGAGTTCTTCATTTGTTTTCTAATACTTCAGGATGATTCATTCTCTTTTCTTCATTTCAATTTCAATTCTTCCCGATGGCTTGTTCTTTTCTTCATCAGGTTTCAATTCTTACTGTGGTTCCTTTTTCCTTTGTTATATCATCAATTCATTCGTTCTTTCTAATCCTATCGGTGGTTAATGAAGGCTTTCTGAAGTTTTGCGCTATATCCCTCCTTAATCAATTTCAACGCAAATAAGTGGTATGAAAATCCATTGCTTCTCACCAATTTATTTGGTGGAGGATAAGCATAACATAATTCTTATTCTTCAAGTTGCTTTATCCCTTCCTTTGGAATTTGTTCATGATGAATAAATTCTAATAACAAGTGTTTTCGTCTTTTCTTTTCCGGAGTTCAAAATTTTCTTGCCTATCTCGTCGAAACCTCCATCTAAATCATCGCAAGGCTTTATTCGTATTCTTGCATCCTTCACTTCTATCATCATCCTTTTATTACCGGAGTTCTTCATGGAGGTTAATCATGAGTTAATTCATTCGTCAATTGTTCACCAATAATTCTTGTGGAGCAGCTCAAGCATTATTCTTCTTGCACCTCCAGATGCAAATAATTCTCCGTATTCTTTTGAAGTGGACTTTTGCATTTTTTTCTCAGCTATTCAATATTTTTGTTGCGGCATAATTCACCTCAAGTTTTGGGATGATTTCCATAAGTCCACAACAAGTTAATTATTTTCGTTGTTGTTTTTCCAACAACTCCGTTCATCCCTTCTTTGCAATGATGCTTTCAAATTCTTTTGTGCTAGAAGATGTTGTTCTACCTCCTTTCTTCTCATTCCTAATTTGATCCGGAGGCATTTGTGTTGTTTCATCTCGTCAAGTATTATTAAATCTTCTCAACTACAAGTCCTATTCCTTCAATGATCAGCCGAAGTGCTGCCCGAATTCCTTCATTCAAATTCTTTTCTATCTCTTATTAACCGGAGTGGTTTCGAATTCATTCTTGTTCTTTTAGCTCTTGTTACGTGTCTTTCAACCATCATGGGTCTCTTTTATTCCGCGTTCCTCTTTTGTAACGGAGTTTCTCATATCTCGTTCATCTCTGTTGTATTCTCTCTTCCAAGTGTTCAAACTTTCAAGCTTCTTTGGTTTCACCTTCTTCCTTTTTTCTCTTCTGTCTCCTTCCTAAGATATCGGGACGAGATCTCTTGTTAGTATGGGAGTGTTGTGACGCCCCGAGACCGATGCGCCAGGTGTCTTCCTCTTATTCGCTGCCGTTGCCATGTTGTCTGCTTGTATGTTTCACTTTGGTATGTCATCGTGTGCATTTCATCTATTTGCTTTTCAAAACATGCATCCGATCTTTTTCTCAGTTGTCCGTTTCGGGATATGACACTCTCACATGCACCCGTTGCACCTCTCGAATCTCGTTTCGTGAGCGGGAGAAAAACATTCCTAGAATGGGCTTAGATTTGTCGTGTGGCCTTGGTATATCACCGGTAGAGAGCGTGTCAAATTTCGTCGCATTCGGAGTTCGTTTGATGCCCCAACGTTTAGCTGCGTTAACCGCCGGACCCCTCTCTCTCTCCGCCCAGCACCACTCCACAACAGCCCACTAGCACATCTAAACGCCCTCCAGGCTCTTTGCTGTTTGAGCATGATCGCATGGCCGAAAACCGCACCGCATTTGGACTCTCCTAGCTCCCTCTACCTATAAATAAGTCCACTCCCCCGAAATTCACGGACGAAACCCTAGCATCTTCCTCCTCGCGCCGGCGGACACATCCGTCCGCGCCGGACTTGTTCAGCCTCCACGTCGATGGGCCAATCACGAGGCGACACCTCAGCACGCCTCCTACCTCCTCCACTCATGTGCTGCCACTTGTCGCATGAGCCCACTTCGCCGTTGTAGCCCGCTGGGGCCCGACCGCGGCCCGCCCGGGCCAGATCTCAGCCCAAGCCAGCCCGCATCCGCGTCGCCGCGCACCCGACTGCCTCCTGAGCTGCCCCTCGTCACCAGTCACCGCCGCACCACCGCCGCCGGCCTGGCACCTCCTGAGCGTCCCACCGCTCCCCACTGGTCGCCGCCGCCTCGAACCCCCACCGCCAGCGGCAACAACCGCCGACCGAGCACCCTCGCCATAACCACCGCTGATTCCCGCGCTGCCCTCTGCCGTGGCTGCCTCGCTACCACTCGGCATGCCGGAGGGCCTCTTCGATGTCGTCACCGGGCAGATCCTCGTCTGCCATCCAGTCCGGCGCCTCTGTCGTAATGGTACGATGTAATGATATCCATCTTACTAAGCGCCCGAAATGCGGTTGTGCCCCAATCACGAGTTCATCACGTGATCGTGATAGAATCGCAACTTGGGCATGACACGGCCCCCGCGCCCGCAGGCCCGAGCCGCCTCGCGCCTCCCGCACCTCGCGCTCTGCCAGCGCCTCCACCGCCGCACAACACCGCCGTCGCCGGCCTCACCGCCTCCGGTAAACAGCACCGCAAGAGATAGCCGTGCCCCGCATTGCTCGCCTCCGCCGCGGCCCCACGCTCTCGCCTCCGCGACGCGCCGCCCGCCGCTCCTCCCACAGCTGTGTAAGTTCCACCCCCGCCGCCTTGGAGTTTGCCAGTGCCGAGACCCCACCGTCGGCCAGATCTGTGGCTTCACCATGTCGCCATGTCGCCGCCATGGCCTCGCCTGGCCACTTCTCCACCGGATCCGGCCTTTCCAGGCTCGGATCTGCCGGATCCTGTCGGCCTCGTCCGCCGGAGCCCCGCTCCACAGCCTTCCCCTCGCCGAGGCCGCCATGGCATCTTCCTCACCTCGGCCTCCCCAGGATGTGCCACTGCAAGGTGGGACCACGCGGCCAAGGCCGGACAAGTCCGCTCCCCGTCGGACACGTCCACCCCCCCTAGGTAGCATTTTTTCCTCTAAGTCTTTTTGTGGAAAAACATCATATAGGCTATTTGTGAGTGTGGTAACTTGTGCACCTAGATCCAAATTGAGCATATAATATGTCAAAATGTTCGTCTCTGGATGCTCTACATCTTGGTGTAGTTTTCATGCATGTTAGGGTTCATCTTGATGCCATTATCTCTGTTGCAAAACTGCTAAGTGATGTTAACTGTTGAAACTTGATATAACTTAATGATTTGTCTTCTTCATATATTTTTGCGTGATTTTTGTTTGAGCATCATGTCAACATGTGTTAGGAGCAAAATCATGTCATCTTTGCTGTGGTGCAATCCACTTTTCATGTTATGGCTCGTGGTGAGTGCAACAACTTTGCAGTGGCTTACTCGATGTTTGCTGTTTTTTGAGACTTGTTAAAAATTGCTAAGTCTGAAACTGTTAAATTATGATGCCATGTTTGCTAGATGATATGGTCATATCCATGCATGTTTTGGAATGTCCAGTGGGCATGTCTTGAAGTCCATGTTATGCTCTATCAATCCCTGCCCTTGTTTGCAATTATAGGTTGTTCTAGCTTGTCTCTTTCTTGCTCTCAAATTTCTATATAATGTTTTGGTGAGCCTGTTATCAGTAAGTTCAATTTTTCCATGTTAATAGCTAATGTTCTATGCATCATATGACCATCTTCTTGCCATGAGTAGCTGCATAAACATGTCTTCTTTCTATTGGTTATATTCACATGGCATGATATGCTTTAAGATGAGTTGCACAAGCTTGCAAACATGCCTACTTGTCGTTCTTGCTGCCATGTTTAGTTTATTTCACTAAGTCTGTGAAACTATTATCATTTGTAATCTTGCCATGATGTTTTGAGCATGTGTTAGTAGTGTTTGGCAGTAGCTCAGTGATCATAGTTGTAGTGCTTGACATTTACATGCTTGACATGCCCTTTGATACCATGAAATGTTCCTGTAGCATGTTGTTTTGATGATTGCAAAGTGCCTAATTGCTGTTTTGGGACATATTGTTGTTATATCTTGTTTCGTGTGTATGTGTTGAACCGTTGCTCCGATTTGGGCATGCTCTATATGAAACTTGCCTGCTTTGCATGTAGATGCATCATATCATGTTGTATGCATATTTAGAGTGTGTTTTCTTGATGTTTGAATGCATCTTGCATCTTTGCCATGCTTAACTTGTTTTTGCTCATATCTTCTAGGTTGTAGCTCCGAATTAAGTGAACTTTATATGTAACTTGACTAGAAACTCGACTAGAATTTCATGTAGATCATCATGGTGCATATTAACTTGTTGTTTAACAACTTTAACTTAAGGTTTGTTTAGATCTGGAACAATTTCAAAATTTGCATACGAGGATTTACCGGAATCGTTATATGTTGTTTCCAGCCTCATTTAAACTTGCTTTGTGTGATATTCTTGTATGCTTCATCCATTTCGATGAGTAGTATCATATATCCTTGTCATGCATCATACTTGGTTGAGCATCTTATCCTGTTTATGTGTTGTGTGTTTGCCATGTTGTTTGCTTCTTCTCCTTAGTTCCAGTTTCGTTGCGATCGTGAGGATTCGTTCGACTACGCTCGGTTCGTCTCCGTGGATTCGTCTTATTCATGGACTCGTTCTTCTTCCTAGCGGCATCTTAGGCAAGATGAACATAACCTTGGATCTCATTACTATCATTGCTATGCTAGTTGTCTCAATGCTATCGCTATATGTTGCACTGCCTATCTATTGTTGTCTCCCCCTTATTGTTGCCATGAAACCTCTAACCTTTGACACCATCCCAGCAAACCATTGTTAGGCTATGTGCCCGCTTGCTCAGCCCCTCTTATAGCATTGTTAGTTGCAGGTGAAAATGAAGATTGCTCCATGTCGGATCTTGGATATGTTGGGAATATCACTGTATCTCTTAATTAAATTAAAAAACATATATACTTGGCAATGGGTGGAAGGCTTGGCCCTTTGCTCGGTGTTTTGTTCCACTCATGCCGCCTTAAGAACTGATAAACCAGTTTTATGTTCCTTGATTTTGTGTTCCTAACGTGGTTTGGTTTATTGGAACCCCTTTATAGTTCGCTTTGAATAAAAGTCCTCCAGCAAGGTCCAACATTGGTTTTACTATTTTCCAAATAACTAAAACTTGCATAGGGAGTTAGCGCCACCTGCGAACTTAATTTACAAACCGGGCCAGTGCTCGACATTAGTGTTGGTCCAACCTAGAGCACCTTGTGGCGCCGCCCCTTGGGAACCTGGGGTATTTGGTCGCTGCATGCTTATCTCATCCGGACGTTGCCTGAGACGAGATGTGCACGGCTACTATCAGGATGTCGGAACACCGGGAGGTATTGCTGGACTTGTTTTACCATTGTCGAAATGTCTAGCGCACCGGGATTCCGAGTCTGATCGGGTCTTCCCTAAGATAAGGTTTTTGTTACCTCTACTGATCTTGAGAGCTTGTGATGGGCTAAGTTGGGACACCCCTGGAGGGTCATGAACTTTCGAAGGCCGTGCCTACGGTTATGTGACAGATCGGAATTTCTTAATGTCCGGTTGTAGAAAACTCGACAGAGTATCCGACATAAAATACACCAACCGTGTGAGTAACCATGACCGTCTCTTTTCAGTTTGAGAAGAGAACGCAGTGGGGTTATCTTTGACTCGTAGGTAGTTCAGGATCTATTAGAGATCATTACTAGTTTGCGATCATTTATGTAGATGCTCATCTCATTCATGTACTCGTAAGTTAGCCACCATATTATGCTTAGCCGCTGCTGTAACCTCACCACTTAACCTCTCCATACCCATTAAGTTAGTCTAGTCTTGAACTCTTGATACCCATGGCTATGGGATTGCTGAGTCCTCGTGGCTCACAGTTACTACAACAACAGTTGCAGGGGCAGGTTTCCGATGACTTGACGTGAGAGCGATGTTTACTTGTGTTCGAGTTCTTTCTTCTTCTTCTTCGTTAGTCTTGTGATAGGTTCCTAGTCGGCAGCCTGGGATAACAGGATGGATGTCGTTGTGCTTTTCATGTTTTCATCTATAGTCGGATGTCTTGTGTATATTGTGTTGTATTCATGTGGTAATTGTATGACTTGTATGTATCCCCATCTATTTTTGTAATGGTACGTTGTAATGATATCCACATTGCTAGGTGCCCAAAGTGCGGTTGTGCCCCAATGATGAAGTTACCACGAGATCGGGATAGAATCGCATCTTGGGCGTGACAGCTCCACCCATGAAGGGTCCACGAAGAAGCAACCTTGTCTATCCCACCATAGCCATCGCCCACGAAGGACTTGCCTCACTCGGGTAGATCTTCACAAAGTAGGCGATATCCTTGCTCTTACAAACTCCTTGGTTCAACTCCACAATCTTATCGGAAGCTCCCAGGTGACACCTAACCAATCTAGGAGACACCACTTGGCAAAAGGTAATAGATCGTGTGTTGATGATGAACTCCTTGCTCTCGTGCTTGAAGTGATAGTATCACCAATACTCAACTCTCTCTCATAGATTTTGATATGGTGGAAAGTTGATTTGAGTGGAAAGCAACTTGGGAAAGGCTAGAGATCCAGATTCTTGTGGTAGGATTGGTATATCTTGGTCTCAGCACATGAGCATGTGGTTGTCTCTCTGAAAATGAGTAGTGGAAGTGTAGGCACGTTCTGACGGCTCTCTCTCAAATGGAGAAGGGGGTGGAGGGTTAAGTATAGCCTCCACACAAAATCCAACCCTTACACACATTTGACACAACTCAGTCAGACGGAATAGAAGAACTTGGTGAGACCGAACCAGTTCAAAATGTGAACGTTAGGAATCCTGGTGTTACCGACATGATCAACTCGGTGTGACCGATGTGCTACGGCTAGGGCAAAACCTAATCTCCGTGCAGCCGATTATATGAACTCGGTGAGACCAATTTCAGCCAAGAGTAATATAGAGAGTTAGTCAAGAAAACTCAGTGGGACCGATCGCTCATTTCGGTTAGACCGAAACGTTACAAAACAGAAACAAAGAGTTTGTAAGGCCATCTCGATGAGACCGAGATCCATATTGGTGTGACCGAATTGTCTAGGGTTTGTGGCAGTGGCTATGTGAAATGAACTCGATGGCACCGAATAGATCAAATCGGTAGGACCAAGTTTGACTTTGGGTTTTGGACAAATGTATAAATGAGGAATTGTATGAGGGTTTTGGAGCAATATCACTAAGCACTTGAGCAACCAGATCAATAAGCAACACCTCATCCCCTTTCAACAGTATTGGCTTTCCTATAGACTCAATGTGATCTTGGATCACTAAAATGAAAATGAAGAACCTTGAGCTTTTGCCAATCTTTTTCCTTAGCATTTGAAAGGTTCCACATCCTCTTGTCCTTGACACTCCAATGTTGAACTCGTCTGAAATACACTAGGTAAAGGTATTAGTCCAACAAGGGATATGTTGATATTAATTACCAAAATCACCAAGGGAGCACTTGTGCTTTCAGTCTCCCCCTTTTTGGTAATTGATGACAACATACATCAAAGCTCTAGGTAAAAGGTGTGAAGAGCAAGAAGTAAAGCTTTGGAAAGACATGTACCTTGCATAGGCTCCCCCTACATATATGCATTCATGCAAAGATTGAATATAGGAACATGTGAATGCATATGCATGACAAAGTAAGTAATGAGTTACATGTATCTTGGCTATATGGATCAGAGCAAATGAATTAGATGAAGAAATATGTACCTTCATGTTCATGAATCCATCTTGTAAATAGTATGTACATGAGCAAGCAATCATCATGTACATGATTGAATTGGCTTTGGCAGAAGTGCACTTGAGGAAACAAGGTTAGATAACACAAGAACACTGTAATGTAAAGCAATTTCAGGGAACCACAAGAGTACCAAGACTGGGATGACATATAATGGGTGAGTACTTAGTACTTCATCTGGATATAGGCATGTTCGCAAAGATTATAAAGATATGCAATGAAGTGCAACGATTTTCTTCCTTGAAATGAGCTATTTCTCCCCCGGAATCTAATATTGGACAATGGGAGAAGATAGGGAAAAATAAAATCAGAGCAAGATAAAATATCAGAGCAAGAATCAAAGCATAAAGCTAAAGCAATATTCAAGCAACCACAAATAGACATGTCTTTCCCCTCCTAAAGACATGTGACTTCGCTCATCTTTATATCACTGGCATCTGGAAGAGCTAAGATGTGATTTCTCTCCCATGTGATAAGCTTTGATGTGCTCTCTCTCCCCCTTCGACATCAATTTCCAAGAAGGGTAGTTCTGGAGCTTGAGTCAACCAGGCTTGATCCTTGAGACAAATCACAAAGCAGCATGTAGATAATGATGCGGGTAGAGGGTAAGAATCATTGAGTTCAGCTGGAGAAGAAATGAAATAAGCAATGGCAAAATGTTTCCTCAGTAGTGAAATCGGTCACGCCAATATGTTTGGATAGGTGAGTCTGAGTTCAAAGTAGAAGAAAAGTTTTGGCAACCCATCTCACTTGGAAAATGAAATCTCACAAGGATTTGCAAGGAATTAAATGTCGTTCGCTCGCCTGACTCCCTCTCCCTCACGTAACGCTCTCTCTCTTCCCTGGCGCCTGGGCCCCACCCCACCTCTTCTTCTTCCTCCCACAAAACAGAAATGTCCGCGTACAATGTTCCCGACGTTGCTTCATTTCCAATTCCTGGAAATCAATTCTCCAGCTCACTTCACGTCCAAGGAAGATGTCCATAAATAGCAACGACTCTCCTCATCCGATTCAGAAAAAAATCCATCGCCAAATCTACCCCTACAACACGTACTCGACGTTCCAATCTCGCAGCAGAAGCACCAGTTCATCGCCGGATTTCCACGCCGGTGAGCGGTCCCGAGCCCTATCCTTTTGGGTTCCAACTTCTCTCAATCCCTAGACTCCGTTTGACATGGTTTTGTGATCCCTCTCCATCTACAGCCACCACCCCGACCACGTTGTCTTCACCGGAGCACCCAGAATATGCGAGATTCATCGCTTGGTTTTGTCCCTGTTCGTCGTCGCCGATCTTCACCGGCTCCATCACCAGACAAGCCAGTCTGCACCGCATCTCCTAGACACTTCCGCCGCCGCCAACGACCGCCGGAGCCGCCACCACCATCACGCCCGAGCCGCCCCCAACTCACGTACTTCTCCATACGTTAACGAGCTTCTGTCACTACTAGGAAAAGGGCTATAGATGGAATTGTTACTAATGGCGCACCCGACATGTGGTGCGCCATTACTATATACTAATGGCGCACCATGTGTCGGTGCGCCATTAGTGTCCAAATACTAATGGCGCACCACACCCACGGTGCGCCATTAGTAACAAATTTTTTCCATTTTTTCATCAAAACAACTAATGCGCACCAGTGGATAGTGCGCCATTACTAGTAAAACTAGTAATGGTGCACCACATCCACGATGCACCACTAGTAATTTTTTTCAAATTTTATAAAAATATTTTTCAATTTTTTTTGAAAACTACTAATGGCGCACCAGTGGATAGTGCGCCATTACTAGTTCACCACATCCACGGTGCGCCATTAGTATTTTTTCCAAATTTTGTTTTATTTTTTTATTTTTTATTTAAAAACTAGTAATGGCGCACCGTGGGCGTGGTGCGCCATTACTAGTTGAACTAGTAATGGCGCACCACATCCACGCTGCGCCATTACTAACTTGGCACAATATTTCACCAACTGCCCCCCCC
>LR738712.1:203006295-203063794 GCA_902687465.1 Secale cereale
CCCCCCCCCCCCCCCGTGGACCACCTTTTCCATTTAAAAAAAAATGAAAGGAAATGATGGAAATGTCAAAAAAAAGAAAATAAGTTTCGCATGTGATATGTGGTCTACTTGTTGGGAAAATTTACAAATATGAATTTTGACTTTATTTGCAAAATATCTCTGGAATTTAGTAAAACCGGCATAACTTTTGCATACGAACTCGGATTAAAAAGTTTTTTATATGAAAAATCATCTACTCGAAAAGTTACATCCGAATTTAGACGGGGGAACCCCGTTAAACATTTTCAAAATCCCAAAAACCAAACAGAAAAAAAGTTACGGGGCTTTTAAGATCTAGAGGCAAAAAATTCAAAAAAATAAAACTACTAGTGGCGCACCGTTTGCTAGGTGCGCCAGTAGTAACAGAATTTTATTTTAAAAAAATTTGGTTCCGAAAAAAAAATAACTTTTTTTTCAAAATATGATGCGTAATTTGACCGGGAAGATTGAAATATATTTTCAAAATTTCATCATACTCATGAACATGAACAAACTCCTAGACATCAAGAAGGTTTAATAGGATTGATATGATAGATATATCAACAAGTGCCTATGAAGTGAGCTGGTGATGGGGTTGGATAGAACTACGAAGTTAAGCGTGCTCGGGCTGGAGTAGTGTGAGGATGGGTGACCTTCCGAGAAGTTTGACCACATAGTGCGATTTGACTTGAGATTAAGCAAATTGACCCGAGATTAAGCCATAATGACCTGAGATTAAGAAAAAAAAATTCTGAATTTTTTTTTACTAATGGCGCACTTCTATGTGGTGCGCCATTAGTATGCCAAAGCACCTGGGTATATATGGCCCCCTGGGAGTGCGCCATTAGTATACCAGATACTAATGGCGCACAAGTGGTGCGCCATTTGTAAAAAATACTAATGGCGTGGCACTAATACCAGATACTAATGATGCACTACTGGTGCGCCATTAATGGCCAAAATAGGTGCACCATTAGTAGGCCTTTTCCTAGTACTGTGTTCGTTGGTTCAGTAAACAAAAAAAACTATTTTGTTGAGCTCGATCGGTTTTCTTCAGTTGATCGAACCGGCCTTCCGTTTTGTTTTATTTTTTATTTAGCCGCAGCAAACACCCCAACCAATTAGACAGTGCCACATGGCATCTGGTTGAATTCCTTTTCTTCTCTTTTTCCAGTAATTTTTCAGTCTCAAATTCTATTCCAATTCTTATTTATAGTATATCTTTTAATCTATAGATCCAATTTAGTTGATTCTTTTTCCTACAGTGTCGTAGAAATATCCTCTATCCAGAGAACCAAATGAAAAATATTTTTGAAATTTTTAAATTTTGAATTCAAACAGATCTGAATTCAAACTTCTTTAGGCCATAACTCGAGTTTCGTAACTCCGTTTTGGGTGATTCTTTTTGCAAACCGAAGCTTATTACCTGTACCTTCTGTTAAATCTGAAAACATTTATTTTTGTTGCTGTAACAATTACGTTCTGTACAAAAACTTTATTTGGGTGTTTTTCCAGTTTTTCAAAGTCTTTTATTTGTTTTCTTTTGGGATCTTTGCTTGTATACTTATGTATGTTATTGCTTGCTTACGCTAGATCATCCGAAGTGCGAAGCTTGCTACTAAGAATCTTTAGAGTTCAGCGAACGTCAGCAAGGCAAGTTCACACTTTGATCATAATTTTCAATACCCAGTTTTTACTATGCATTAGTTTCACCCTCAAAGATTGCATGAGTAGGATTGGGAACATGTGGTTATACTTTGTAGATCATGTGGTAGGAACCTATGACCTTTGATCACCTTGAGAATATTCGTTATGTCATATATTGCTAAGCCATGCTCATAGACTGGGATGGGTATGTGTGATACATGCAAGTTGCGAGTGATAATAATTAATTGTGACAACATAACGTGGCAACTTTAATACACATCTGGGTGGATAGTTTGGGGCACCTGGAGAAACCAGTGCTTGCCCAAGGGGAATCCCGGAGTACGCGTGTGATTACCCTGTGTCCGCCACCCAGGCTCAAAGGGATCATAAGATACTTCATGCCTAGAAACTTCTGTGTGCAGCCACAAGCCATTATGGGCTCTAGAATAGTTGAGTAAGTTGTGTGATCTATTTCCGTGGTAGACTAGCTTATGTAGGGGAAAATAGGTGTACCGGTCTACCCAGGGTTTGGAGGAAATACTTCAGAAAGACTATGTCTCGATCTTCCGATCGTGGAGGTGCTCGAGTTTTATGCGGAAAAGTGCGCAAACCTCTGCAGAGTGTACAAACTAATCATGATTAGCCGTGTCCCCGGTAATGGACAACTTGAGTATCTAGAAGTAAATTATTGGTTGATCTCATCAATCTATTTAATGAAATTATTGGGTTACTAATAACTTGGAATTTTTTTGTTTGAGTTGGAGGAACCTTCTCAATAATGGCATTTTAATTTATTAGTAAATAAAAATGTATTCCTTTGTTGTAGGGAAAAATTGGCTTTATGCAAAAAAATAAACTTAGAGCCTCCACCAGCTAAATTTGCATATAGAGATTGTCTTTTTCATTATTATTCTATGGTGTGAAATTGCTAGCATATTCCATGTGCTGACCTACACGGCTGTAACGTCTCATGTTGCAGAGTTTTTCCGACGAGGAGTAAAGGTGCAATAGGTCGTTGTTCCGCACTCAGTTTGCCGTGGAGTTGATGGACTCATTTACTTTTGATGCTTTCGCGGTTATTTTATCTAGATGGCCTTTGGCCATATTATTGTAATGAATACTCTTTTGAGGACCTCGATCTAATAAATTGTGTGACTGAACTCTATTATAATTCCTCGAGTACTGTGTGTGTCAGCATACCGATCCAGGGATGACACTTAAGCCCAAATACCTCGATCCATTTGGGTCGGGTCACTACAACATGGTATCAGAGCACACGCTGACTGTAGGACACGACCAGTAGGAATGAAAAACAATAGGAAGAAAACTCTATTTTATGACTTCCTTATATATCCGTTGGTCTGTACTCTTTTCTATTCATTTCTATCTCTTCTCAACTTCAATTCAATAGTTGTTGACCCCCATCACCAAGTTGCTCAGTATGATGAGATCAAGACCTATGAAGACTCCATTGACGAAGAAGAAGAAGCTAGAATTTACTTTGATTTGAGAAGATTTAGTTCAGACCACCACAATCGAATGGAGTCCAACGAATGATTGCTGTAGTATGAAGAGATCGTATCTCTTGTGGATATGACCTTACCTGTAGGTTTTGCTTGTGTGGTGTGATTTGTGTGAATTGCTTGATTTGAAGTTTTATTACTATCATAAGCATATGGGTAGTGATTTCTCTCATTAGGCCCTTATTCTATTCTAATTTCTCATCCACTCTAAACCGAACAGATGCCTCCGAGACGTGACCCGGAATTTCCGCCAGAACTTGCCCAGTTGATCCAGAACCAGAATGCCCTCTTGTAGATGCTTATCCATAATTAGAACCAGAACAACAACAACTCACCGCCACCACCCCCCGGTCGGCAACCTTACCCGTTTCCTGAGATTGAAACCACATGCGTTCTCTAGCAGCATGGAGCCGATCGTCGCACATGACTGGCTTCGCAGGATCGAAAGGGATCTGACCACTGCAGGATGCACTTTGCCGCACATCAACTAGATGGACCAACACCTTCGTGGTAGGAGAATTACACCACCACATTCCCCGTAGCAAATGTGACTTGGGATAAGTTCCAGCAGGCGTTCCGTACCGCACATGTTTTAGCCGGAGCTATGAGTCTGAAAAAGCGTGAGTTCTGCAACTTACGCCAAGGAAATCATTTTGTTGGTGATTATGTGGAGGAATTCAGCAAGTTATCCAGGTATGCTCCCGGAGACGTGGCTGATGATGCCGCTAAGCAGGAGAAATTTCTGGAGGGACTAAACGATGCTCTGGGACTTCAGTTGACCGTGGCTACCTTTAACAATTATCAAGAGTTGGTTGAAAAGGCTCTCATTCTGGAAGGCAAGCAACATCAGGTGGAGAATTGCAAGAGAAAGTATGGACATGGAAATTACAACTCTGGAGTTCAGCAAAAGCCCCCTCTATACCCCATACTCGGGAAATAATGGATCAGGATGCGACAAGTATGGTGGACACACTCACCATAACCATGGAGGACATTCACATCATGGAGGGAATGGACACAACCATAATGGCCATAGGAATGGCAATGGAAACGGAGGAAACAACAATCAGCATCACTCCAAACATGCTACACCGACAAAGAAGGATCTGAGCCACATTACCTGTTTCAAGTGCGGGAAGACCGGACACTACACCATCGAATGTCTCGAGGCGAAGAACGGGAATGGCAATGGAAGCTCTGGAATGAAGCCAAATCCTTTCACCAGAGTTCAGGTGAACCATGTCAAATGTGGAGGAAGTTTATGACCAGCCTGACGCCGTTGTTGGTAAGTTATTGATTCATTCATTTATAGCTCTTGTTCTTTTTGACACTGGTGCATCGCATTCATTCATATCAAGGGGGTTTGCGGATAAGTTTAAGTTGCCGACCGTAGCCCTTAAAACACCAATCTTAGTGAGTTCCCTAGGAGCAGAGTATATGGCTAGTGGGGGATGTTTTCAGTTGCCATTGACCATAGGGAGACACATTTTCCCCATAGACCTCATCATCCTAAAATCACAAGGATTGGATGTAATTCTAGGCATGGTCTGGCTATCCGAGTATGAAGGGAATATTGATTGTGCCAGTAAGTCAATTCTTCTCACCACCCAAGAGGGTAAACGGATCAAGTATGTGTCGAGGCATACGCCAAGGAGGACTCAAGTGAATTTGCTTTCGGGAGTTGTTCAGGAGGAAGTATCAGTTGTGAAGGATTATCCCGATGTATTCCCTGCGGAATTGCCCGGCATGCAACCGGATTGGGACTTGATTGAATTGTTACCAGGCACCGGACCAATATCCAAGAGACCGTACCGGATGCCCGCAAATGATGTGGAGAAAATTAAGAAGCAGGTTAAGGAATTATTGGAGAAAGGTTATATTCGACCGAGTTCATCACCTTGGGGAGCCCCAATGCTTCTAGTTGAGAAGCAGGATGGATACTTGAGAATGGTTGTGGATTACCATGCGTTGAATGAGGTGACGATCAAGAACAAGTACCCTCTGCCGATGATCAATGATTTGTTCGACCAGCTACAAGGAGCAAAAGTTTTCTCAAAGAGTGATCTTCGATCTGGATATCTCTAGCTGAAGATTCAAGAAGAGGATATACCCAAGATAGCCTTTACGACGAGATATGGGCTTTATGAGTATACGGTCATGTCTTTTGGTTTGACTAATGCCCCTGCTTATTTTATGAGTATTATGAATAAGGTATTCATGGAGTTGTTGGATAAGTTTGTTGTGGTATTCATTGATGACATATTGATTTACTCGAAGAATGAAGAAGAACAGAAGGAACATTTGCGCTTGGCTCTTGAGAAGCTCAGGGAACATCAGTTATATGCAAAGTTCCGCAAGTGTGAATTCTGGTTGAAGGAAGTTGGATTTCTCGGACATGTTATATCAGGGGAAGGAATAACAGTGGATCCTTCGAAAGTTGAAGCCTTCACTGAATGGAAGGCACCCACCTCAGTCGGAGAGATTCGCAGTTTCCTTGGACTTGCAGTATATTACAGAAGATTTATTGAGAATTTCTACAAGATCGCAAAGCCCATGACAGAGTTGTTGAAGAAAGATACCAAGTTTAATTGGACTGAGGAATGTGAGGCAAGTTTTCAGGAGTTGAAGAACCGTTTGGTCTCAGCGCCAGTGCTAATTCTTCCGAATATATGCATGTATTTTCAGGTGTTTTGCGATGCTTCTCGTCAGGGACTTGGAGGTGTTCTTATGCAATAAGGAAGAGTTGTTTCATATGCTTCACGTCAGCTTCGACCTCATGAGTTGAATTATGCCACACATGATTTGGAGTTAGCAGCCTTAGTTCACGCACTCAAGACATGGAGTGTAACGCTCCGGATGTAAAACTTCCTTATATGGCAATATATTCACCGTTGTCTTAATCAATTCCATTCTGGGCTCTTCCTTCATTTTGGGTTTCTTTGTTTTTGCCTTGTGCGTGTGTTGCTTGTCACCATGTCATTTTCATTATGTGCATTGCATTGGCATAGCCTCACTTGCATCCGTGTGTAGTTCCATCGTCTCCGTTCTCTCCGTTGTCCGTTTCGAGTTCCGACAGTCACACACGTGCCCGTCGCACCTCTCAAGCCTTTGTTTCGTGAGCGGGTTTAAAACATCCTCGGAATGGGCTGAGAGATGTCAAGTGGTCTTGGTATATCACCGGTAGACCCATGTCAAGTTTCGTCTTGTTTGGAGGTCCTTTCCATGAGGCTACCGTCATTGTTTAATGTTAATTTCTGCAAAGGCTGAATCTGTTAATTTTTATGCCATGTTTCCATGAGGCTACCGTCATTGTTATGCATGGTTAGAGTTGACCAATGGGTGTTCCTTCATGTATATGTTATGCTCTAGCTATCCATGGTCTTTTTTGCCATGATGGCTTTCTGTAGCTTGTTGTTTTCATGCTCTCAAGTTGCTATAAAATGTTTTTGTCAGCCTATTATCATCAAGTTCAGTTTTTCCATGTGAATAGCTAGTGTTCTATGCATCCTATGACCATGTTCTTGCCATGAGTAGCTTCACAAACATGTCTTATTGTTGTTGGCTATATTCACATGCCATGATATGCTTTGAGATGAGTTGCACAAGCTTGCAAACATGCCTACTTGTCATTGTTGCTGCCATGTCTAGTGAATTTCACTAAGTCTGAGAAATCTGTTAACTTATTGAATCTTGCCATACTTGTTTAATTGCGTTCCAGTAATTTTCGGGTGTGCTCTGAGTTCATACTTGTTGAGAATCATGTCTATTTCACCTCCATGCCTTTTGTCTTCATGTTTGGGTGTTGTAGCATAATTATACCTTGCTCCAAAGATGCCATGTTGCTGTTAACTTCAGTTCTACATTGCACCTTGTTTTGCTTGTCTTTTGCAAACTGTGCATCCGTTTCAAATGATCTTTATATCGTTTTCGAGCGAAATCTTCCCCTCTATCCAGTGGCGTGCTTGGTTGCCCAAGATGAAGTTATTTCCATCATCTTCTCCTTAGGCATGAGAGCATCCTCATGCATACGCACATCATCCTTGCATCCCATGTCATGTCTTGCATCATGTTGATTATGCATTGCACCATGATTGATCTTGTACCGTTGTTGTGCTCTTGTGTTGGGTAGAGCCGAGAGCCGGTACCGTGTTCTAGGATCTTGTCGAGACTGAGTTTGAGGAGTCGTCTTACCATTCCACCAATAACTTACCAAGCAAGATGACTGTTCCCTAATATCACCTCTATCGTTGCCTTGCTAGTTGTCTCGCTCTATAGTATTGCCTCGATGCCTATTATTGTCTTGTCAGCCTCCTATGTTGCCATGAAACAGTCTAACCGCCTTCCTAGCAAACCGTTGATTGGCTAATTACGCTATTGCTCAGCCCCTCTTATAGCGTTGTTAGTTGCAGGTGAAGTTTGAAGATTGCTCCATGTTTGGACATGTTTATTGGGATAACAAAATATATATCTTAATTAAATTAACGCACATATATATTGGTAATCGGTGGAAGGCTTGGCCTTCTGCTTGGTGTTTTGTTCCACTCATGCCAACTTAGGACCCGATAAACCGGTGTTATGTTCCGTGATTTTGCGTTCCTAATACGGTAGGGGTTTATGGGCACCCGCTTGATAATTGGCTCTGCTTAAAACTTTTCCAGCAAGGCCCAACAGTGGTACTACCATTTGCCTAACAAATAAAAACTTGCATAGGGAGTTATAAACCCGAGTTCTTAATCAACCCCCGGGCCAGAGCTCCTCATGAGTGTTTGTCCTTGACTACAGACATGATTTTAAGATCCCTTTGTTTAAGTGCAAATGGGTCAATCCATCAGGAGGCAGGATACAAGTCGACCCAGAGTACGGAATGACAACAGTGGATCTGAACAATCTTGGGTACATAGACGAACCGTTCGTCCTTGCCAATGATGTGGCGCAGGTTTTCTATGTGAAGGACATGTCTACAAGAACTAAAAAAAGAAAAGATATGGAAGCGAACACATCAAATGATGACCCAAATCGCCACATAGTTCTTTCAGGAAAAGAGACATCGTGGGAGTGGAGGACAAGACAGACATGATGTGCATCCAGTTTTTGTCGTAACCCTCTCAACTTCTTAGCACATGCTATGTGGGTGAAATGATGATGCCATGCCAACTTTCAACCTTTTCAGAGTTCATTTGAAATGCTTTTCAATTTCAGGGTCATATAGCTCAACCAAATCACTAAATGCATGAAAAATAACAAATGAAGTCGGAAAGGGTTGAAAAATGATGATGTGGCTTTAAATGGTCCATTTTGAACACAGAAAAAGTCTGGAGTTCAAATAAGTTCAAAAAAGGTTGAAAGTTTTTGTTTTTGTTCAAAACATTAAAAGCAAAAAGGATTTTCTTAGAATTTAAGCAACTAAAAGCAAAAGGAATCAACTAAAAAGCTTTTATAAACCTCTAGTATTTTTGAAACTAAAATTATATAAAATTTATGAAACTAAAATTATCTAAGAATTGTATGTTGAAAACATCAAAAATCTATTTTTATAGTAAAGTTATTCAAAAACTCGTGATTCACGGAAATTTCAAAAAAATCAAATTTGAAAACTAATGGCACTAACCTAAAGTTTATAATTTTTGTGACCTAAAAGCAAAAAAATAAAAAAAATAATGCAAAAAAAATTAAAAAATTTAAAAACATGCCGACTACTGGGCCACCACGGCCTGAATACGACTAGAAACCCAACCAGCTAGGTGGGCCAGGATTCAGGCCCGCAGCAGGCCCAATAGGCCCACAGGCATGTAAAGAAAGGTTAGCCCCATAAGCCTACTGCAGAGAGGAGCTCGACAGCTCAGGCGCAGTGCACCTTATAAACAGGTGCGGCTCTCTCTCAGCTAGCGAGGTAGAACTAAACTCCCACCACCACAACGCTGTGCAAGGCCTTTGGTCCCCGTTGGTAGCACCAACCGGGACTACCAACTGGGACCAATGGCGGGCATTGGTACCGGTTCGTGGCACCAACCGGGACCAATTCCACCCTTTAGTACCGGTTGGTGCCACCAACCGGGACCAAAAGTCCCAGTTTCCCGCCCTTTGGGCTGCTGAAAAGAGGCCTTTGGCTCCGGTTGGTAGCACGAACCGGGACTAAAGGGTGCATTGGTCCCGGTTGATGCTACGAACTGGAACCAATGGCTTTCCTATATAAGACCACACTTAGCAGTTTTCCCATTCACCGTTCTTCTTCCCTCTGATGCCGTGCCGAATAGCACGACGCCGCCAGGCTGCCGCACCAGCCCTCGGCCTCTCTCTCGCCGACGCCCTCGCTGGTGCCCTGCCACGGCCCGCCCCCGCCGTCCGCCGTCCCACCGGCGCGGTCCGTGCGTGGCCCCTACGCCTCGGCCGGCCCGCCGCCCCACTATCACCGTCCGCGCATCGCGCCTCCCGCCCTCGCCACGCCGGCCCCTGCCCCGGCCCGCGCCCCCACCATCTTCGTCGTTGCCGCCCCCAATGTGAGCCGCCGCCGCCACGGCTGTTCGGGCATTTTTTTCATTTTTTTTTCGTTCATATAATGTGTATTAATTTTTTTGTTCATATCATTTTTTCATATATATAATGTATATATGTATGTATGCAAAAGTTGTTGTAGAATATCATATATATAATGTATAATTTTTTTGTTCATATCATTTTTTTGGTGATATTATTGTAGAATATGCTAATATTGTTTGTATGTTCATATGCAAAGATTATGTTCGTATGTAATTTTTATGGTTTTTTCTGTTGTAATTTTGTTAATAAAGTTTTAGGATGAAAAGAAAGAAGAAGAAGAAGAAAAAGGAGGAGGAGAAGTTGCGCTTAGTTTTAGGATTATTTTAGTTTATGTTTAGGTTAGGAAGAAGGAAAAGAAAAAGGAGAAGAGGAGCAGGAAGAAGAGGAGAAATAAATAAGTTTTTAGATGTATAATATATGACGATGATGATGTAATTTTATTCGATGATATATGATGATGTAATTTTGTCAATATACCCTTGCTCGATAACTTCGATATGAGGGGGGTCGATCTATATCTACCCCCTACCCTATAACATTTTTTTACGTATATGTCATCGTTCTCGATATATATATACCCCTCCCTGATAACGTCAACATGAGGGGGGGGGAGGGGTAGCCGAGGTGTCGAGGGCTGCTGAGGGTTCGAGGGTTGAGGGTTCGAGGGGGTCGAGGGTCACCGAGGGGTCGAGGGGTCGCCGAGGGGTGGAGGGTCGATGGTTCGAGGGTCATCGAGGGGCTGAGGGTTCGAGGGTCGAGGGTTCGAGTGCCGTCGATTGGTCAATTTTGTCGATATACCCCCTCCCCGATAACTTGGACATGAGGGTTCGAGGGTCGAGGGGGTCGAGGGTCGCCGAGGCCACCACAAACCCTAGAGAAGCGTCGAGGCCACTAATATATTCGTTTTGTCATGTTTGTATAATAATTGCCATGATGTAATATTTGCAGAAACTATGGACATAGGTAGAGACGAGGTAGCAGAACAGGTGTTGGGGGACATAATCGCAGACGGAGCTGTTGTCGAAATGTATATCAGCATCGACTACGATGGTCATTTGGAAGGACACAGTGATCCAATGGAGGAGGTAACACATGATTATGAAGGCTCCGGTGATCCAATGGAGGAGGAAACACATGATTATGAAGGCCCCGGTGATCCAATGGACGAGGAAACACATGATTATGATGGCTCCGGTGATCGATTACCGGTGGAAGAAGGACACGGTGATGACGGCTCCGGTGACGGAACGGAGTCCGACCAGGTATATATGTATTCATTAAGCATGTGCTGACACTATAGCTAATTGATGCATTGAATGTTTTGGTATATATGTACACGTATTAACTCTCTTCTTTCTTCTTTTCTAGCCCTCCAGATCGAGCCAAAGTTCGGTAAAGACATGAGGCCTGAAGAAAAGGTTGCGCCAGGATGAAAAGTTCATCATCAAAGAAATCGGGCGCGATGGCCTACCGAGTCAACCCAGGAAGGCCAAGGATGCATTTAGTGCTCAGTGCGGGGTTGTTGTTAGGGACATGACCCCGATCAGCACCCACCTATGGTACAAGCCTAAGAACGAAGACCCTCAGGTGTCTTATGTCAACGATATGCAGAAAAATGATCTTTGGACCGCGCTGAAGTACAATTTCACCCTACCGCGACAGGAGGATCCGGAGAAGCCAGTTATAGAGGAATTGGTCAAGGCGGACGCTCTTAAGAAGATGGGGGAGCTATTCAGGAGGTGGAAGAATGAGCTGAATGCAAAGTTTGTCGTAAGAAGGAAGACTCCAGAATTCACCGGCCGGTTTGAGAAGATCAGAGATCACTGTGACGCATTTGTGGCCCACAAGAAATCAGAAAAGAGTAAGCAGATGTCAGAGAGAAACAAGAAAAATGCTGCAAAGAAGCTGTATCACCATCGCACGGGGTAAGGTGGCTACCTCAAAGCCCGGCCGTTGTGGGACAAGGCCGAGAATGACTTGATTGCTAAAGGGATCGAACCACAGACATTACACTAGCCAGACCGTTCAAGGACTTGGTTCTTTGGAGTTGGTTGAACCTTGGACCCTGT
Organism: Secale cereale; assembly: GCA_902687465.1. NCBI lineage: Eukaryota > Viridiplantae > Streptophyta > Magnoliopsida > Poales > Poaceae > Secale > Secale cereale. The sequence goes on from LR738712.1 coordinate 203,018,090, forward strand.
AATAGGTAAGTGCGTTTTACGAAGGAGCAACTTGCAATACCCATAAGGCAACTTCAGTTCTATATCGAAGCTGCGCAGCAAGGGACGTTCGTTCCCGACAGAGAGAACGACGAGCTCACAATGGCCATCGGGAATCCTGAGCACCCTGAATGGACACGAGGCACACCAGGCTCCCTTTTGTGGAAGGTTGAGTTTCCCGACGCAGGCGGTTACAAATTCCGAGAGAGGAAGAAGAAAGTGGATGAGACCATTTTGCAGGCGCTGCACGCAAGACTAAAAGCGCTAGAGGACGAACGAGAAGAATCTCGCAGCAAGCAACTTGTCGAAGCTACCCTCAAAGCTACCCCGCCATCTCAATGGAAAAGCAGCGTGGCTTCCACCATGCTGCCTGAGGAGCCTGTCTTGGATGCTCCAACTGCTAGCTACCCTGTGGATGATATCAAGGAGTCTCAACATTGCCACCTTATGACGCAATGGATGCAATTCAACGTTAAAGCGGCTGTTGGCTCTGTTTATCCTTCGGAACCCGGCGCAACTTTTCACTGTCGTCCAATTCCAGAAGGATATGCTAGGGTGATGGTGGATCAAATAGCGGAGGGGTTTGAGGATCTCGAGCTTGACCACCCTATTGCTGGAGGAGAGACTCGGCTGGGTTCTTCTCTGAAGACTCCATGCCTACGGCGGAAGGACCTCATCAACCTTGTGAACAGGACGCATCCGGCGAGTCAGCGCACTCCACCTCCTCCTCCGGTAAGGGATCAGCGCACTCCATCTCCTTCTCTGGGTGATCTGGCACGTGGAGGCACTCCGCCTCCTTCTCCACCTGCGCCAGCGCGTCCGAGCAGCCCGCCTCCTCCTCCGCCTGCGCCGGCGAGTTCGAGCAGCCCGCCTCCTCCTCCTACGCATGCGCGTCCGAGCAGCCCGCCTCTTCCTCCGCCTCGTCAGCAAGGCGTGAAGAGAGCCGCCGACGCTCCGACTGCTCCGACGCGTGGTAGCACCCCACCTCCTCCTCTGCCTCGTAAGCAAGAAAAGAAGGCAGCCGCTTAGACTGCTCAGGCGTCTAGTAGTACAACCAGAGGCAGGAGGCAATACAGATACGGTCCATCTCTCAGGCCCTTAGAGAAATTACCATACAAGTGGACCGACGAGGAGAACGCGGAGATAAGTAAAGCCGAAGTGAAGGCCTTTTTTGCAAAGAAAATGTACCTCCAAAGCAGAAGATAGATCTGGCGAGAGCGAAGTGCAATATTGATGCCCTGAAGAAACCACCACTGTCTCTGCCGAAAAGCAACTATGAGCGCATTACTCAAAAGTCATATGTCGAAGCATCACGGTCGGGAATTACTTGGAGTGATCAAAGGTTAGCACAGAAAAAAAGTGGGTAACAAATTCCCCAGCTCGGCGAACAAGATAACCAATCGCGCCTCCCGCTCAAGGTGCCTAGTGACATCGTCCCTCATCATCCGGGGATGGCGCCCTGTACCAATCTTGTAGATTACGTGTCCGATGATTTACTTCCTGATGTGTTATAGGTGGATGATCACAAATACCAGTACGGGAAGCCTCTCGCCAAAGATCCCAGAACTCTAACCACGATGATGCGAAGATTGCATGACTGGCACATGGAAACTTGCAGAGACTTTGGTGGCCAGGATGCTCTGATGCTGAAAGTTACAGAGGAGCACAACCTCATTGGAATTGATCTGTTGTATGTTACATTTGAGGAGTTCTTCAATACTTTCAATCAGAAGGCCCTCGATAAACCATCGATCACTTGCTAATGTCTATAAGTACTAGTCCTTTCATTAATTAAGTCTCTATTTATAGCTCAGCTCTTCATATTGCAAGTATACTTCATTGCAAGTATATATAATTATCCTCACTATATTATGCTGGTTGAAGATCGTCGAATGTAGAAAAGCTTATATCTACGATATTGGCTTCATTAACAAAAATCTCATAGATGAATATCAGGTAAAAGATCATTCAAAAGAAGCCGCCAACTTGCTACAATCGTTGATACTAAATGAAAACAAAGATAAAATACTCTTTCCTTACAACTTCAAGTGAGTGTTATTGTCTTGTGCATATTCAGTTTCCCTTAATTATATATTACTCGAGGTTATAGTAATTAATGTAATTGATGAGTTGTATGCATGCTTGCGCAGTTTCCACTATATTCTCCTAGAGATTAAGCTTGAGGATAGACTAGTAACCGTCTTAGACTCGAGACGAAAAGATCCCAAGGAGTATGCGGACATGTATAAAATGCTCAACAAGTAAGTTCAATCGATCATTACCACACCATATTGGCAACTTTGTTCATTTTCCTGATATAAAGTAATTGTTTTCTTTGTCTCGCAGTGTTTGGAAAGAATTCGCCAAAAAAGTTCTGGCAATGCCGCGGCAACTGCGATGGATTTACCAGAAAGTAAGTACTCCTAGCTAGCTAGTTCCGCGCATCTCCTGTTGACTCTAGCTAAACTTTTATCAATGCCTTTATAATGCTTCATTATCAGTTTGATTGACCTCTATTTCTTGTAAAGTGCTTGTGGCAGGAAGCCAGGAATATTTACTGTGGATACTACATCTGCGATTTCATCTACAACGCAACAGCCAATAATAGGCGGGGCTACTCTAAAAGACAATTTGAGGTGAGTAAGCAAAACATTTGACAATTTTATTTTATTACCATCATTTTTGTTGAGTTTAATTCACATATATATATATATGTATTAACCCCCTTCTTCAAATTAGATGTGGCAGATGCGGGATGAATTCCTACCACAAGATCGCATATGGGAAATTCAAGAGGAATTGGCGGGATTCTTTCTAGATCACGTCATCAATAAAGCCGGAGAATTCCATCCGGAATATGATTTAAGATGTTAGGGAATTGTAGTAAGAAATCTGATATTGTATGTATGCAGCCAGTAGCGTCGCATAGATATACAAAAACTTTTTGTTCGACCTATCTCTCAGAGAAGAAGGAGAGACGTCGATCTTCTGTACTTAATGGTTTCCTTCATTTGCTTACTAGCTACCGTGTTGAGTCCTCCGATCTATATGTATATATATAGAACGTAGCGTCGACCAAGCACGGAGATAAGAGAGGACACTTCTCTCTATTAGCGGTCTAACACAATATATGAAACCCCTAAATTAACCCTACAAACCCCCCCAAACCCCCTCCCCCATTTCAAAAAAAACCAAAACCCGAGCCACTGAACTTCTGACGCGTGGAAGATTATTTGTCCCGGTTGGTGCTACCAACCGGGACAAAAGGCCCCCTGCCTGGGCAAGCCGCAGTGGCCACGTGGAACACCATCTATCACGGTTGGTATAAGAACCAGGACTAATGGTCTAGAGCATTTATATAGACCGTTTAGTCCCGGTTCCCCAACCGGGACTAATGGCCCTTACGAACCTGGATAAATGGACCTTTTTCTACTAGTGGGACAGTGACGTATTGATCTTCCGAGCCAGGGCATGACCCAGGAAAGTGTGGCCGGCCATATGGGATCGAGCGTGCTGGGTAATGTGGTACACCCCTGCAGGGAAGTTAATCTATTAGAATAGTCGTGTCCCTCGGTAAAAGGACGACCGGGAGTTGTACTCCGACCTCATGACAACTAGAACTGGATACTTAATAAAACACACCATTACTAGTGCCAGATGCAACCCGGTGATCGTTTTCCCACACGGCAACGAGGGGAGGATCGCCGGGTGTGTTTATGCTATATGATGTTACTTGGTGAACTTACCATCTATCCTATTCTACTGCTGCAAGACGGAGGCTACGAGAAGCGAGGATAGTTGCTACTTTCCAGCTACTCTCTTCTACTACTGTAAGATGGAGGCTGCCAGAAGCGTAGTCTTTGATAGGATTAGCTATCCCCCTCTTATTCTAGCATTCTGACGTTCAGTACACAGATTTTACCCCTTTATACAAATACCATTGCATATGTAGTGTAGATCCTTACTTGCGAGTACTTTGGATGAGTACTCACGGTTGCTTTGTTCCCCTTTTCCCACTTTCTCCTTTCTTCTCGGTTGATGCAACCAGCTGGTGGAGTCCAGGACCCAGAGGATCCCGAGGATGTTTCTATGTGGAGTTCGGCTTCGAGGAGTAGTTAGGAGATCCCATCCAGGAGGCCTTGCCTTTTCGATCGTTGTTTCTTTTGTGCTAGCCTACTTAGGCAAACTTGTTTAACTTATGTCTGTACTTTGATATTATTGCTTCCGCTGTCTCTTGTGTATTCGAGCTATGTATTCAAGCCCTCGAGGCCCCAGGCTTGTAATATAAAGCTTGTATTATTTTAATTTGTGTCTAGAGTTGTGTTGTGATATCTTCCAGTGAGTCCCTGATCTTGGTCGTACACATTTGCGTGCATGCTTAGTGTACGGAAAAATCGTGGGCGTCACAAGTTGGTATCAAAGCCGACTGCCTGTAGGAACCCCCTTTCCAACTCATTGGCCGAAGTTGAGTCTAGTCATTGCAAAACTTTTACTAACATGGTTGTGTGGCTTACGGGCCCACGTCGCCATTGGGTGGTATTAGGATCTTTTATTCCTCATCTTTACTCTAGGAATCCTATCTCTCTTCTACTCGGGTTAAATGATTTTGCTAAAATTTGACTTTAGGTGCTCGAAAATACTTTCGCCCAGAGAGCCCCTCACTCCAGATGATCGCTTGCCGCAAAAAAAGATTCTGAAGATACTCTATGATGTTCTCGCGGGGCTTTGTGCCCCTTGCTTTTGCAATTCCATACCATCGAAATATCCCTATGGATAAATACTTACACCTGCCGCTCTTACTTTTATTCCCAGTTTATCTTGTTAATTAAAGGATACCCCAGGATTATCTCTATTATTTCGAGAATACTTTGTACCTACTGCCTTGTGGTTCCTCGCCACCTGAATACCCCTACGGATAATTCCTCGCACTTAGCGAGTATCCGCTCATTCTCCGTTGATCATGTATTTCAGAAAAGTCTTTGAAATACCATTCGGTCTTCCAAAAATCCTGAGCAGCCTATTGCTCTTGAAATTCTTGCCTTCTTTCATTATGGCTAATTCCAAATGACTAGTAGTCTTCCTTAACATCCCTTGTCTTAGCCATTTTGAGCCTATTGATTCTATGTGTGCGTATGCACGCAGTCTGTAGCGACCACGATCCGATTGGACAAAAGTCTCTGTGTTCTGTGTCATCCCTGGATCGGTATGCTGACACACACAGTACAGACAGGATTTATAATAGAGGTAAATCACATGTATTATGTAACGTAAATACTATTACCTCAAATCGATCATAGCGGAAGCAACAACGTTGTGGATTCCCATCAACACCAACGGCAAGGTTGAGTGTAGAAATCGTAACCCCTAACGTATCACTTACTCGTCATAAGATAATCCTGCAACATAAAACGTTGCAGCCCGAAAACGGTTCAGCACATGGAATGTACTGGCAAATTCACACTGTAATGATAATGATGAATAAGCCTATGACTACATGCATATTTGGCTGGTGGAGGCTGTAAGGTTAAGTTTTTGCGTAGCCAATTTTTCCCTACTTCAAAGGAATGTATTTTAATTAACTATCATGGTAGTTGAAACATTGTTGAGAAGATAGACATCCTCTCAACCCCAATTAAAATAATCATTAAACCAAACAATATTAAATTAGAGAGTGATGAGATCAGCAAATAATCCACTTCTAGATACTCAAAGATGTCCATAACCGGGGTCACGGCTAATCATGATCAGTTTGTACACTCTGCAGAGGTTTGTGCACTTTTCCCACAAGACTCGATCGCCTCCGTTTGGTTTCTCGCACTGCATGGTGTTTGAGAAACGGACGACCGAGACATAGTCTTTCAGAAGTGCTAGCACCTTACGATCGAGCGGACCGTACCAACCTACATCCCCTACATCTGCTAGTCCACCACTGTAAGAGTTCGCACAACTTACTCATACTATGCTACAGCCCATAATAGCATTGTGGTTGCACACGGAAGTTTCTAGTATGAATAATCTCATGATCCCTTTGAGCCTGGGTGGCGGTCCAAAAGAAAAACAGGGAATCCTGGAATACCCAGATGCCTCAATCCACCCAGATGTGTATTAATGTTGCCACCTTAAGTTGAACCATTAATTAAACAATCTCACATCTGTCATGGATTTCACTCACCCAATCCACGTCTACGAGCATAGCATGTCCTAGCAGCAAACGTAGAAGTAACTCCCAAGGTTTTGAATGTAATGCAGGTAATAGGTACTACCACAATCTACTTCCCAATCCCACAAGTTAATTAATCCTACTCATGCAGTGTGTGAGGGTTGGACTAATGCAATGAAAACTGGGTAATTGGAAAGCATGAGCAAAGTGTTACGTGCCTGCAATGTTGATGAAGATGATTCGCACTCAAAACTCTTGATAGATCTACTCGTCACACTCCAGTCAATCTATCGTAAGCAAGCAATAGTAACCACACATAAGCAATCACTCGGAAAGATCGGACATAACGAATAAACACTTCGGGAAACTTCGAAAACAAACGAATGACTCTTGAAACATAATTTTTTTTTCCAACATTACCAAAATTATGTGAGTTTGGCCTTATCAGACAGTTTAGGTCAAGAGCTTCGATTTGCCAAAAGAATCAACTCAAACGGAGCTACGAAACTCAAGTTATGATCAAACAAATTTGAATCTAAAACTAGTTGAATTCAAATTTTAAAACTTTCAAAAACTTGTTTGAGTCGTATTACTGGAAAGAGGGCTTCGTGACGAAGACGTGGGCGTTGGTTTCGTTGGATTTCGACCAACAGGTAAAAAGATATGGCCGTTTGAAGTGTAGGGACTATTCTGTAAATAAAATATTCACATCTAGGTCCCTGGCTGAAAATAAAAGAAAAAGAAAAACTATCGAGCGAACGCTCGCTATTAGGTCTTAACCAGTGAACGTTCACTGTATAACTAAACCCTAAAAAAATAAACCGGTCTAAATCTAATAACCTAACTAAATAGAAAACCGAAGCGGGTTTACCTATGGTTTTTCTCTCAAAAGGACCCTTGGTTCAGGCGAACCGGACCGGGGCAGATCGGTTTTCCGGCCGGCGGTGAGCTCCGGCTGGCGAGGTTGCGGCGGCGGCGCTGGGCATGCGGCGAGGCGCGGCTGCGGGGCAGCGGCGGCTGCGCGAAGCGGCGAGGCAGGCGAGAGGGCGATGGGAGGCATCGGCGGCGGCTAGCTGCGGCAAGCACGGCGGCGGCGGCGGCAAAGTGCGCGGCGGCGGCGGTTGCGTCAGGCGGCGGCGTGGAAGGTGCGGCGGCGGCACGCGAGAGCGACGGGAGAGTGGGGCTGCGGCTTTGGCATTTATAGGAGGAGGGAGTCGGCCTTGCTTGGGGAAGGGGTCCGCCGGAGGAGTGTCCGGGGCGGACACGCCCGGCAGCGGCGGTGTTCGTCGTGGCGTCGGACTCCCGTCGGGAGCTCGGGGACGAGCGGCTGGGTCGGCTGAGCCGTGGCCTGGCGACTAGCTGGGCCGGCCCAGTTCGGTCTAGGGGATAATTTTTTTTCTTTAAACAACTATTTTTTTTAAACAGACAGAAAAACGAATAAAATCAAAATAAATAAAAATAACCTATAGGCATATAATATATCAAAATTTGCAGAAAAATAATTCCTACAAGATGAACATTTTACTATTGTCAAATAAAATGTCCACAAAATCTAATAAATCAAAAGGTTCTACTGCTGCAATAAAAACCAAATAAAAATCATTTTTAAAATACCAAAAGACTTCAAATTTATTTCTCTCCAATTTTCTGCTGTAGGGAATCATGTTACCCTATTTTCCATGTAATTTCTTTTTGGAGAAAAATAATTTGAATAAAACCCAAATAACTCAATTATTTGAAATTGAGTTGTAGAAAATTCAGAAAAACCTCCAACTCATATTTCCTATAATTTGAAGAAGTCATTTTATCTTCTCTCTCGAAAATCATTGAGTTGCTTATAGTTTCTGAATTCAAAATATTTCGAGGATGAAATTCAAAATCCTTCCAAAGCCCTTTATCATTTAAAATAAATGGAAGAAGTCATATTATCTTCACTCTAGGGTTTTGTGTTTGAAAAAAATTTGAATTCCCTCGGAGATCAAAAGCAAAATGAAAGTTTTGGGAATGTCATTTTATTCCCTCTCATTTAACTTTCAAAAGTTTCAAATTTCACTCTATTTCACTCAGCACATGAAACAGCAATCAAATCTATCTATTTATTATAACATTCCAAAATTTAGAATTTTGGGATGTTACAAACCTACCACACTTAAGATGAATCTCGTCCTCGAGATTCGGAGAGGCTAGCAAGAAATAGGTTAGGGTTTGGGGGTCTCCTAACAAATCCAATGATTGGTATGGTCTAGGGTGCTACCACACTTAGGAACAAGGATACTGTTCCATCAAAACTCAGGTACTCCATCCTTTGGGTTAACGGTGTCGGTCTTCTCTGATCTTCAGGGTAAATCCTTCTCTGGGGCTCTTTCGGTAGTGGCAAAATTGCTGTCCTCAACTCCTTGTATCCTTTCAACTTGATAAGGTTCTTTCGAGACAGGTTCTTAGCTGACAGGTCTGGCGCCAATACTAAACAAATATCGATATCTCATGGTGGTCATCAACCAAATTCACATGGTCCCTGCAGAAAATGGGTCTGGGCTTCATCCTCACCGTATATCCTACGGTTGGCAGCAGCATGCCGTGTACAAGGGAAAAATTCCTATGCCATTCTAAGGCTTAAACAAAGTTTTGACATCATCGTCTCTCTACTATAGGTAAGTAACTTAGATTTACCATCCCATATAACAGAGGCGAACAATAGGAGTAAGTCGGTATGGTGATCAATCCATCCCGCACCCAAATCATTACCTTGTATATGGTTTAGTGAATCTCGCATTTTAACACTCGGTCATCCTCACAAGCATTGCAGAATTTCATCTTGTCAACGAACTGAGTTCGGATTTATCCATTGATTCTGCAAGCCAATCAAACATCTAACGTTTTCACAACCCTCGGGTTTACGTAACCACCTATAAGATCGTCAGTTGATTAGGTCGTAACTTCTTCCAGGGGTTTTCCTTCAGCAAGAGTGTGCTTGCTTTCTTGACAGGTCCTGGGGCCTGTCGGTTATGGCTCATCTTACCACTAGTAACACTTTGTCTCATCATCGGGTTGCAACTGATCATTCTTCCGACATCCAACTTCCTTGGCTTTGTTAAATCCATGCAATTATACCTTACTTCTCTGTGGGTATAACTACGATGTAATTACTCAGACTCATCCTTAGGCAATCCACTCCAAGTCTGACGTAACGAACCACTTGCTAGCGTATTCGGGTAACGATGTTGGATTCTACCACACTTAAAATGAATAACACTAGTTTTCTTCAAAATCTCCTTCCATGCATCATGTCTTCACTCATCACTATAGAGTAACAACTCATAAAAACCAAAATCAATACTAGGCTGCTAACTTCACCGATTGTCAACTTACTATGGTCTACTACATTTCCATTGCAGGCTACAACTCCAATACTTAGCACAAAACACCTTCTTCTTGGTACAATCTATATCAAAATGCACTGCTTTACTACAGGAGATACACATAACTATAGACAAGTCTCGTGGTTCCCTTATAATTACGTAGCCTCCTTTGGTCCTCGACTAAAGGGTCCAAGTCAGAACTTGTATATCCATAACTCAATCCTTGGGGTCACTGTAGTTCCATACTCCAGGATTACACCCTGGCAAAATCCAATCATACTACTTTCCTTCATACTCTTGGGGTCAGCTTCATATCAAAATAAACTCCAACTTTTTGTGCAAACTCTACTCCTTGGAGCAACACTTTCCTTTCTATTGGTCCAGGGTTCACTCAATAAGGTTCAACTAAACAAAATGCACTGGTTCATCCATAATCCATATTTTCCTCATATCAAATCATGTATTACTACTTGAACCAGTATTCACTACTCCAGTTACAAAGGTGCTTCACTACAAATGTTTCCATCCACATAGTGGGGTATGGTCAAACATTCCTCCCATCTTCATTCCATTCGTCCTAGCTAAGGGTGCTTCAATCCCACTGGAATTGTGCTACGTGATACTTAAAATCATCAATCTTTGGCTTCATACTACTGGCTGTGTGCTTCATCTCCACCATCTTTGCATGCATCATACTCAGGCATCCCTGGGTATAACGAAGTCTTGCTTCGAGTATTTCTCCAATTTGACATATGGCCTCCATAGCAGCTTCACGAACAGAATCGAAGAACGTTGTTCGTGGTACTCGGGAGATGAAAAAGTATTGACCCATAGTATTTGGGCAAACTCCTTTCACACGGTGGAGGTGTACCTCCACGTACCAAAGTTCAACTCCATTCTCCATGAAGGGATAACCCTTGTAAACTGCATCTCCTTCCAGTTGAATATGCTTCATCATGTCCTTCGGGATCTTTGGATAATCCTGATCACTAGTCAGGGTCACGATGGTTTCCGGGCCTTTGAGAAAAGACTCGTAAAGGGTTGTCATCTGTAGTCATAAGACAAAAGGGTTCTCAGGACAACATACGGACATCCTTGGTTAAAACGGGATCTTTTGTCCGAGAAAGGTTTTGGGGTCAACTTCTCCATGGGTTCTAGGTTTTAGTCAGGGTGAGAATAGCAAGAGAGGCACTAACATTCATCCAACAACTCATAACATCTCCTTCTTAGCTTCCAATATTTCAACTTCCATTGCTTCACGAACTATTACAATGTTATTTCCATACTCAACTCAACATTGTAATAAAGGGTATTCCATATCTGGCTACATGCTTCATTCTAATTTCCAGATCTCAACTACTTTGATCATCCTTCCTGCGGTCTGAACTTCTCTTGGCGAAATGCTCTTCTTCCTTGTAGTGTAAACTAATATCATAAGACAATCTAGGGACTTCATAGTGGCTGTCCTGGTTCTCTATATTTTCCGCTTCCTGGTTGGGCAGTTGCTAGCATAATGACCTAAATCCCTGCACCGGTAACATGTGATGTCACTCAGGTCCTTTTCCGCAGAATTTGGGTTCTTCTGGGGACACATGTTCTTCCTCTTACTTGACTTCTTCGTTCCTATCAATTCTTCTATCTTCTGTGGATCAAACTCCACTTCTTTTGTCGGGAAGTCTCCCAGATACTCATGGCTTTCCTTTGTGCATTACTGTGAAAGATGTCCTTTCTCTCCACATGAGTAGCAAGCACGGGAATAGTATATGTCTAGTCCTTCTCCATCAGGGTCGTCAATATCTTCCTCCATCACGGATTCCCTTAGGGTTTCCTCGAGGACTTCTTTCATTGCTTCTTTCTTCTGCTAGACAGCTCGTTGCACCATGGGGAAAATGTGGCACTAAGCAGGGTAGTGGGTAGTTCCTTCACACAAGAAACAAGTAATCTGCCTAGTTGGGCATTCTTCAGCTAGGTGACTTCCTTCACAATTAGGACATTCATCCTTGTGCTCCTCCTGGGTGTGTCCTATTTCTCCACAAATCCTGCAGGCACAAGGCTTCTTCTTCGGACTGTCACCACGCTCTGTGATGAGTTGGGATCTCAACAGGGTCTTCTTGGATTCCTTCCAATTTTCTGCTCTATTACATCCTCGTAGGTCTTGATGCACCTTCCACCATGTTGCAGCACTTTTTGTAAAGTACTGGAGAACGTATTGAACTTCATACTTCCTTTCAACTAAATTCTTCCTGAAGTGGTCCTCCATGTTTTGTATCCATAGGTCTGCCTCGGGTTGGGTCATTTGTCCAGAGACTTCAAGCCTAGCTTCAGTCATCCTCTATTGGGTCCAAGGTTTTGGGATGAGATTCAGAAGATATAGAGAGGGACACTCAATACAAGCAAAAGTTTTTAAAAGACGGGTTTTGGTTTGTGGCCGTCAGAAAACATCAAACAGATGACGGCTCACAATCGTCGTATCTAACGTAAGTACATATCAGGGGTTTGGTCTTCTAAAGGTCATCATATCTTCAAAGTTGTCAACTCTTCAAACCTTCGGAGTATCCGTTGTTGTAGCTTCAACACTTCCAATGTATGGTAAAATCCTCTTTACTCCGAAGTGATCCAAATGGTAAAAGGGTATTATCTAACTATTTAAGGTCAAAGGGAAGACTTGACAAAGCCCAGAAAAGAAGAGAGATAAGAATCTTTTTGAAAAAGATAGTTTTAGAGGAATCATTTCCTATGGTTTGGCCAGTTTCTAGGGTCACGTCCTACAGTCAACATGTGCGCTGATACCATCTTGTAGCGACCACGATCCAAATGGACCGAAGTATCTGTGTTCTGTGTCATCCCTGGATCGGTATGCTGACACACACAGTACAAACATGATTTATAACAGAGGTAAATCACATGTATTAAGTAACGTAAATACTATTACCTCAAATCGATCATAGCGGGAGCAACAAGGTTGTGGATTCCCATTAACACCAACGGCAAGGTTGATTGTAGAAATCGTAACCCCTAACGTATCACTTACTCGTCGTAAGATAATCCTGCAACATAAAACGTTGCAGCCCGAAAACGGGTCAGCACATGGAATGTACTGGCAAATTCACACTGTAATGATAATGATGAATAAGCCTACGACTACATGCATATTTGGCTGGTGGAGGCTGTAAGGTTAAGTTTTTTATGTAAAGACAATTTTTCCCTACTTCAAAGGAATGTATTTTAATTAACTATCATGGTAGTTGAAACATTGTTGAGAAGATAGACATCCTCTCAACCCCAATTAAAATAATCATTAAACCCAACAATATTAAATTGGAGAGTGATGAGATCAGCAAATAACCCACTTCTAGATACTCAAAGATGTCCATAACCGGGGACACGGCTAATCATGATCAGTTTGTACACTCTGCAGAGGTTTGTGCACTTTTCCCACAAGACTCGATCGCCTCCGTTTGGTTTCTCGCACTGCATGGTGTTTGATAAACGGATGACCGAGACATAGTCTTTCAGAAGTGCTAGCACCTTACAATCGGGCGGACCGTACCAACCTACATCACCTACATCTGCTAGTCCACCACTGTAAGAGTTCGCACAACTTACTCATACTATGCTACAGCCCATAATAGCATTGTAGTTGCACACGGAAGTTTCTAGTATGAATAATCTCATGATCCCTTTGAGCCTGGGTGGCGGTCCAAAAGAAAAACAGGCAATCCTGGAATACCCAAATGCCTCAATCCACCCAGATGTGTATTAATGTTGCCACCTTAAGTTGAGCCATTAATTAAACAATCTAACATCTGTCATGGATTTCACTCACCCAATCCACGTCTACGAGCATAGCATGTCCTAGCAGCAAACATAGAAGTAACTCTCAAGGGTTTGAATGTAATGCAGGTAATAGGTACTACCTCAATCTACTTCCCAATCCCACAAGTTAATTAATCCTACTCATGCAATGTGTGAGGGTTGGACTAATGCAATGAAAACTGGGTAATTGGAAAGCATGATCAAAGTGTTACTTGCCTGCAATGTTGATGAAGATGATTCGCACTCAAAACTCTTGATAGATCTACTCGTCACACTCTGGTCAATCTATCATAAGCAAGGAATAGTAACCACACATAAGCAATCACTCAGAAAGATCGGACAGAACGAATAAACACTTCGGGAAACTTCGAAAACAAACGAATGACTCTTGAAACATAAAACAATTTCCAACAGTACCAATATTATGTAAGTTTCGCCTTATCAGACAGTTTAGGTCAAGAGCTTCGATTTGCCAAAAGAATCAACTCAAACGGAGCTACGGAACTCAAGTTATGATCAAACAAATTTGAATCTAAAACTAGTTGAATTCAAATTTTAAAACTTTCAAAAACTTGTTTCAGTTGTATTACTGGAAAGAGGGCTTCGTGACGAAGACGTGGGCGTTGGATTCGTTGGATTTGGACCAACAGGTAAAAAGATATGGCCGTTTGAAGTGTAGGGACTATTCTGTAAATAAAATATTCACATCAAGGTCCCTGGCCGAAAATAAAAGTAAAAGAAAAACTATCGAGCGAACGCTCGCTATTAGGGCTTAACCAGTGAACGTTCACTGTATAACTAAACCCTAAAAAAAATAAACCGATCTAAATCTAATAACCTAACTAAATAGAAAACCGAAGCGGGTTTACCTATGGTTTTTCTCTCAAAAGGACCCCTGGTTCGGGCGAACCGGACCGGGGCAGATCGGTTTTCCGGCCGGCGGTGAGCTCCGGCCTGCGAGGTTGCGGCGGCGGCGCTAGGCATGCGGCGAGGTGCGGCTGCGGGGCAGCGGCGGCTGCGCGAAGCGGCGAGGGGGCGAGGGGAGACAGCGGCGGTAGCTAGCTGCGGCAAGCACGGCGGCGACGGCGGCAAAGTGCGCGGCGGCGGCGGTTGCGTCAGGCGGCGACGCGGAAGGTGCGGCAGCGGCGCGCGAGAGCGAGGGGAGAGAGAGGCGACGGCTTTGGCATTTATAGGAGGAGGGAGTCGGCCTTGCTTGGGGAAGGGGTCCGACGGAGGAGTGTCCGGGGCGGACACGCCCGGCGGCGGCGGTGTTCGTCGTGGCGTCGGACTCCCGTCAGGAGCTCGGGGACGAGCGGCTAGGCCGGCTGGGCCGGCCCAGGTCGGTCTAGGGGATAATTTTTTTTCTTTAAACAACTATTTTTTTAAACAGACAGAAAAACGAATAAAATCAAAATAAATAAAAATAACCTATAGGCATATAATATATCAAAATTTGCAGAAAAATAATTCCTACAAGATGAACATTTTACTATTGTCAAAAAAAAATGTCCACAAAATCTAATAAATCAAAAGGTTCTAGTGCTGCAATAAAAACCAAATAAAAATCATTTTTAAAATACCAAAAGACTTCAAATTTATTTCTCTCCAATTTTCTGCTGTAGGGAATCATGTTACCCTATTTTCCATGTAATTTCTTTTTAGAGAAAAATAATTTGAATAAAACCCAAATAACTCAATATTTGAAATTGAGTTGTAGAAACTCAGAAAAACCTCCAACTCACATTTCCTATAATTTGAAGAAGTCATTTTATCTTCTCTCTGGAAAATCATTGAGTTGCTTAAAGTTTCTGAATTTGAAATATTTCGAGGATTAAATTCAAAATCCTTCCAAAGCCCTTTATCATTTAAAATAAATGGAAGAAGTCATATTATCTTCACTCTAGGGTTTTGTGTTTGAAAAGAGTTTGAATTCCCTCGGAGATCAAAAGCAAAATGAAAGTTTTGGGAAAGTCATTTTATTCCCTCTCATTTAACTTTCAAAAGTTTCAAATTTCACTACATTTCACTCAGCACATCAAACAGCAATCAAATCTATCTATTTATTATAACATTCCAAAATTTAGAATTTTGGGATGTTACACAATCATCAGGTTATCCTTTTAAAATTATCTTTCCGGCTGAGATGTCATTCTGGACATGAGATGGTTCTCAGCAATTCAAACATTTATTGATTCTCCAACTAAGTGTTTTCAACTTATCCATCCTTGATCAAAGCGTCTACTTCCGATACTTCGTTTTGGGAACCATAATTTCTTTCTATTTTAGCATCAGACTAATTAGGGGATTCTTGAATCTGATGCCTCTGCATTCTTTCTTCCTCTGAGTGAGAATCAATACTCACATCAGCTACGTTGTGAATCACCCGATTCATTGTTGGATTGTTGTCCGACAGTGTCCGTCATATTCAATCACATTGTGAGTTCTTTCCTCGGATACATAATGCCTTTGGTAAATTGTATCCTCTGCTTTGCCGACAATGATATACTTTTGAGCTGGTATAATTTACTCCTGAAGTTTGTGGTATAGGTTTCTTAGTTGCCCTAATGGGTTGAACCTATGCCAGGTAAATCCGTGTGAATCCGAAAGATTTCATGGGTCATACTCATATGGTATTTCCCCAACACTAATGCCATTTTCGAAACAAGAAGTGAATGAAAGGTTATGCATTTGGAGAAGTGGGCGCCGACCTTGAACTTTGTGTTCATGCCCATGGACATGATGCATATCTTATCATTAAAGCTTCTCATAGAAATAATTACCCCCTTGATATAACTTCATCTTATATTTGGGATCTGGCCTTTTGCAATCGTCGTTCTGAACATATTGATTTTCTTTGAAATAATTTCTCGGACAAGTTAAAGGGCTAGTCTTCTGCAGATCAATACATCTCTACAACCTCTATTGTGATCTACCTTCGAGTTTACCCTCTGGTATCTCGAGAATACCAAGGAACTGCATAACTTCTTATGAGTTCTTCATCAACTATTATTTCTCACTAATTTCAATTTTTCCCGGGTTCTGAGGTGTTTGTCACTCGGAACACCGTTAACTGAAATGAGTCCGCACTACGATTCAACAACTCTTAATAATCTTCATTGCTTACGAGTTTACACTAAGTTTACACCGAGCTTCCAACATTAGGTTGGTTATCTTGTAAGGAAATTTTTCCAAGCTTGCAATCTTATCTGTAGTTCCGATAACCTTTGCTCCACCAGTCCTTTTGCTGGATTTCGTCACTATTCGATTGCATGCTCTTGAAATCTCTCAACAAAATGTGTCGTGACCATCGTCAACATTATGACTTCTTCCAAGATGTCAAGTAAATTCTTGATGAGAAATGTCATCATTGCCCCTCGATTAATTTTATTATCAGCAACAATGTCCTTGATCTACCGCCAACATAAACTTGGTCATGTTTTGTGTTGTACTTTGAGTTCCTTGCTATCCAGCTTATGTTATGTTCTACCTTGGAGAATTACCATCTTTTATGTAAAGAATGTAGTGAGAATTTCACCACCCCTTATGAATTCTTGATACGGTTAATACTACTCGCCATCTTTGTCCGTTCCTTGGTCCCAGTGTTGTTTCTAACCGGAAACCCAACAATTGAAGTATGATGTGCGAATTCAAAACTTGTAGCAAACTGAATGCTTTGAAGTGAATGGTCGATAGTTTCGTTCCAACCCTGGTGGTTATTAAACCTCCATACTAACATTGTGTGACACCCCCGATTTGACCGTACACTAATCATGCACGCAAATGTGTACGACCAACATCAGGGACTCACTGGAAGATATCACAACACAACTCTAGACACAAATTAAAATAATACAAGCTTTATATTATAAGCCAGGGGCCTCGAGGGCTCGAATACAAAAGCTTGAAAACACAAGAGTCAGCGGAAACAACAATATCTGAGTACACACATAAGTTAAACAAGCTTGCCTTAAGAAGGCTAGCACAAATATAGCAACGATCGAAAAGGCAAGGCCTCCTGCCTGGGACCTCCTAACTACTCCTCGAAGCCGAACTCCACGTAGAAACATCATCGCAATCCTCTGGCTCCTGGACTCCACCATCTGGTTGCGTCATCCGAGAAGTAGGGAAAAAAGGGGAAAATAGGGAGAAAAGCAACCGTGAGTACTCATCCAAAGTACTCGCAAGCAAGGATCTACACTACATATGCAATGATATCTGGGTAAAGGGGTAATATCTGTGGACTGAACTACAGAATGCCAGAATAAGAGGGGGATAACTAATCCAATCGAAGACTACGCTTCTCGTAACCTCCATCTTGCAGAAGAAGATGAGGGTAGTTGGAAAGTAACAAGTATCCTCGCATCTCGCAGCCTCCGTCTTGCAGCAGTAGAATGGAATAGATGGTAAGTTCACCAAGTAACAACGTATAGCATAATCCTACTCGGCGATCCTCCCGCACATCACCTTGTTAGAGAGCAACCACCGAGTTATCTCTGGCACTTGTAAGGGTGTGTTTTATTAAGTATCCGGTTCTAGTTGTCATGAGGTCGGAATACAACTCCGGGTCGTCCTTTTACCGAGGGACACAACTATTCGAATAGATTAACTTCCCTGCAGGGGTGCACCACATAACCCAGCACGCTTCATCCCATTTGGCCGGACACACTTTCCAGGGTCATGCCCGACCTCGGAAGATCAACACGTCGCAGCCCTACCTAAGCACAACAGAGAGGTCAGCACGCCGGTCTAAGTACTAGGCGCGCAGGGGTCCGGGCCCATCGCCCAACGCACACCTGCACGTTGCGTACGCGGCCGGTGAGCAGACCTAGCAACCTCCATTACTAAGGAAGTTGCGTTACGCAGTCCCACCCGATGCGCGCCGCTCAGTCGCTGACGTCAAGAAGGCTTCGACTGATACCACAACGTCGAGTGCCCATAACTATTCCCACGTAGCTGGTTAGTGCGTATAGGCTAATGGCCAGACTCAGATCAAATATCCAAACTCGTTAAGCGTGTTATTATGAAATACCCGCGGACAACGGCCAGGGCCAGGCCACCACTCCATTGGATGTCTCAACCTGCCCTGTCGCTCCGCCACAAAGATCCACTCGGGGGGCCGTCAGGAACTCAGGCCCATCACTACCTGGATGGAGCCACCTGTCCTTTCATCCCCCACATCGAATCACTTGCGGGTACTCAAAGAGCCGACCCGACTTTAGTCACATCATGTATCATGTAAAGTATGTACATAGTATATACCCGTGATCTCCACCCGAGGTGATCACGGCCCGGTAGTATAGCATGGCAGACGGACAAGGATGTGGGGCCACTGATGTAATACTAGCATCCTATACTAAGCATTAGGATAGCAGGTACGGGTATCAGCAGATGTAGCAACAATGACATGATATGCAACAGAATAGGATTCATCGAATCATCAACAGTAGAAGTTCTAATGCAAGAGTAAGAAAGAAGAGAATAGGCGATATCTGGTGACTAGGGGGGGCTTGCCTGGAAGCTTGGCAGCCAAGGTGGGGTCATCAACACCGTAGTCGATCGGAGCAGCAGCAGGGTCGGTCTCGTAGTCTACCGGAGAGAAGAGAGGAAGAAACAGTGAATACAATGCAAACAGATGCATGACGATGCACGACATGACATGTAACGGTGCTAGGTGTGCCCTAACGCAGTATCGGGTGATACCGACGAAGGGGGAAAACATCCGGGAAGGTATTCCCGGTGTTTCGCGTTTTCGGGCGGATGAAACGGAGGGGGAAAGTTGCGTGTTCGGTATGCTAGGGACGTGTGGTTGACGAACGGTCTGCGTATTCGGATGCGTCTCGAAATTCAGAGCAACTTTCATATATAAAATATTTTCATCCGATTTACGGTTTATTTTATATAATTTTTCAAAGTTTTAATTATTTTCTAAATTGTTTTAATTCGAAAATTAAAATACATAAACTGCTACGGGTACACAGAGAAGTGTACCCAATACTGTGCATGAGGCTGATAGGTGGGGTCCAGTTGACTGCCTAGTCAGCAGTCAACTGGGACCGTTGACCGGTCAAGGGGGTCCACTAGACCCACCTGCCAGTGACTGGACTCACCCAGTCAGCATGTTTGACTGGTCAACGGGTCCAGTGGGACCCGTGTGTCAGTGAGCTAAAAACTAATTGTTTCTGTTAGTTCTAATTAAAATATGTGGGTCCCGGTTGTCATAGAAACAGTTTAACTAAAAAGAGTTAATTAGATTAACTAAGTGATTAGGTTAACTAAACCGCATTAATTTAATTAATTAATTAATTAATTAATTAATATTTTTACTATTATTATTTTTAATCCATTTTTTTAAAACATTCCAGGGGCAGGCCCCACTTGTCATTAGGACGGGGGCTTTGCGGGCGTGCGAGTTACGGTTGCTGCGCGCCGAGCGCTGCGGGTGACGGGCGCCTGCTAGTGCCACCGCGGCTCGACAGGCGGCGAGCACACAGTGCAGCGGTGAGCGGAGGGGGGCCGCGACCACGAAGCAGAGGCCGGCGCCGAAGCGCGGGCGGTCACCGGAGGAGGGGCGCCGGTGGGAGGCCGTGGCGGAAGAAATCGGCGGGGCAAGCTGCAGGCGGCGGCAGCGACGAACGGCGCGGGCGCGCGCTCTAACGAGGCAGCGGCAGCGCACGCGGCCCCGCGGTGGCTGCGGCTGGAGCGGTTGAGGCGGGGCCGCGCGGGGCGTGCACGAGGCGCGGTGGAGGTAGAGCGTGGGCGCCGGAGCGTCGGAGGTAGCCGCGGGCGTGGCGGCATCGGAGGTAGTCGCGGGCGTGGCGGCGTATACGGGGACGCGAGAGACCACGAGGAGGCGCAAGAAGGAAGAAGGGATGGTCGATGCGAGCGGGGCTCACCCCCGTTGTAGATGCACCGGGGGTCGGCGAGGCGTGATGTAGCGACGTGGGCAGGGGACGAGGACCACGGCGGCGGTGTCGTGGCGGCACGGGGCAGGGGTGGGGAGGCGTCCGGCGACGGCGCGACGACGAGGTGGCCAGGCGAGGTGGCGACGGTCGGCGGGGTCGCTACGGGGCGGTGGGTTCGGGTGCCCCCAATCCAGATCGGGGAGGGGGGGTGGGCGAGAAAGAGATGTGGGGGATCGAGGGGAATGGATGCGGTAGTGGCTAGGGTTCGGTTGCTCGGGGGGATAAGGTGGGATGGGGTGGGCCTCCGGGTGGCCTGGATGGCTAGTTGGGCCATTCGGCCCAGGGAGAGGTGGAGGGGGCTTTGCTCTTTTTTTTTCTTTGTTTACTGTTTTGTTTTATTATTATTATTTATTCTTTCTTTTCTACTTATTTTATTTTCTAGTGTATTTAGTTTTACTAAATATAAGTCAATCCCTAAATTGACGTTACAATTTAGTTCAGTACCTCAAAAGTTTGTTGTTATAATAAAATACTCTATACTATTTTATTTATTTAAAATGCTAGTGAATATTTGTTCCTGCCACTTATTATATTTGTTTAGTATATTTATATACTTTATCAAAAGTGTGGTTTCTCCACCAATATTACATATGATTTATTTGCCACCTATAGAACATTTTAGTTTTAACGTTTGAAAACTTTTATTGTTTGCTTCATTTTGAATTTGAATTTCGAACCGGTTTCGGACTAACACGAGATTATCAACAGTAATTGCGGTGACGTGTCGTCATTAGTAGAGGGTTACTGTAGCTTAACTATGCGGGCGTCACAATTCTCCTCCACTACAAGAAATCTCGTCCCGAGATTTAAGCAGTGGAGTAGGGGGGGGAGTGCTGGTAGCGAAATCCTAACGAGTCATCTCGGTCTTGGCTGCTCTTCTCGAAGAGGATGATCCCTTTCGTTGATGTCTTCAACTCTCTGCTTTAAGTCATTGTGATCAAGTCGTCATCCTTTCTTCGGGATCTCCATCGTCCTACGAACGCGACCAGGGGGAAAAACTTTGGAGGAACTTATCTCCATGAAGTCTGTGCATACGACGGCGAATTCAGAAAGTGATATACGAAGTACCCTACGAGTAGTATTTCTGTGAATTCGTTGAGTGCAATATACGGTGGTAGCAAAGTTTCAAATGGGTAGCCAATCATTCGATGCCTAGACAGAAGCTGGAATGGAGGCATTGAACAACGAGAATAACATGGTGTTTGATACCAGGATGAAACATGGTAGAATTTAGCTCGTGAATTACACACGAAGCCAAGTGCAAAGAATATATTAGAATCAGGGTTGTACAGGAGTGTCAGGTTTCGATCCCGTGGGCCTGTGGGTTATGGGCCCACCATGTGGGATAAGAGTAGGAAGGGCGATGACATCTTGCACAGAAAGCAAGGCATGTTAGAGGATGGTCTGTCTGCTAAGTTGGCAACAATGTCAGTACCAAGGACGGTGGACGAAGAGAACCATTTTCTTGCTCGTATAAACAAGGCAGACCAATTGGCAAGGTTCTCGTCCACCGGCAGTACCGGAATGTTATTAACAATAGAATCAAGGTCTTACTGACAGAGTTGTACACCAAGGTGTTTACATAAGCAAAAAATTATTATTGCTTTATGTAGATCAAAGAAAGGTTAAACAAACAAATGGAAAGGAAAATTGTGATTACACACAATTAATAGGAGTATAACCTTCCCATGGCCAAGCAGAACAGAGCGTACAGGTTAGGAGAGCAAGTACCCAACCATTCAGATAAAGAGGCAAGGATTAATCAAGATGTTACCCATACAACGGTGTTTGGATAACTGACCAAGAAACATTTAGCATCGCGCCTCCAAATGTTCTTATTGATGAGCGGGGTATCATAATCATGCTTCAGGGTACAATGATATGGTGTTTCAAGCAAGGGCCAGACTTTGGATACACAAATGATCCATCATGAGCAAGTTATAAAATAAGTCTTACAATTTCCTCCTGGAAGAATAGTTATCCTTGCAGAAGAAAATATAATGATAGGTCCTCCAGCCAGGGGTGCTGGGCATGACATCATATTACCGGGTCATCAAAGGACCAACATTATAACTCCTGGAAAGTGGCCCCAACCATCATATCTGACCGAGATTCAGATCTGATTGGTGTCATGATACCTCAGACTCAGGAGGTTCGAGAAGAAAAGGTGCAACACAAATTGACGAAAGGTCATTGCAAGATTCTCGGGAAATGAACTATGAGAGCAGGTTCCCAAAACAATAGTTCATCATTAAACCAAGGATAGGATGAGGAGGTGGCTTATGGGCTCAGCGACAATTCATCGACAATTCCAAACGGATGGATTTCCACAATAATGTGAACAAGAAGATGACACTTGTCAATTCAAATGATATTATGTTGTATGCTCGAGGAAAACATACAACATTAATCATTGGTTGAGAGGTGTACCCGAAATATGACCTTAGGCAGCAAGATCAATGTTAAAGTGATGATTCAATAACCAACAGTCTAAGAACAAACTGTTGATCATTAACTTCAAAGCAATAGGTTGCTAAAAGTACATAACTCAAGCAACATCGTTAGCATATTGGTATCCTGGTTAAAAACAACACGGGGACCAAGGAAGAATGATGATAGTGAGAGGTATCATCATACCGAGAATTTCTAAGAGGTGGAACAATCTCGCAACATTCTTGACATAAAAGATGGTAATACTTCAAGATAGAACATATTACATGTTGGAGAGTAAGTTTTAATCATAACGTGGATAAGCTCGCGATGAAAGGAAGTTAAGGGTGTTTTAGATGATAATAAAGATCATCGAGGGCAAGGAGGGTATTTCTCATCATGAACACAGTTGACATCTCGGAAGAAGTCAAAATGTTGAAGGTGATCCGACACATTTGCCGGGAGGTTTCAAGAGGATGCAATCAAACAACAACGGCAACAAGCAAGGGAATGACGAAGTGGCAAGTTATAGGATCAATATATAAGATGAAAGCTCGGAACCAAAGTTGCCTTTCAAGACAAGCAACATAGTGTTGAAAGCTCGACGTAAGTCGTACTCACACACTGAAGAATACGTGCACTAGAGAAGGATGAGGTAGCACAGTCAAAGATAGCAAGACCAGGATGTTCAGAACTTCCTAGTAAAATACTAGGGGTATCTGATTTGTAATTCAGAATAATTTCACTAGTCGGTGTCCTCGGTTGACAACAACCCAGAACCCGTAGAGTGATTACGACAGGTAAATACATTACTTCAACAATTTAGTAAGATGAGGTGCAATGGCAAGACCTCTTCGAGATACGAGGGGGTAATACTCGAAGGTAGAACATGATACAAGTAGAACCTGGTCATTAACCTATGACAGTAGATACCCCAACCTTGCCAAAAATAGACGAGGCACTAGAATGAATTCTCATCAGATATGTTAGATCATGACAGTATGGTCGAAACCAAAACTGTAAGGAATCAATTCAAGAATACCGAAAGAATCATACAGCTGGATAATCATTTTGTAAGAAGCTTCCGAGACGGTCTACATCATTTTCATGGGCATGAACACAAAGTTCAAGGTCGACTCCCACTTCTTTAATGCATATCATTTCATTCACCTCTCGCTTTGATAAAGCTATAGTGTTGGAATTTTATCTGGTAGAACACCAGAAGGGTATGACTTGTGAAAACTTTCGGGTTATCACGAATTAGGGGAAGGCATAGGTTCAACCCATCGGTCATCTTAGTACATATACCACAAGTATCAAAAGTAAATACTCAAGCTCGAAAGCAGAGCATGGTTGGCCAAGCAGAGGATACATTTTACCAAAGGCATTATGTATCAGGGGAAGAACTCACAAGGTGATTGAATATGAAGGATAATGTCGGTTAACAATCCAACAATGGATCGGACGATCCAAAACGGAGCTAATGTGAGTATTAGTACTCACTTAGAGGAAGAAAGAATGCAGAGGCATCATATTCAAAAATCACCTGATTAGCCTGATGCTTAAATAGAAAGAAATTATGGTTTCCAAAACGAAGGATCAGAAGCAGGCGCTCTGATCAAGGATGGAGAAGTTGAAAACACTTAGTTGGACAATCAATAAAGGTTTGAATTGCCGAGAACCAACTCATGTCCGGAATGACGTCTTAGCCGGAAGGATACTTTTAAAACGGATAACCTGATGACTGCGTGCATACGCACACATTGAATCAATAGGCTCAAAATGGCCAAGACAAGGGATGTTAACGAAGACTACTAGTCATATGGAATTAACCATAATGCAAGCAGGCAAGAATTTCAAGAGTAACAGGCTGCCGAGGATTCTCAAAAGATCGAAAGTATTCCGAAGAATTTTTGTGAGACATATGAACAATTGAGAAGAATGAATCTTCGATAAATGTGAGGAAATAACCGTACGGGTCTTCATGTGAAAGAAAACTACAACATGTTAAACTTAAAGGATTCTCGGGACAACGGAGAATATTTTGAGGCATCTTGTAACAACAAGAGCGACGAGGAATGATCATGAGAATGCCAAGTGCATGCAGATATCCATAGGGATATATCGGTGGCAGTGAACTGCAAAGGAGATGAGCACAAGGGTCTCGGGAAAATATCGAGGGATATCCTCAGAATCTTCTGACGAAGCAGGTGATCTTCCGTAATGCGGGCTCTCCGGGAGAAATAGTTATGAGAACCTAGAGTTAGAGTTAATAAAATCTTTTAACCCGAATAGAAGAGAGAACAGAGTCCCAGAGTATAGACGAGGAATAAAAGATCCTAATACCACCCATTGGTGCTGTGGGCCCGTAAGCCACACAACAAGTTAGCGATTTTTTTTCAAAGACTAGACTCAACTACGGCCAAGGAGTTGGAAAGGGGGATTCCTACGGGTAGTCGGCTCTGATACCAACTTGTGACGCCCCCGATTTGACCGTACACTAATCATGCACGCAAATGTGTACGACCAAGATCAAGGACTCACTAGAAGATATCACAACACAACTCTAGACACAAATTAAAATAATACAAGCTTTATATTACAAGCCACTGACCTCGAGGGCTCGAATACAAAAGCTCGAAAACACAAGAGTCAGCGGAAACAACAATATCTGAGTACAGACATAAGTTAAACAAGTTTGCCTTAAGAAGGATAGCACAAATATAGCAACGATCGAAAATGCAAGGCCTCCTGCCTGGGACCTCCTAACTACTCCTCGAAGCCAAACTCCACGTAGAAACATCATCGCGATCCTCTGGCTCCTGGACTCCACCATCTCGTTGCGTCAGCCGAGAAGTAGGGACAACAGGGGAAAAGAGGGAGAAAAGCAACCCTGAGTACTCATCCAAAGTACTCGCAAGCAAGGATCTACACTACATATGCAATGATATCTGGGTAAAGGGGTAATATCTATGGACTGAACTGCAGAATGCCAGAATAAGAGGGGGATAACTAATCTAATCGAAGACTACGCTTCTCGTAACCTCCATCTTGCAGCAGAAGATGAGGGTAGCTGGAAAGTAACAAGTATCCTCGCATCTCGCTTCCTCCGTCTTGCAGCAGTAGAATGGAATAGATGGTAAGTTCACCAAGTAACAATGTATAGCATAATCCTATTTCGCGATCCTCCCGCACATCACCCTGTGAGAGAGCAACCACCGAGTTATCTCTGGCACTTGTAAGGGTGTGTTTTATTAAGTATCCGATTCTAGTTGTCATGAGGTCGGAATACAACTCCGGGTCGTCCTTTTACCGAGGGACACGGCTATTCGAATAGATTAACTTCCCTGGAGGGGTGCACCACATAACCCAGCACGCTTGATCCCATTTGGCCGGACACACTTTCCAGGGTCATGCCCGGCCTCGAAAGATCAACACGTCGCAACCCTACCTAAGCACAACAAAGAGGTCTGCACGCCGGTCTTAATCCTATGCGCGCAGGGGTCTGGGCCCATCGCCCAACGCACACCTGCACGTTGTGTACGCGGCCGGTGAGCAGACCTAGCAACCTCCATTACTAAGGAAGTTGCGTTACGCGGTCCTACCCGGCGCGTGCCGCTCAGTCGCTGACGTCAAGAAGGCTTCGACTGATACCACAACGTCGAGTTCCTATAACTATTCCCACGCAGCTGGTTAGTGCGTATAGGCCAATGGTCAGACTCAGATAAAGTATCCAAACTCGTTAAGCATGTTATTATGAAATAGCCGCGGACAACGTCCAGGGCCAGGCCACCTCTCCACTGGATGTCTCAACCTGCCCTGTCGCTCCGCCACAAAGATCCACTCGGGGGGCCGTCAGGAACTCAGGACCATCACTACCTGGATGGAGCCACCTATCCTTTCAGCCCCCACATCGAATCACTTGCGGGTACTCAAAGAGCCGACCCGACTTTAGTCACATCATGTATCATGTAAAGTATGTATATAGTATATACCCGTAATCACCACCCGAGGTGATCACGGCCCGATAGTATAGCATGGCAGACGGACAAGGATGTGGGTCCACTGATGGAATACTAGCATCCTATACTAAGCATTAGGATAGCAGGTACGGGTATCAACAGATGTAGCAACAATGACATGCTATGCAATAGAATAGGATTCATCGAATCATCAATAGTAGAAATTCTAATGCAAGAGTAAGAAAGAAGAGAATAGGCGATATCTGGTGATCAAGGGGGGGGGGGGCTTGCCTGGAAGCTCGGCAGCCAAGGTGGGGTCATCAACACCGTAGTCGATCGGGGCAGCAGCAGCGTCGGTCTCGTAGTCTACCGGAGAGAAGAGGGGGAAGAAACAGTGAATACAATGCAAACAGATGCATGACGATGCACGACATGACATGTAACGGTGCTAGGTGTGCCCTAATGCAGTATCGGGTGATACTGACGAAGGGGGGAAACATCCGGGAAGGTATTCCAGGTGTTTCGCGTTTTCGGGCGGATGAAACGGAGGGGGAAAGTTGCGTGTTCGGTATGCTAGGGACGTGTGGTTGACGAACGGTTTGCTTATTCGGATGCGTCTCGAAATTCTGAGCAACTTTCATATATAAAGTATTTTCATCCGAGTTATGATTTATTTTATATAATTTTTCAAAGTTTTAATCATTTTCTAAATTGTGTTAATTCGAAAATTAAAATACCTAAACTGCTACGGGTACACAGAGAAGTGTACAAAATAGTGTGCATGAGGCTGATAGGTGGGTTCGAGTTGACTCCCTAGTTAGCAGTCAACTGGGACCGTTAACCGGTCAAGGGGGTCCACTAGACCCACATGCCAGTGACTGGACTAACCCAGTCAGCATGTTTGACTGGTCAACGGGTCCAGTGGGACTCGTGTATCAGTGAGCTAAAAACTAACTATTTCTGTTAGTTCTAATTAAAATGTGTGGGTCCCGGTTGTCATAGAAATTGTTTAACTAAAAAGAGTTAATTAGATTAACTAAGTGGTTAGGTTAACTAAACCACATTAATTTAATTAATTAATTATTTAGTTTATTTATATTTTTACTATTATTATTTTCAATCCGTTTTTTTAAAACATTCCAGGGGCAGGCCCCACTTGTCATTAGGACGGGGGCTTAGCGGGCATGCGAGTTACGGGTGATGGGCGCCGAACGCTACGGGTGACGGGCGCCTGCTGATGCGACCGCAGCTCGAGCGGCGGCGAGCACACGGTGCAGCGGTGAGCTGAGGGGGGCCGCGACCACGAAGAAGAGGCCGGCGCCGAAGCGCGGGCGGTCGCCGGAGGAGGGGCACCGGTGGGAGGCTGTGGCGGAAGAAAGCGGCGGGGCAAGCTGCAGGCGGCGGCAGCGACGAACGGCGCGGGCGCGCACTCTAACGAGGCAGCGGCAGCGCCGGTGAGGAGGGGCAGCGCGCACGGGCCCGCGGTGGCTGCGGCTGGAGCGGTTGAGGTGGGGCCGCGCGGGGCGTGCACGAGGCACAGTGGAGGTAGAGCGTGGGCGCCGGAGCATCGGAGGTAACCGCAGGCGTGGCGGCATCGGAGGTAGTCGCGGGCGTGGCGACGTAAATGGGGACGCGGGAGACCACTAGGAGGCGCAAGAAGGAAGAAGAGATGGTCGGTGCGAGCGGGGCTCGCCCCCATTGTAGATGCACCGGGGGTCGGCGAGGCGTGATGTAGCGACGTGGGGAGGGGACGAGGACGACGGCGGCGGTGTCGCGGCGGCGCGGGGCAGGGGTGGGGAGGCGTCCGGCGACGGCGCGACGACGAGGTGGCTAGGCGAGGTGGCGACGGTCGGCGGGGTCGCGACGGGGCGGTGGGTTCGGGTGCCCCCGATCCAGATCGGGGGGGTGGGGGAGAGGGAGATGTGGGGGATCGAGGGGAATGGATGCGGTAGTGGCTAGGGTTCGGTTGCTCGGGGGGATAAGGTGGGATGGGGTGGGCCTTCGAGTGGCCTGGATGGCTAGTTTGGCCGTTCGGCCCAGGGAGAGGTGGAGGGGGCTTTGCTTTTTTTTTTCTTTGTTTACTGTTTTGTTTTTTTATTATTATTTATTCTTTCTTTTCTACTTATTTTATTTTCTAGTGTATTTAGTTTTACTAAATATAAGTCGATCCCTAAATTGACGTTACAATTTAGTTCAGTACCTCAAAAGTTTGTTGTTATAATAAAATACTATATACTATTTTATTTATTTAAAATGCTTTTGAATATTTGTTCCTTCCACTTATTATATTTGTTTAGTGCATTTATATACTTTATAAAAAGTGTGGTTTCTCCACCAATATTACATATGATTTATTTGCCACCTATAGAACATTTTAGTTTTGACGTTTGAAAACTTTTATAGTTTGCTTCATTTTGAACCGGTTTCGAACTAACACGAGATTGTCAACAGTAATTGCGGTGACGTGTCGTCATTAGTAGAGAGTTACTGTAGCTTAACTATCCGGGCGTCACGCATTGATCTTGCTACTTGGTGTGTATTTCTAGGTGCATTTCATTCAGTACTTAATGGTGGATGTTCTCCACAATCACACTTCATTATATACCCTAGTGTGTCCACTCTTATAGCCTTCTCCACTTAATTATAAAGATTCAAGTCTAGGGAAATCTTGAGGAATTGTTTCTGAGCCCGCCGGCCACATCCTCATCTTCCCTGGCTGAAATTGAATGACTTATTATATAAGTTGTTTCCGATAGATCCTAGTGTTTCCAAAGTCTGACCTTCGCTTGAAGACCATGTCGGGGCTATATCGAACCATGTATGTGGTACTCCGAAGTTAAACGAGAACATTGTAACTTCAATGCTAAATGTTTCTTGATCAACTATCCAACATCGTTGTGTGTGTACATATCATAATTCTTCTTACCCTTTTGTCTATATGGTCATGACTTTGATCTCCTAACACGTATATCATGCCCTGCTTAATCTTGGGGATGATTTAATCCTATTCATTGTGTTTAAACACATTTTCTTTCCATTTGTTTGTTTAACCTTTCTTTGATCTACATATAATCTAAGTAGTAATAATTTTCTACTTCAAACACCTTGGTGTACAACTCTGTCAGTAAGACCCTGTTACTATTGTTGATAACATTTCGGTAACCATCGATGGATGATAACTTTGCCTATTTGTCCGCCTTGTTTCAAAGAGCAGGAAAATGGTTCTCTTCGTCCACTGCCCTTGGTACCGAGGTTGTTGTCGGCATAACTAACATGCTATCCTATGAAATGCCTCGCTTACATGATCGTGCAAGACGTCACCACCCTTCCGACTTTTAACCCATATGGTGGGCCCATAACCCACGGTTCCACACGAACAAAACCTGAATCTCGTGTACACCCCCTATTTCCAAGGTTATTCCTCACAGTTGGCTTTGTATGCCATTCGCGAGCCACCTTCCTAATGATCTATTCTTGTATCAGACACAATACTTATTCTCGTTGCTCTGGACCCCTTTCACACCTTATTTCAGACAACAACCGATTATCTATCTGTTTGAAACTTCTTATTGTACCATATTACTTCGCTCTCGGGGTGTTTTATTCGTTCAACTTGAAAGATACTCATGTGGTCACTTGTGGGATAACCCCCGATGATTACCCCTTGTAGCATTCTATCGTTGACAAGCTACCCCTTTCCTATTCGTTAGTCTGATGGAGATCCTGAAGAAAGGATGCCGGCTTCACCATGATGAACTAAAGCACAGGACTGAAGACATCAATGTAATGGATTGACCTCTTCGAGAAGAGTAACCAGGGCCGAGAAGATCCGTTAGAATTTCGTAACGAGAACTTTCCCCCTTACCCACCTCCGAAATCTGGGGACGAGATTTCTTGTAGTGGAGGAGAATTGTAACGCCCGGATAATCAAGCCACAATAATCCCTTGATAATGATGCCATGTCACCACTGTTAATATTGCTAATCTCACGTGGTTCAAATCCGGTTCAAAATTCAAATTCAAATTACAAGTCAAATTATTATTTCTTCAAAACAGTAAATAAAAAATGTTTGATAGGTTACTAATATTCACTAACTAGTTGTCATCAATTAACCAACATTTTCTAAAGTGGTTGAGTGCCCTAAAATAAATGAAACAGGTGCTAATTCACTATTTAGAATGCCTTTAGTGATTTATGAAATTACAAATTGTTTTAAATGATACCCAGAACTTTAGTAGCTGTGTCTAATATTCCATCGATAATTATTAACCAAGTCTCATATTTTATAAAACCCAAATAAAATTGAAATTATTTAGAATTAGGACAAATTAAAAGAAACAGAAAAATAAAGCCAAAAAGGAAAAGGACCTATTCTATTGTGGGCTTTTGCCCATCTAACAAAAGGAACCAGCCTAACCCAGCACAACCACCCCCTACCTCACGCTACTGGAGGTAGAGGAGGGTGTGGCGCTCATCCACCGGCGTCATAACCGGCGATGTGCACGCGTCAACGATCCCCCGGTCGCGTGGATGCATAAGGGCAAGCCCCAAGCACCCATCCCTCTGCCTTCGCAAACGCTAGCCATTCCCCTCGCGCCCCCTTCGCTTTCTTCATGCCCGAGACGCCATGGCTACGTCGCCATCGATCCCGCGCCCATAGTCCTCCCTACGACCGTCCACCATGTCTCCCAGACTCGCGGCCGACTACCTTGTCGTCAGATGCATCTCGTTGGAGACTGGAGTGCCTTCTTCGACCGCGGCGACCTCGGCTTCATCCTCTTCCTCGCTGGATCTTGTCGTCCAGTTCATCGTTGTCCGACCTCACCGACCCATCCTCGAGCATCGCAGTGAGCCTCTAGTCCCCCCCCTATTTTCCTCGCACGTTCGCTCCCACCTTCGTAGCCGTTTGTGCGCGCCCGTCTCTGCTCAATGCCGCTCTTTCTACTGATTTGGTGCCTCTGTTGCTTCTGCCCGCACTCGCGCTGATCCGCTCTCCCGCTGCCTCGCAGCCGCCCCGCTCCGTGGCCTCTCCTGCCTCCGGCCGCTCGCCGCCCCGCTGCTCGGCCTCCCCACAGCTTGCCAGCACCGCCATGCGCCCTAGCCTCTGCCCCACAGCCGCCGGCTCCGCCCAACCGCACCGCCCTCACCCGCCGTGCGTCGCCGCCGTGCCCATGTGCCCATGTGACCCGCGTCTGCGTGCCGTCCACCTAGTCGGCACCGCCCCCTGTAGCTCGTCCTCCCACAGTCGCGCCCATAGTTGCCAAGTTCCTGGGTCGATGGGGTCGAGGTACGGGAATGAGGGTCGAGAAACGATGGTGACCGGTAACAGGGAACGCCAAGGGTATACATCTTTTGAATGACCCATCGATAGACGGAACACGTCCCAAACAATTTGGGAACGATGACCCCGGTACGATAAGTCGGTTCGAGGAACGCGAGAGGTGCATGAGGATAGATAATCATTGTGAGAATTAAAAAGAAATCTATTGACTCTATTGTACAGAGGTAGCAAATCACTAATTACATGGCTTGATTGTAGCCTTGTAGTTAAGCCCGTTATCTACGTTGGCCATACATGGCTAATTTTTTCACAATAGAAATTATAAAGGGAAAGTTTAAATCAACAATATATAAGTTCATGGCAGATCGGGGTAAGCATTGACCAGAAGAGGCCACCGGTTCGGCACTCCGGCTGTTCGGCACAACCTCCGCAACGATGCCGCCCGCCGTGGCGGCTCGCATGGTCAGCTGCACAGAGCACGACTTTCAGGTGCAGTGCTGCGGCACCATGAGGACGGGTAAATCTTATGGCATCTCCATGAATCAATCAATCCTTCCATTACCTGTTGTTGGCAATGGTGAGTTGGAATCGAGATCCACTGTCGTTGCTTTGGGTTCGTTGAATGTTGTTCGATTCCTAGCGTCCGGGGTCGCGTCCCGGTCTCCCGGATATCGACTCGTGGCGTTCCCCACGTCGACCCCGAACCTCGATCCGGATCGACGAACCCGATTCGAGGATCGCTGCCTCATTCCCCGTTCCCGGCAACTATGGTCGCGCCACCACCGCCACCGCCCCTATATATAGCCTCCAGCCACCGAGCACTCCTCCAGCCCGCACCCATCCACCGGACGCCCACTGTCGACCACCGGATGCCCGATGGCGACCACCTCCGGCGCCCGGCACCGGCGCCGCGGCGGCACCCAGGCACACACCCATTCGGGTGGGCGACCGCAACCAATTCGCCGCTAGCCCGCCGCCCGGTTGGCCGTCTGGGCCACTGGCCTATGGGCCCCCTCCACTACCTTGTTCCAAAAAAAAAAGAAAAGATAATTTAAATAAATAATATATTAAATTAATTAATCATGTTTAAAACACTAATTAAGATTAATTAGTCTGCTACTTAAACTAGGTTAATTTTGTATTTAGATAAACTGTGTATGACGAGGGGGCCCCACCCCCTGTTGACCAGTCAAACTTTGACTAGTCAACTAGGTCCCACTGGGCCCCACTGTCAGCCTCTGTGTACACAGAGCTGGGTACCCATAGCATTTTAATCTTTAATTTCGAATTAATAATAAATTTAGAATGTTATTAAAACTTTCAAAAATCATATAAAATAAATCGTAACTCGGATGAAAAAGTTTTATATAAGAAAGTTGCTCAGAATTTCGAGACTAATACGAATTCGTGAACCGTTCGTCAGCCACACATTCCTAGCATTGCGAACATGCAACTTTCCCCATCCGGTCCATCTATTCAATAACGCGAAACACTCGGAATACATTCCCGGATGTTTTCCAACCTCGCCAATAACACTTAATACCGCGTTAGGCCACACGTAGCACCGCGTATTTCCATGTTATGCTTTGTGGTGCGATGCTTGCTTTATATTTATTGTTTCTTCCCCCTCTTCTCTCCGATATACATCGGGACTGAGACCGCTGATAGTGCCATGGTGATCGACTGCGTCGACGACGACCCCTCCTTCTAGCCAAAGCAACCAGGCAAGCCCCCCCCCCCTTGATCACCAGATATCGCCTATTCTCCTCCCTCTTACTCTTGCGTTAGTTTGCTAATGTTGTTGTTTCGATAGCTCCTTTTCTGTTGCATAGCCTGCCATTGTTGCTAGAACCGGTGATACCTTTACCTGCAATCCTAAATGCTTAGTATAGGATGCTAGTATTCCATCAGTGGCCCCACATCCTTGTCCGTCTGCCATGCTATACTACTGGACCGTGATCACTCGAGAGGTGATCACGGATATATACTATACTATTATATACGTATGTTGATGATTCGGAGATGGGGGCTGAAGGGGCAGGTGGTTCCACACAGGTAGCGGTGGGCCTGCATTCCCGATAGCCCCCTTATGATTACTTTGTGGCGGGTCTACAGGGTGGGTTTGCGACCTCCTAGGAGACAGGTGGGCCTGCCCCGGGTCGTTGTCTGCAGTTATTTCATAATATCGCATTTAATGAGATCTTGGTATTTGATCTGAGTCTGGCCATTGGCCCATACGCACTGACCAGCTACGTGGGAATAGTTATGGGCACTCGATGTCATGGTATCAACCGAAGCCTTCTTGACGTCAGCGACTTAGCAGCGCATGCCGGATTGGACTGGAACACCGCTCTGGTATTAGGAGCAGCTAGGTCTGCTTAGCAGCCGCCCTCAAAACATGCAGGTGTGTATTGGGCGATGGGACAGGCCCCTGTGCGCTTAGGGTTTAGAACGGTGTGCTGACCTCTCTTGTGTGCTTAGGTAGGACTGTGACGTGTTGATCTTCCGAGGCCGGGCATGCCCCAGGAAAGTGTGTCCGTCCAAATGGGATCGAGCATGCTGGGTAATGTGGTGCACCCCTGCAGGGAAGTTAATCTATTCGAATAGTCGTGTCCCTCTGTAAAAGGAAGACCCGGAGTTGTACTCTGACCTCATGACAACTAGAACTGGATACTTAATAAAACACACCATTATCAGTGCCAGATACAACCCGGTGATTGCTTTCGCAAAGGGCGACGAGGGGAGGATCGCTAGGTAGGTTTATGCTATACGATGTTACTTGGTGAACTTACCATCTATCCTATTCTACTACTGCAAGACGGAAGCTGCGAGAAGCGAGGATACTTGTTACTTTCCAGCTACTCTCTTCTACTGCTCCAAGATGGAGGCTGCCAGAAGCGTAGTCTTCGATAGGATTAGCTATCCCCCTCTTATTCTGGCGTTCTGCAGTTCAGTCCACAGATTTTACCCCTTTAGACAAATACCATTGCATATGTAGCGTAGATCCTTGCTTGTGAGTACTTTGGATGAGTACTCACGGTTACTTTGTTCCCCCTTTTCCCCCTTTCTCCTTCCTTCTTGGTTGATGCAACCAGATGGTGGAGTCCAGGACCCAGAGGATCCCGAGGATGTTTCTACGTGGAGTTCGGCTTCAAGGAATAGTTAGGAGGTCCCAGGCAGGAGGCCTTGCCTTTTCGATCATTATTAGTTTTGTGCTAGCCTACTTAAGGCAAACTTGTTTAACTTATGTATGTACTTAGATATTATTGCTTCCGCTGACTCTTGTGTATTCGAGCTATGTATTCGAGCCCTAGAGGCCCCTGGCTTGTAATATAAAGCTTGTATTATTTTAATTTGTGTCTAGAGTTGTGTTGTGATATCTTCCAGTGAGTCCTTGATCTTGGTCGTACACATTTGCGCGCATGATTAGTGTACGAACAAATCAGGGGCGTCATAGGTTTTGAACTTCAACTTGCACTCACTCTGTAAGATTAGTATACGAACAAATCAGGGGCGTCATAGGTTTTGAACAAATCAGAGGTGGTCTGAAAGATGAACTCCAACTTGCACTCACTCTGTTCGAGCCAGATGAATTTGATCAATTCTACAACATGGCTCTCAAGCAAGAGGCAGCTCAGCTCAAATGTGAAGCTTCCAAAAAGAGGATAAGAGATGTTCTTCACTCCTCCTCTTCCTCTCAAGTGGTCGCCAAGCAGCAGAAGTTCTGGCTCCCGCCTCCTCCAGTGCTCCGTCCTCCGAGTCAGAACAAGCACACAGGTGGTCGTGGATTCTCCCACCACCCAACCCAAGAAACCAGTCCATGTCTTGGTACCAACCTCCAAGACCAACTGTTCCTCCTCCCTGTCCAGCTTCATATGTCACTTGCTTCAAATGTGGTCTGAAGGGTCATTATTCCAACAAGTGCACCAACCAAAGGAGCCTTCCACCTCCTCCACCTGTCAGCAATGCTATCGTCAAGCACAATCCCAAGCATGCAAGAGTGAACCTGATGAATGCAGCTCAAGCAGAGTATTCTTCTGATGTGATTATTGGTAATCTTTCGGTTACCTCAATTCCTGCGAAAGTATTGTTTTATCCAGGTGCATCACGTTCTTTCATATCTCACCCATTTGCATCAAAGCACAATTTTGACACTTAAGCATTACCAAGGCCATTGCATGTTGTTTCTCCGGGCAAGAGGTTGTGTTCCAATATGATTGCTCTAGATATATCCATTCACATGGGCAGTTATAGTTTTCTAGTTTCCCCTGTTGTTCTCGGTAACTCGGACATTGATCTTATTCTCGGGATGGATTGTCTCTCTAAGCATGATGCTCTCATTGATTGTGCAAACAAGGAGGTCAATCTAACTCATCCTTCCGAAGACATGATTATCTTTGCAGCTCGAGATAACACAACCATGCTATTCTCTCTCAATGACATATCGCAGATTCCGGTGGTTTGTGAATATGAGGATGTATTCCCTGAAGAGCTTCCAGGCATGCCTCCCAACCATCCAATTGAATTCGTCATTAAACTTGAACCTGGTACGGAGCCAGCCTGTCGGCGTCCGTACAAGATTTCCCCAAAAGAGTTGAAGGAGCTGAAGAAACAACTCAACGAGCAAGAACGAATGGGTCTGATTAGACCAAGTACTTCTCCTTGGGGCTGCGGTGTTCTTTTTGTCAAGAAGAAGGATGGTACGGAACGATTGTGCGTTGATTACCGGCCATTGGACAAGAAGACAATTAAGAATAAGTACCCTCTCCCCAACATCAATGAGTTGTTCGAGCGGCTCAAAGGAGCCAAGGTTTTCTCGAAGCTTGATCTTCGGATGGGCTACCATCAGATTCGTATCCGGGAAGACGATATACCAAAGACCGCATTCAGGACAAGCTACAGCTCCTCCGAGTAAACAGTGAAGTCCTTCGGGCTTGCAAATGCTCCACCCACTTTCTCTTGGATGATGCACTTCATATTCAACCCCTACACCAATGAGTTCGTCCTCGTCTATCTGGATGATATTCTGGTATTCTCCAAGAATGAAGAAGACCACGCCAAGCACCTCCATTTGGTTCTTGACAGGCTCCGTGAGCACTGTTTCTATGCAAAATTCTCCAAATGTGATTTCTGGCTTGATAAAGTCCTCTATCTTGGCCATACTATCTCTGCCGAGGGCATTTCTGTTAACCCCGAGAATGTTGAAGCTATTGTGAATTGGGGACCTCCTCAGAATGTCAAACAACTCTGAAGTTTCCTCGGCCTCGCAAGCTATTGCAGAAGGTTCATTGAGAACTTCTCCAAGATTGCCAAGCCTCTTTCCAACCTTTTGCAAACGAATATCAAGTACTCGTGGACTCCTGATTGTGATGTGGAATTAAATGCACTCAAAGAGAAGCTCACTTCTGCTCTGGTACTTACTCCTCCGGATGAATCCAAGCCTTATGAAGTGTTATGTGATGCTTCGTTGCAAGGTCTCAGCGGTGTTCTCATGCAATACAAGAAGATCGTTGCATACACTTCGCGCCAGCTTAAACCAAATGAGAAGATTTACCCCACACATGATCTTGAGCTAGAAGCGGTTGTTCATGCCTTGATCACGTGGAGACACCTTCTGTTGGGCATAAAAGTGGACATCTTAACCGATCATAAGAGCCAGAAGTACATCTTCACCCAGCCAAACCTTAACCTCCGCCTGACTCGTTGGGTTGAAATGATTCAAGAGTACGATACAAGCATTGAGTATACTCCTGGCAAGGCCAATGTCATTGCAGATGCCTTGGGCAAAAAGGCTTACTGCAACAGTATCATCCTCAAAACGTTCCAACCTAAACTTTGTGAGTCATTCAGGAAGCTCAACCTCCAAGTTGTTCCGCAAGGATTTCTTGCCAACCTTCAAGTCGCTCCTACCTTGGAAGATCAAATCCGTGAGGCCCAACTTAGTGATGCTATGGTGCAGAAGGTGAAACATGGTATTGCTAAGGGTACTCCCAAGTACAAGTGTTATCGCATTGATGACAGAGACACTTTGTTCTTTGAGGATAGAATTGTGGTTCCCAAAGGTGATCTCAGGAAGCTCAGAAATGAACGAAGCACATGACTCACTCCTCTCGATACATCCAGGAACCTCCAAGATGTACCATGACCTCAAGCAATCCTATTGGTTGACTCATGTGAAAAGAGAAATTGCTCAATTCGTGAACGAGTGTGATGTCTGCAGAAGAGTGAAGGCAGAGCATCAATGTCTAGCCGGACTCCTTCAACCTCTACCTATTCCCAAGTGGAAATTCGATCACATTGAGATGGATTTCGTCACCGGTTTTCCCTAGTCCAAGCGAGGAAATGATGCTATCCTTGTGGTGATTGACAAGCTCACTAAAGTGGCTCATTTCCTTCCAGTCAAAGAATCCATCAACGCAACACAACTGGCAGAGCTTTATACCTCCAGAATTGTCTCTTTGCATGGTATCCCTCAATTAATCTCCTCGGATCGTGGAAGCTTGTTCACTTCCAAATTCTGGGATTCCTTCCAGTCAGCTATGGGTACCAAGATTCGCTTCAGTATAACTTTTCACCCTCAGACTAGTAGTCAAGTCGAAAGAGTGAACCAAAATCTTGAAGATATGCTCAGAGCATGTGTAATCTCCTTCAGTATGAAATGGGAAGATTGCCTTCCATTTGCCGAATTCTCCTACAACAACAATTTCCAAGCAAGTGTAGGGAAAGCATCGTTTGAAGTTCTCTATGGGAGAAAGTGCCGTACCCCACTCAACTGGTCTGAGACTGGTGAACGTCAACTCCTTAGCAATGATTTGATCTCAGAGGCTGAAGAGATGTGAAAAGTCATACATGAGAATCTCGAAGCCGCGCAATCGTGCCAAAAGAGCTAATATGATGGCAAACACCGAGACTTGGCTTTCGACGTTGGAGATCATCTCTATCTCCGTGTTTCTCCGATGAAGGGCACTCAGAGGTTCGGTATCAAGGTCAAGATACGTGGGCCCTTTCAAGATAATTGGCAAGAGAGGCGATCTAGCGTACCAACTCGAGCTTCCTTCCATGTTTGCAAATGTTCATGATGTGTTTCACGTGTCACAACTCCGCAAGTGCTTCAAGACGCCTGAACGCACCATTCCTTTCGAAGAGATTGATCTTCAGAAAGACTTGTCCTATCGTGAGCACCCCGTTGCTATCCTTGAAGAACTGAGCGCAAGACCCGCAACAAGTCCATCAAGTTCTTGAAAGTGAAGTGGTCACACCATACCGACTGAGAAGCTACATGGGAACGATAAGATCATCTCCGTTCCAAGTATCCCGCTTTCTTTTAGTCGTAGATCTCGAGACGAGATCTTTTTGTAGTGGAGGAGAGTTTGTAACGCCTCGGATGTAATAGTTCTTTGTATGGCAATATATTCACCGTTGACTTAATCAATTCCATTCTGGGCTCTTCCTTCATTTCGGGTTTCTTCGTTTTTTCCTTGTGCGTGTGTTGAATGTCACCATGTCATTTTCATTAGGTGCATTGCATTGGCATAGTCTCACTAGCATCCATGTGTAGTTGCATCATCTCCATTCTCTCCATTGTCCGTTTCGAGTGCCGACACTCATACACGTGCCCGTCGCACCTCTCAAGCCTTTATTTCATCATTAGGTTTAAAACATCCTCAGAATGGGCCGAGAATTGTCAAGTGGTCTTGGTAGATCACCTGTAGACCACCTGTCAAGTTTCGTCTCGTTTGGAGGTCGTTTGGTACTCCAATGGTTAACCACGTGGGGCAAAAACCCCTATCTCTTTTGGCCCAGCACCCCTCCACAACAGCCCACTAGCCCAGCACAACCACATCCATGCTCTCGGTCGTTGGATCGTGATCGTGTGGGCGAAAACCGCACCTCATTTGGACTCTCCTAGCTCCCTCTACCTATAAAACTACACCCCCATCCATTTCTGGTCAAAAAACCCTAGATCCATCTCCCTCTCGGCGCCGGACACATCCGAACGCCGCCGGACGCGTCCGCCGCCCACCACGTCCAACCGCGGCGCGACGCGTGTCGTCCTCCGCCTCCCTCACTCTCCCCATGCCGCCGGTCAACCGGGCCCAGGCAGGGCCGGCCCGGCCCGCGCGCCCGCCGCAGCCTCCAGCGTCACCCGCGGAATCCATCCCCGCCGCCGGACAGCTCCAGCGCCTCCGGCGCGCAGCGGCCACCGCACCCGCCGCTCTACCGCCGGCGTGCCACCGCGCATCGCCGCTGCCGCTCCTCGTCACCGGCCGGCCCACCGCCGGTGCTCCCCCCGACCACCGCCGCCTCGCCGTCTCCTCCGGCTCCGGCGAGCTCCGCGCCGCCGCCTCGACCCGTCCCGATCCGTCCGGATCGGGACCAGATCCACCAACTCCGCCAACCAAACGCCCGGAACCCTCTGTCCCGCGTTGACTTTACGCGAGGTGAAAATCCACTAAGTCCCGGATCTGCAATATTTTGTTGCCTCCTTTGCCATGTCATAACTTGGTGCTTGGTGCTCCATTTTGCATGTATGATATATCAAAATGTTCGTCTCGAAGTCCTCTACATGTTAGCTTCAGTTTTATGCATGTTAGGTTTCATCTAGATGTCATAATCTTTGTTGCGAGACTGCTTCGTGATGTTACTATTTCAGCACTAGTTGTCTGTTAACGATATGTTGGCATGTTCGTGAGGTCGTAACTTGGTACATCTTGGTCCAAATGGAGTGTATGATATGTCAAAATGTTCGCCTTGTGATTCTCCTCAACATGGATGCATTTGCATACTTGTTCGGTTGCATTATGCCATGTTTAAACCTGTTGCAAAAGTTCATGTGGCTGATAAGTTTCTGAACTTGTTATGAGATAATGATTTGTCTTTTTCGTGTGAGTTAATCCATGTGTCATATGAGCTAGTTGTCACCATGGATTTTGCTCATTGGAATGTGCTCTACATGATAGATTTATTTTCATGCCATGATATGTCCTGAGATGAGTGCATCAAGCTTGTTAACATGCCATCGTTATGTTAATTTTCAGCAAAGGCTGAATCTGTTAATTTTTATGCCATGTTTCCATGATACTACCGTCATTGTTGTGCATGGTTAGAGTTGTTTAATGGGCGTTCCTTCATGTATATGTTATGCTATAGCTATTCATGCTCTTGTTTGCCCTGATGGTTTTTTGTAGCTTGTTGTTTTCATGCTCTCAAGTTGCTATAAAATGTTTCTGTCAGCCTGTTATCAGCAAGTTCAGTTTTGCCATGTGAATAGCTAGTGTTCTATGCATCCTATGACCTTGTTATTGCCATGAGTAGTTTCACAAACATGTCTTCTTGCTGTTGGTTATATTCACATGCCTTGCAAACAGGCTTACTTGTCTTTGTTGCTGCTATGCCTAGTGAATTTCACTAAGTCTGAGAAATCTGTTAACTTATTGAATCTTGCCATACTTGTTTAATTGCGTTCCAGTAATTTTCGGGTGTGCTCTGAGTTCATACTTGTTGAGAATCATGTCTATTTCACCTCCATGCCTTTTGTCTTCATGTTTGGGTGTTGTAGCATAATTATACCTTGCTCCAAAGATGCCATGTTGCTGTTAACTTCAGTTTTGCATTGCATCTTGTTTTTATTTTCTTTTGCAAACCGTGCATCCGTTTCAAATGATCTTTATATCATTTTCGAGCAAAATCTTCCCCTCTATTCAGTGGCTTGCTTAGTTGCCCAATATGAAGCCATTTACATCATCTTCTCCTTAGGCTCGAGAGCATCCTCATGCATACGCACATCATCCTTGCATCCCATGTCATGTCTTGCATCATGTTGATTGTGCATTCGCCCGTGATTGATCTTGTACCGTTGTTGTGCTCTTGTGTTGGGTAGAGCCGGGAGCCATTACCGAGTTCGAGGATCTTGTCGAGACTGAGTTTGAGGAGCCGTCTTACCATTCAACCGACGACTTACCAGGCAAGATGACCGTTCCTCGATATCTCCTCTATCTTCGCCTTGCTAGTTGTCTCGCTCTATAGTATTGCCTCGATGCCTATTCTTGTCTTGTCAGCCTCGTATGTTGCCATGAAACACTCTAACCACCTTCCTAATAAACCGTTGATTGGCTAAGTATGCTTTTGCTCAGTCCCTCTTATAGGGTTGTTAGTTGCAGGTGAAGTTTGAAGATTGCTCCATGTTTGGACTTGTTTATTGGGATAACACAATATATATCTTATATAAATTAACGCACATATATATTGGTAATGGGTGGAAGTCTTGGCCTTCTGCTTGGTGTTTTGTTCCACTCATGCCACCTTAGGACCCCGATAAACTAGTGTTATGTTCCTTGGTTTTGCGTTCCTAACACGGTTGGGGTTCATGGGCCACCCTTGATAATTCTCTCTGCTTAAAGCTTTTCCAGCAAGGCACAACATTGTTACTACCATTTGACTAACAACTAAAAACTTGCATAGGGAGTTACAAACCCGAGTTCTTAATCAACCCCCGGGCCAGTGCTCCTCATGAGTGTTGGACCAAACTGGGCAGCCTGCGGGGCCGACTTGAGGCAACTCAAGGTTCTTGTTCTACCGTAGATTTTCCCATCCAGTCATGGCCTGAGATGATATACACGCGGCTACTATCAGGGTGTCAGCACACTGGGAGGTCTTGCTGGATTAGTTTTACCTTTGTCGAAATATCTTGAGCACGGGATTTCGAGAATACTCGGGTCTTCCCAACATGGAGTTGCGACTCTGCAGATCGTGAGCTTGTGATGGGCTAAGTTGGGACACCCGTGCTGGGTTTGAACTTTCGAAAGCCGTGCCCGCGGTTATGTGGCAGATGGGAATTTGTTAATATCCGGTTGTAGATAACTTTACACCATATCCTTAAGAATACACTAACTGTGTGAGTACCGCAATGGTCTCTTTTCGAAGGGGTTTCCGAAAGTGAACACGGTGGGGTTATGCATGAACGTGAGTAGCTAGGATCACTTATTGTTCATCTTTGGCGACCGTTGGCACATATTATCATCTCGCTCTGAAGTCGTAAGCTAGTTGCTTAGTGCTTGCTGCAAACACTTTATTACCTTTCCACACCTAAAGGATTTGTTAGTTTTGATACCCGGGAATGGGATTGCTGAGTCCTTGTGACTCACAGATTACAACACACACCAGATGCAGGTACAACCGAGAAAAATGCAGGAGATGGATCAGAACTTCGCTGGGAGTTCGATGAAGACCGTGGTCGTTTCTATGTTACGTATCCCGATGATCAGTAGTGGTTCCTACTATGGGTGATCAGAACTTGAGTTTGTGGTATCTTTTCTCGTTTGGATTTCGTGCGTAGTCGGACCATGTGTTATTCGGATGAATGTATGCTATTGTATTCATTGTGTGACATGGCGAGTGTCAGCCAACTATTTTACTCTTTGATCCATGTTCTTTTACATGAGTTGTGCAAAGATACCACGCTTGCGATCATTCGAGAATGCGCTTATGTATCTTACTCGTGCCTCGACACGTAGCAGATATAGTCGCATCCTGGGCACTACATGGAGGCATTTTCTTATCGAAAATAGGTGTGATGTTTAAACGGATCACAAGAGTTTGAAATACATCTTCACGCAGAAGGAGTTGAACCTCAGGCAGAGAAGATGGTTGGAGCTCATAAAGGATCATGACATGACATTGCACTATCACCTAGGACAGACCAATGTTGTGGCAGATGCATTGAGCCGCAAGAGCTATATTAAAACCCTCACAGCAGGAGGATTACCTTAGGAGTTAATTGATGACATC
Source organism: Secale cereale (assembly GCA_902687465.1). NCBI lineage: Eukaryota > Viridiplantae > Streptophyta > Magnoliopsida > Poales > Poaceae > Secale > Secale cereale. The sequence goes on from LR738712.1 coordinate 203,061,866, forward strand.
AGAGATCTCCAATTAGAGATAGTACCACGAGGTTTTGTTGCCACAATGGAAATTCAATCCACTTTGTTGGGAAAGATCCGAAAAGCCTAGAAGTTAGACAAAGGTATTGCGGAAATAAAGTAAAGGATGAACCAAGGAAAGGCAAAAGGATTTCATGAGGATAAACACGGAACCTTATGGTTTGAGAAGCGTATTTATGTACCCAATGACCCAGAGATCAGGAAGTTGATTCTTCAGGAGGCTCATGATTCGCTTTACTCGATACACCCAGGCAACACCAAGATGTATTGGGACTTGAAGGGAAGTTTCTGGTGGACATGTATGAAGAAGGATATTGCCGAGTACGTTGCAGTATGTGACGTATGTCAGAGGGTTAAGGCATAGCACCAGAAAGCAGTAGGACTACTTCAGCCCTTGCCGATACCAGATTGGAAGTGGGACAAGCTTGGCATGGACTTTATTTCAGGATTACCCAGGACCCGATCAGGCTATGATTCTATTTGGGTAGTGGTTGATCGCTTGACCAAGGTAGCTCACTTCATCCCCGTTAAAACCACATATACAAGTGCTAAGTTGGCCAAGATATACATGACCAGGATCGTATGTCTGCATGGAGTTCTGAGGACCATCGTATCAGATAGAGGAACACAGTTTACCTCAAAGTTTTGGAATCAATTACACGAAACTTTGGGTACCAGGCTAGAGTTCAGCACAACCTTTCATCCGCAGACTGATGGGCAGACCGAGAGAGTCAATCAGATTCTGGAGGACATGTTGAGAGCTTGTGCGCTAGATTATGGATCTAGTTGGGATGATAATATGCCTTACGCATAGTTCTCATATAACAACAGCTATCAAGCTAGTTTGAAGATGGCCCCTTTCAAAGCTTTGTACGGAAGGAGGTGCAGGACACCGTTGATGTGGGATGAAGTTGGAGTCTGTAAATTATTCGGACCAGATTTAATTAGAGATTTAGAGGATAAAGTCAAGCTGATATGTGACAGACTCAAGGTAGCCCAGTCCACAAAAATAGTTATGCTGATACTAAACGCAAGGAAGTAACTTATGAAGTCGGAGACAAAGCATATCTTCATGTGTCGCCACTTCGAGGAGTTAAGCGATTTGGAGTCAAGCGAAAGTTAGCACCGTGATTTGTGGGGCCGCACAGAGTTTTAGAATGCATGGGTGAAGTTGCCTACAAGTTAGAATTACCCGAAGCCTTGTCAGCAGTTCATGATGTGTTTCACGTTTCCCAGATGAAGAAGTGCCATGCAGAGATGGCTGATATTCCTTTGAGAGATAAAGTGTCACTGGACGCCATACAGTTGGATAGTGATCTGACCTATGAGGAGAAGCCTGTCAATATTCTCGAGTTTGCCAACAGATTTACCTGCAACAAGGTCCTCAATTTTTGCAAGGTTCAGTGGAGTCACCATACCAAGGAGGAAGCCACCTGGCAACGCGAAGACGATCTTCGACAGGACCACCCACAACTTTTTCCTAGCCAACCCAAATCTCGAGGGCGAGATTCATCTTAAGGGGGTAGGTTTGTAACATCCCAAATTTTTAATTTGGAACGTTTTACAATTATTAGCGAAGAATCTATGCATTTTGTTTGAAATTGAGTGAAATTTGGAAATTTCAGAGGCATTGGAGTTTTATCTGACTTTGAATTCAATTTGGCATTTGAAATTAATTTCTAAAATCCCTGACAAATACTTGTTCAAAAGTATGAGAGGAGCTAACATGACACTGCAAAAGGTCATAGGAAATCAATGGCAAAAGTTTTGAATTCAAATTTGAGTTTCATTGGGATTTTTTTTTCAGAAAAATGTTTTTTTATAAAGTTTTTACTTAGCCACTGAAAAATTGTTCATCTTGTAGGATGTATTTTTCTGATTATATATATATATATATATATATATATAT
>LR738712.1:203065645-203125412 GCA_902687465.1 Secale cereale
GCCCCAACGCTAGCAGCACCGAGAGGCAGCGAGGCCAGATCCCAGCGCAAAAAAAAAAACAGGAAAACAAAAGGGCCGCAACGAACCACACGAGCGCCCTCGTTCGCTCGCCTGACTCCCTCTCCTTCACGTAACGCTCTCTCTATCCCTCGCGCCTAGGCTCCACCCCACCTCTTCTTCCTCCCACGAAACAGAAACGTCCGCGTACAATGCTCCCGACGTTGCTTCATTTCCAATTCCTGGAAACCAATTCTCCAGCTCACTTCATGTCTAAGGAATATGTCCTATAAATACCCACGACACTCCTCGTCCGATTCAGACAAAAATCCCTCGCGAAGTCCACCCCTACAACATGTACTCGACGTTCCAATGTCGCAGCAGAAGCTCCAGTTCATCGCTGGATTTTGACGCCGGTGAGCGCTCCCGAGCCCTATCCTTTTGGGTACCGACTTCTCTCGATCCCTAGACTCCGTTTGACATGGTTTTGTGATCCCCCTCTCTCTCTCTCTCTACAGCCGCCACCAGAACCACGTTGTCTTTACCGGAGCACCCGGAGTACGCAAGCTTCATCGCTTGGTTTTTTCGCTGTTCGTCGTCGCCGATCTTCACCGGCTCCAACACCGGACGGGCCAGTCTTCACCGCATCTCCTAGACACCTCCGCCGCCGCCCACGACCATCAGAGCCGCCGCCACCATCACACCAGAGCCGCCCACAACTCACGTACTTCTCTGTACGTGAACAAGCTTATGTTCGCTGGTTCAGTAAACAAAAAAAACCGTTTTGTTGAGCTAGATTGGTTTTCTTCAGTTGATCGAACCGCCCTTCGGTTTTGTTTTTTTTTTCTTTTAGCCACAGCAAACACCCCAGCCAATCAGAGAGCGCCACATGGCATCTGGTTGAATTCCTTTTCTTCTCTTTTTCCAGTAATTTTTCAATCTCAGATTCTATACCAATTCTTATTTCTAGTATATCTTTTAATCTATCGATCCGATTTAGTTGATTCTTCTTCCTACGGTTTCGTAGAAATATCCTCTATACATAGAACCAAATTAAAAATATTTTCGAAAATTTTAAAATTTGAATTCAAATATTTCTTAATTCAAACTTCTTTAGGCCATAACTCGAGTTTCATAACTCTGTTTTGGGTGATTGTTTTTGCAAACCGAAGCTTGTGACATGTACCTTCTGTTAAAACTAAAACCATTTATTTTTGTTGCTATAAAAATTACGCTCTCTGCGGAAACTTTATTTGGGTGTTTTTGCAGTTTTTCAAAGTCTTTTATTTGTTTTCATTTTTGATCTTTGCTTGTATGCTTATGTATGTTATTGCTTGCTTATGCTAGATCATCTAGAGTGCGAAGCTTGCTACTACGAATCTTTAGAATTCAGCGAACGTCAGCATGGCAAGTTCACACTTTGATCATAATTTTCAATACCCAGTTTTTACTATGCATTAGTTTCACCCTCAAAGATTGCATGAGTAGGATTGGGAACATGTTGTTATACTTTGTAGTTCATGTGGTAGGAACCTATGACCTTTGATCACCCTAGGAATATTCTTCATGTCATATATTTCTTAGCCATGCTCGTAGACGGGGATTGGTATGTGTGATACATGCAAGTCGCTAGAGATAATAATTTATCAGGACAACATAAGGTGACAACTTTAATACACATCTGGGTGGGTTGTTTGGGGCACCTGGAGAAACCAGCGCTTGCCCAAGGGGAATCCCAGAGTACCTGTGTGATTACCCTAGGTCCGCCACCCAGGCTCAAAGGGATCATAAGATATTTCATGCCTAGAAACTTCCGTGTGTAGCCACAAGCCATTATGGGCTCTGGCATAGTTGAGTAAGTTGTGTGACCTCTTTCCGTGGTATACTAGATGATGTAGTGGAAAATAGGTGTATCAGTCTACCCAGTGTTTGGAGGAAATACTTCATAAAGACTATGTCTCGATCTTCCGGTCATGGAGGTGGTCGAGTCTTGTGCGGAAAAGTGCACAAACCTCTGCAGAGTGTACAAACTAATCATGATTAGCCGTGTGCCCGGTTATGGAGAGCTTGAGTATCTAGAAGTGAATTATTGGTTGATCTCATCACTCTATTTAATGAAATTATTGGGTTACTAATAACTTGGGAATTTTGGGCTTGAGTTGGAGGAACCTTCTCAATAATGGCATTTTAATTTAGTAGTAAATAAAATGTATTCCTTTGTTTTAGGGTAAAATTGGCTTTATGCAAAAAAATAAACTTAGAGCCTCCACCAGCTAAATTTGCATATAGAGATCGTCTTTTTCATTATTATTCTATGGTGTGAAATTGCCAGCATATTCCATGTGCTGACCTACACGGCTGCAACATCTCATGTTGCAGAGTTTTCCGACGACGAGTAAAGGTGCGATAGGTTGTTGTTCTGCACTCAGTTTGCCGTGGAGTTGATGGACTCATTTACTTTTGATGCTTCCGCAGTTATTTTATCTAGATGGCCTTTGGCCATATTATTGTAATAAATACTCTTTTGAGGACCTCGATGTAATAAAGTGTGTGATTGAACTCTGTTATAATTCCTCGAGTACTATGTGTGTCAGCATACCGATCCAGGGATGACACTTAAGCACAGAGACTTCGATCCATATGGGTCGGGTCGCTACAATTAACCCTTTTAGTTATATGTGTGGAATCAATATTTCGAATTTCAAAGCCTTTTTAATAAGGAATTTGGTGAATAATTTATACCATGCTCAAGGAGCTTTGTTAAGCTTGTAGACGTGATTAGGTTTCTTGGGGTTAACAAAGCCGGGACGTTGTTTAACATAAACTTCCTCCTTAATTTCACCGTTAAGAAACACACTTTTAATGTCAATTTGATACAAATTGATGTCATGGTGATTGGCATAAGAAAGTAAGATGCGTATGGAATCAAGTCTAGCAACGGGAGCATATGTCTCACCATAATCGATACCTTCAACTTGATTTTATCCTTGGGCGACGAGACAGGCCTTATTGCATACAACTTTTCCATCTTCACCTTGCTTATTCCGAAACACCCATTTGGTTCCAATGACATTGCGATTTTTCTCGGGCTTCTCGACCAACGTCCATACTTGGTTTCTCTCGAAGTTATGTAGTTCCTCATGTATAGCATTCACCCAATCCGGATCATCAAGAGCATCCTCACAATTCATAGGTTCAATGTCAGATATGAAAGAATAATGCTCAAAAAAGTTGGCTAAATGAGGTTTAGAGCGAGTGATTCTCCCGTTTCGAATGTCATTGAAGATTTGTTCAAAGGGGTGATCTCTTGCAACTCTTGCTCTAACTCGTGAGAGCTTTGGTTTGGGTCGGGGTGGAACATCCTCGTCATTGTCTTCTTGTTATTCTTGTCCTTCTTCATTCTCGTTGAAGTTGTTGTCTTGTCGAGGTGGGGAAGGAGGTAGATGAGGTTCATCTTAATGGACTTCCTCCTTTCCATTGTCTTCACGTGTTCCACTTGTGGATGCTTCCAAGGTAACTTGTGGTTCACCTTGTCGTGAAGTTGATGCTTCCACTTGAACCGACAAGGTACTCTCCTTCACCTCTGTTGGGAGAATCTTGCCAATGGATAAGTCTTGGATTGCTTCTGAAGGATCTTTGTCTCCTACATCAATTGGCAATTGCTCTACTTGTGAGCCGTTAGATTTATCAAACTTCACATCTACCGTCTCATCAACCTTTCGGGTGAAATTGTTGTAGACACGGTAAGTGTGAGTGTTTGAGCCATAACCGAGTAGAAAACCTTCATGAGACTTAGGTAAAATTTTGAACGACGATGCTTGTCAAGAATGTAACATTTTGAGCCAAATACACGAAAGTATCCAACTTGGGGTTCGTTACCAGTGAGAAGCTCGGATGCCGTCTTGCCGAGAAGCTTGTGAAGAGATTGTCGGTTTGTAGCATGGCAAGCTATCTCAACCGCTTCTGCCTAAAATTGTCTCGGCATCTTGTATTCATCAAGCATCATTCTCGCCATCTCAATCAGCGTACGGTTCTTCCTCTCAACAGCTCCATTTTGTTGAGGTGTGTACGTAGCCGAGAACTCATATGAAATCCCTTCTTCATCAAGAAAGGTATCCACATTGGCGTTCTTGAACTCAGTTCTATTGTCGCTCCAAAACTTCTAGATCTTCACTTCAAATTGATTTTGAGCCTTTCTAGTGAAGTTCTTGATGATCTTTTGGATTTGCGACTTATCTTCAAGAAAGAACACCCATGTAAATATGTAAAAATCATAAACAATGACCAATACAAAGGAGTTACCACCGATACTCTTGTAAGCGTTGGGACCAAAAAGATCCGTGTGAAGGATATCAAGTGGTCTTCTCGTGGTCATGATATTCTTTACGGGATGACTTCCTCCAACTTTTTCCCCTGCTTGGCAAGCACTACAAAGTCTATCCTTCTATGCCACAACCAACCTTTAGAAGATTCAGCAATCAAACAAGTGCGAGGTTGGGCTTTCTTAGTGAAATCAACAATGTATAGGCCACCTCTACGAATGCCGGTAAAGACCATATTATTATTATCTCTACGAAATACTTGGCAATCAACATGAGTAAGTAGCACATCCAAGCCTAAATCAGCTAATCTATATACGGAAAGAAGATTGTAACCGAGAGATTCAACAAACATGAAATTTTTGATTGAGCTATCATTAGATATGGCCACCTTACCAAGGCCAAGAATTTTACCCTTAGAGTTTTCACCAAAGGTAACATACTTTTGTGGACCATTGTTTCTTGCAAGCTCATCGAACATGTCCTTGTCTCCGGTCATACGATCTGTGCATCCGCTATCAAGAACTCATTCCTTTCCTCCGGCTATGTAACCACGAAGATTTGCCGTAAGACCAAAGTGCCTCATTGACTCATTGAGATCAAAGTCACGATCTTCACTTTCATTAAAATATCCATGCTCAACATCATGATCATCTGTGTGATCATCACCTAGGACAAGTGATTCGTTAGCATTTCAATAATGACAATGTTCAATTTTGTGAGTTAGAATAGCTTCCACGATAATGTGACTAATGATTCCAACATCACCCTTAGCATGCATAAGATTACGTAGCGCAAATAAGCATTCATCAAACTTGGGATCGCTAGGCTTCATCTGTTGAAAATCAATGGAATTTTGAAGAATCTTATCTAGACTTTTCAAGGAATAGTTAAGAAAGCATTCTTCAAGAAATTTCCATATAGTGTAAGCACATTATGAGTTAGGTAATTCTCTAAGAAAATTGTTCAGTAAAGCTCTAGCAATAAAATTGACAGTTCTAGTATTCCGAACCATGTCAAGATACTCATCGGAGGTAAAATGCATAGGATCAATAGGAGGCAGATAGGGGCTAAGAACATACTTGTTCAAATGATATTCATTGAAGATCTCAAGCATGTCATTTTTCCATTCACAAAACTCCCCTTCAAGGATATGCACTCTGTGTATAATACCCCCAATCGTAGACTCATCCATCTTCCTCCAATGGTGTTTAAACCAAAGCAATGGAGACTAAATCTCTGATACCAATTGAAAGGATCGAATAAGAGGCGTCGAGAGGGGGGGGGATTAGACCCTCAACAAGAAAAGGTAATAGTTTATAAATTCTTTAAGTAGAGGTAGAGTTCTAGCACGAGATTAAGCATTCACAATACATTTCAAGCAAGCATGGCAAGAGTATAAGCAGCGAAAAGAGCAAAGCATGCAATTGCAAGAAAGTAAAGGGATGGGATTGGAGAGTGCAAACGTAATGGATACACATATATTTTTGGCGTGGTTCCGACAGGTGGTGATATCGTACATCCATGTTGGTGGAGACTTCAACCCATGAAGGGTAACGACCGCGCGAGTCCACGGAGGGTTCCACCCACGAAGGGTCCACGAAGAAGCAACCTTGTATATCCCACCATGGCCATTGCCCATGAAGGACTTTCCTGACTCAGGTAGATCTTCATGAAGTAGGCAATCTCCTTGGCCTTACAAACTCCTTGGTTCAACTCCACAATCTTGTCCAAGGCTCCCAAGTGACACCTGACCAATCTAGGAGACACCACTCTCCAGAAGGTAATAGATCGTGTGTTGATGATGAACTCCTTGCTCTTGTGCTTCAAGTGATAGTCTCCCCAACACTCAACTCGCTTTCACGGTTTTAGATATGGTGGAAATATGATTTGAGTGGAAAGCAACTTGGGGAAGGCTATAGATCAAGATTCTTGTGGTAGGATTGGTATATCTTGGTATCAACACATGGGCAGGTGGTTCTCTCTTAGAAAATTAATAGTGGAAGCGTAGGCACATTTCTGATAGCTCTCTCTCAAATGGAGAAAGGGTGGATGGGTATATATATAGCCTCCACACAAAATCCAACAGTTACGCACATTTGACCCAACTCGGTCAGACTGAATAGAAGAACTCGGTGAGACCGAACCAGTTCAAAATGTGAATGTTAGGAATATCGATGGGACCGACATGATGAACTCGGTGTGACCGATGTGCTAGGGCTAGGGCAAAACCTCATCTCGGTGGAGCCGAGTGCATGAACTCGGTGACACCAATTTCAGGAAAGAGCAATATAGAGAGTTGGTCAAGCAAACTCGGTGGGACCCATCTCTCATTTTGGTGAAACTGAAACATTACCAAACGGAAATATAGATTTTGCAAGGCCATCTCGGTGAGACCGAGATCCGTATTGGTGTGACTGGATTTTCTAGGGTTTCTAGCAGTGGCTATGTCAAATGAACTCGGTGGCACCGGATAGATCAAAATTGTGGGCCCGAGTCTGACTTTGAGTTTTGTACATATGTGGAAATGTGAAAGTGGCTGAGGGTTTTGGAGCAATAGCACTAAACACTAGAGCAACCAGATCACTAACCAACACCTCATCGCCATTTAATAGTATTGGCTTTCCTATAGACTCAATGTGATCTTGGATCACTAAAATGAAAATGTAGAGTCTTGAGCTTTTGCCAATCTTTGTCCTCAGCATTTGAAATTGTTCCAAATCCTCTTGTCCTTGCCACTCTAATGTTGAACTCATCTGAAATACACTAGGTAAAGCCATTAGTACAACAGGGGATATGTTGACATTAATTACCAAAATCATCTAGGGTGCACTTGTGTGTTCAGCTTCGTCCATCGCTATTCGTCAGGGTAGCATGATGTGTTGCCAGGATCCCCGAGACGGATGTTGGTAAGACATTGATGAGTATGGAAATGTTTGCCAGGATCACACCCCATTTACAAAACAAAATGTATACATCGCATGGCATTAATGTCTTAGATTTTCATATCATTGCTTTGTCTGCTCATTGTAAGGATTCAGTTAATTTAATGGTCAATCAAATGCCAAAATTTTAGAGCAAACAACTTTCCACGCATAAAAAAGAAGATGATAATCCTAATGCTAGCTTGGTTGTTATCAGGACCAGCCGAGCACTTCATAGTTGATACGGTTCAAGCACGGATCAAACCTTGAAATTTAGTGTTGTTTTTCACTTGAGTGTTGTTTTTCTTGCTACTTCACTCTTTTGGAGAGAACATGTTCCGGAGTTCACTCTATTTCCTCAACTCTTGCAAATTTTCACCTCAGATTTCACATTGCTTAAGGTAGAAAGGCAAGGCCAGTGTTTGGCTCAAGGAGGCAACGCTGATCAAGAAACTCACTTAGCGATTACCATTGGGCTACCTTTTCTTCAAAGCATGAGCTAAGCTTCCAGTGAAGTGACATGTCCCTTTTTCCCACTAGTTCCCCTCTTTGGGTGAAAAATGTTTTAGGTTGGTGTGTGGTTGAGGTAACCATCCTAATGGTTCAAGAATCTTGAGTGATTAATTGGTGTTATCTGTGGGTTACAACTTTAAGATTTGCTTATCTAGATGGCGCCCCGCGCGTTGCTGCGGGATGTTATGATGCTTTTAGTTGATTGGTCGTGTGCATTATGGTCCACATTTTGAGCCATAGTAGATGGCATCACTTAAGAAGGATCTAGCACAAAGAAACATTTATTTGCTCCGATGTAACATCGTCAAACAAACCCGACGAACTCAATCCTGCTACTTAGTCATTAGTACATTTCAACACAAAAAAAGTACGATAATACTAATGGAACTATAAGGTTCAATATAAAATGCAGTAGAGGGTAAAGTAAGAGCAAGTAGTGAGCAACCACCTGACACCTTGAAATGTATAGTGGGAGATTCGATTATTATATGTATACAATAGCTAAGAAAGAATGAACATAATCTGGAAGATGTGAAACACAGGCAACAAACTTCACATGTAGTTTTTGTATAATATAATGAGTATAAGAGCTGAAGAGCAGGTGATGCTAGTTTAACTCTAACAACATATTATAATCCCTTACAAAAATAAAACAACATAATATAATCGATTAATTTGGGGGCATTCAAAGTCCTATTTGTACAGTTAACAATGGGAAAGATAGTCTCTGTTGTGACTTAAGAAAATGTAAAGGTTGACAATAAATGAATTAGTCTTGAACTACCTGGCCTCCATAACAACCGATGGGATTAGGGAGTTGTGTCGTTAGTGGGGGATTGCAGTAGTAGCGGGTTGAAACAGAGAAAACATAGTGTGAGAGTAGATGCTTTCAGGGTGGAACAAACCTGGATAGACGCACACAAATCCAAAGGTTTGACAAATACAATATCCAACATTAGCTTCTGAATCATCGGTTCTGCATTGCCAAACAATAGAGGTGGTACTGAATCCCATATAGAACTAAATTAATACAGATTATTGGACCGACAGTGCGCAACCTTTACCTGTTGAATTTACTAACTCGGATCAAAGATGCAATATGAGCGGAATCCTTGGCCAACTCCAGATCAATTTATCGTAATTGTGATACTACAGATGTGAACCTGGGGTGACAAACGCATCACGGAAAAGATGGGCCCCTTACGTACTTGTATTGAGAATATGTAGACCCGTATTGAGAATATGTAGAACGAAGTATGGTGGACTGTCAGAGTGATCGACGTTGATGTGGACCTTTTCCTCATATCCCTCCCGCTGCAACGTTTGGCGGCTGTGCAGATCCGAGGAGATAAAAGGAAGCAGAGCCCCCCTTACCTTTCATGGTTGAGATCTTATAGCAGGATGCCGACGATGGCGCGCAGGGTTCGTCCAGGGGTCAGATCAACGTCGGGGCGCATGGCTTGGACCAATAATGCCGTCGCTGGCAGCAATTGCATGGATCCCGCCTATGTTAGCACGCTTGTCACTGGCGGCAACAACCTACGAAGGCTTGCCAAGCGGCGGCGTAGTATGGAGAGTGGCCAAGATAAAGTGGGGAGGAGAAGAATCAGGAAGACGATGGATTGCGGAAGAGATTTATTGACCATGGTGATATCTGTTATTAATGGAGAGGAGAACGTAGGAACCATCCAACGAAGATGAAATAAGACGAAGGGGCAGACTATACGTACGATGTTTCTGTAATGTGGGCAACTTATGGTGGGTCTTTTTTTTCTTTTGCACGGTGTGGTTGGTCTCGGGTAAGCTAGTAACTGAAGGGTGACGTGGCTGTTTTGTATGCTAGTTAACTTCTGGTGGGTCCTTCATGTAAGCCGGTAATGTAACGCTGATGTGGCTAGGTTGCTGAGGTGGATAGCTTGCACGTCAAGAGAAATAGGTTAGTGGGGATGAACTATTTAGGTATTATATATGAGAGAATACATCCTAATTGGAAACATGATTTGCATGATGGAACATGCTATAATATAGTACCCGTAGGGAGGATTTGTTCTCCAAGAATTATTTTATTCAAAGTGGTATATGTAGTGTAACTAAGGACTGACTAATGCTCACCAAAGCTTCAACTGTTGCCTCCGTTATTACCATAAATAAATAACCACTTGGCTCTTGGCATATGGGGCAATTTTGAAGCAATCATGACCTACAATGAACTCTGCAACATGTACACCACATAGGTCATCTCCAATATCATGTCGAATGTTCAGACCATTTTATTGTCCAACGCGATGCTCCACCAGACTAAGAGCATCCCTAGCAGACCCCTTAAAAATTCCAAACCTATAAAATTCCGGCGAGTTTACGGTTCCGGACCAATTTTGTGTCCAAAACAGACCCCATAAGAGTTCGCGGAATGGTAAACGTTTTACATGCCACCGAAAATGCGAGCCTCCAACCACTAGTTCTACAAGTCTGAGTAAAGTATATAGGCCATGAACCATGTCCTTCTGCCACCTCTCCCCGCGCGACACCGTTCGTACCACCCGTCTCTAGCCATTGATTTCTCCCTGCTCCAACAAAATTTTGCACTGCAAAAGGATCGATCGCGTGCCTGCGGTCATGGCTGATCCCGTTTGTGCTCGACCCGAGGAAGATGAATGGGATGCAATGGCTCTGTGACACCAGCGGCTACGTGACACCGGCGGCTCCGTGTTTGACAGCTAAGGCGACGGGCTAGCTATCTCCTGGATTGATTCTACGCCGACGCTAGCTAGCTTTTGGACCGATTCAAGCAGCGATGGTGATGCTGAGGTGCCTCGTGCAAGCCGTCCTGGACGCCGGCGGTACAGTATTTGGCCGCTTTGTGTGTTGTCCGTCTGCTTGTTAGGAGCGAGCTAGCTGGCTTTGGACACGGGCGAGAGGAAGAAGAAGGCGAGAGAAATAATATATGGGAATATTCGGTTTTACAGTCTAAGTTTTCCGCGAACTGAAAATGCGTTTCCAGTTTCACAATTTCAGGGGTCAGCTAGAGATGCTATAAGGGCATCTCCAAGTGAGACCCGCAAAGCTCTGGTACATGTCCAATTGGACTTATTCGTTTACTTTTGCAATTCAATGAGATCTGTATCGGTTCGCGGATGGTCCGGACATCCGTTTTCTAACAAAGCGGAGACAAAAGTAACGAAAATATACCGGACTGCCGAAATCCACTTGTCCAATCAAAAGCCTCCGCGTGGTTCTCCACTCTTATGTCTCTCTTCACATGCATGGTCCCCCTCTCATATCTCTCCTCCAAACCAGATATCACTGATGGAAATATGTCCTAGAGGCAATAATAAAATGTTTATTATTATATTTCCTTAATCATGATTGTCAGATTCAGGGTTCTGCGGACCCAAGGAGGTTTGAACACTAGGGTGTGTGCTGAGATCTCGACCTCACCGGCCCCAGTCCGTTGTCCAACCGCCTAACTTATCCAGATTCACGTGAGAGGGGATGAAGATGAACACGACCGTTTACCCAGGTGCGGGCCAGCTTGCGGAACCCCACTCTTGCTTTTTGCTGGATTGTGCTTGGGAGCGCTCGTGTGAGGAAGCTGGATTCGAAGGATCGATCCCCTTCTACTATGAATGCTAGTCCCTATTTATAGTGGCCTCAGTCCTCTTCCCGCATCATCTTGGTGGGAAGGCATTCCACAAAGGGCCAATCTCAAAGGGGGACTGAATGTACACCTTATCCTGGCGAAAGGTGGTTTTTGCCTGCAATGTCTTAGATCATGACGCAAGGGTGGGCCCGGCGATGACATCTGCCTTGTTGAGCCTGCGGTCTTGGTCTTGTTGCACCGGAATGGAAGCCTTTGCAGTACTCCTTAGGAACCCGGATCTGTCCTTGTCTTCTTTCCACAAAAGAAGAAACTGCTACCTTTGTGAGTGCTGGCGCCCTCCTGTCATCGCTCGTCATAGCTCACAGCACCGCGCCCTCATGAGGGGGGCACTTGTATAGGAATCTCCGCCCCTCGAGAGGCGGCTTGCGGAGCCGCTCCCTAGGAGGTCTTGGTGAGCCTCTTCTCGTGAGGGCAGGGGCCCCTCACGAGGGTTCTCCTTGATCTGTCTTGAACTAGGTCTTGTTGGGCCATTTGCGAGGACGCGCGTTGGGCCGCATGCAAGCAAGTCTAGGTACCCTGGTTCCTAGAACGCCGACAATAGCCCCTGGGCCCAAGGCGCGCTTGGTCTAGTACTTAGGTGGAGCCGAAAGGGGAAGACCGAAGCGACACGGGCCTCAAACGTCTAGGGCCCTGACTTGACGTGTGGTGCGTGATAGGTCTATGGCGCCTCCACTTCCCCTCGTTGCCTCGGGAATGGCCCTTCCACGTCGGGGTGGCCGGATGTGAAGGGGCATCGGTTGGCCTTCGGTCGCCTATAAATGGGCGAAGGGGACAGAGTCACAGTTCACCTTCGTCCACTTGCTTCTCCACCCAGCTCCCTTGCAATAGTACTCATGGCGCCGGTGAGGAGGTTTTCAGCCGCCGAGAAGGGGAAGGTTCAGCTAGACATGCTGGAGTCACACCCACCGAAAAGGTATTGGGGCCGTCCTCGCAAGAACTCTGCCATGACGGTGGTCGCCATTCCGAGACGCGAGCGCGCCTCCGCCAGCGTTTGCATTGCCCCTGCCAGCCGTGGGAAAGGACGTCACGGTGGAGGGCGCCCTAGAGGTTGCGACGATCATGGTCCGGGTAGAGGGCCATCGATGGTCGCCCGGCCGCCGCGCCCACGACATCACTCGGTCGACGTGGCCCGAGAGTTCGTGTTGTTGGTGGAGAGCCCGGAGGACTCCTGGATCCGCCTCCCGATCTTCTTCACATAGGAATTGATAGCTGGAGAGCCTGTGGTTGCAGGCCGACGGTTGCTGCAGCAGGGCCTCGTGGGCGGAGGTCAAGGTCACTCCCGTGGGGTATGTGTTCCTGAACCTTGGCTGGCTGCCCTTTGCCCATGCCACCGACTTGGTGAGGAGGCGCACCCTGCACTTCAAGTATGACGGAGCAGCGACCCCTAACATCAAGGTCTTCGGGGAGGACGACAAGTTCCTTTGGTGCTGCCCTGAGGACCGCAGTAGCGATGATGACCACCCCTTCGACGTCGCCACTCTCCGAGGCCATGATGTCCTCATCGGTGAAATTGCCCTTGGCGATGCTCGTGAGTTATTCAGCAGCAATAGCACCTTGTCCAGCCAAAGCTCAAGTGACGATGACTACAGCGATCTGCATCGTCGCCGTCCCCGGACCCAGGAGGAGGCCGAGCCGCCGCGCCACCGTGCCCCCGTCAATGAGGAGGAGGACTCCGACTGTGTGCGGATGGCGCCGAGGCCCAGCTTCTAGGGCTTCGGTCTTCAGGGGCTTCGATCTTCTAGAGATTTTTATCCAGCATGCCCTCCGGGGCCGGTTCGCGAAGCCCCCTGGGGACTTGCGGGGGCCCAGGTCTCCGAAGACCCCCTCGAGGGTCCATTTTGCACCAAATGCCATAAAACAGGATGCTGCTGAGGTAATGCCTATGGTACTGTTCCGTGTTTGTCTGCTGACTTGTTTGAGAGAGTCGCATGTGGAGCCGGACACCAAAGCTTATGTGAGGTGTGTGCATGGGTGGGCCCATGGCAACTGTATCCTTTGCCCTCCGGGGGCATCGATGCTGCCAGGGCTAGCACAGGCACGTATACCGTGCCTAGCGCATGCTCGTGAGGTGCTCGGGTGAAGGCAATGGGCAACTACGAGCCTCCAAATATATGAACACGAGGAGAGGGAGAGAACGGAAAGATCGCAACCAAGAAATTCCCCCTTTTTCCGAATAAAGACGCGAAACTTCAAATTTCATTCAAGAATTAGCAAATTCGAGTACAAGAGAGAATCAAAAAATAGCCGCATCCAGTGCCTATGCTAGTCTTCCCACCAGTGCGGAGCATGGTGCTACCACTGGGCGTGGGCATAGTCATTGGTGGACAGTATCAGCTGCCAGTGCGGAGCATGGTGCTTCCACATGGGCATGGGCAGGGGGCCCGTGGGGCCGAGGGTCGGCGCACCATGGACCTCGGGGCATGTACAGCCCCACTCATTATTACGTGAGAGTGTTATGGATAGAACTTGTGGAGGTGTTGGATGTTCCGGGCGTTTTGGACGGGAATCCCGTCCTCCGTCTCCAGGTGCACGGCGCCAGGCCAAGAGATACGGATGACCTTGAATGGGTCCTCCTATATGGGCGAGAAGTTGTGAAGTCCCTCCCTGGAGAGGACCCACCTCAGGACGAGATCCTTGACCTCCTGATTCGGAGGGAGGACATCACGACAATGGTCTCGCTGCAATGCCTGCTGGTACCTCGCGGCATGAGGGGCAGCCTGGCAGCGAGCTTCCTCCCCGAGCGCGAGGTCTGCCACTCACGAGGAATCTTGATGCATCTCGTCAAATGCCAGGATTCACGAGGAGCGATGCCTGACCTCATGTGGGAGGACTGTGATACGTCTCCAACGTATCTATAATTTATGAAGTATTCATGCTGTTATATTATCATTCTTGGATGTTTTACAATCATGTTATAGCAACTTTATATCATTTATTGGGACTAACGTATTGACCAGTGCCCGGTGCTAGTTGATGTTTTTGCTTGTTTTTTACATCGTAGGAAATCAATATCAAACGGAGTACAACCCCGCAAAACTTTTTGTGTATTTTTTATGGGCTAGAAGACATCCAGTAGGCCAAAAAAGCACCTAGGGGTACCCCGAGGGTGGCACAACCCACCAGGGTGCACCTAGGGCCCATGCGCGCCCACGTGGGTTGTGACCACCTCGGTGGCCTCCCGCACCGCCTCTTCGCTCTATAAATGTCCAAATATTACAAAAACCCTAGGGGAGTCGATGAAATTTTATTCCAGCCGTCGTAGGCTTCTGTATCCATGAGATCCAATCTAGATCCCTTTCCTACACTCCGCCGGAGGGGGAAATCATCGTCGGTGTCCATCTTCATCATGCCGGCGGCCACCATGATGAGGAGGGAGTAGTCGACAGATGTCTATTATGCAACCTTCTTCTTGTAGATGTTGTTGGGCCTCCAAGTGCAGAGGTTTGTAGGACAATAGCAAATTTCCCTCAACTGGATGACCTAAGGTTTATCAATCCGTGGGAGGTGTAGGATGAAGATGGCCTCTCTCAAACAACCCTACAACCAAATAACAAAGAGTCTCTTGTGTCCCCAACACACCCAATACAATAGTAAATTGTATAGGTGCACTAGTTCGGCGAAGAGATGGTGATACAAGTGCAATATGGATGGTAGATATAGGTTTTTGTAAGATGAAAATATAGAAACAACAAGGTAACTAATGATAAAAGTAAGAGTAAATGGTATAGCAATGCATTGAAACAAGGCGTAGGGTTCATACTTTCACTAGTGCAACTTCTCTCAACAAGGATAACATAATTAGAGCATATATGAATCCCTCAACAAGCAACAAAGAGTCACTCTAATGTCACAAATAGCGGAGAACAAACAAAGAGATTATTTTAGTGTACGAAACCACCTCAAAGTTATTCTTTTTGACCGATCTGTTCAAGAGTCCGTAGTAAAAATACCACGAAGCTATTCTTTCCGTTCGATCTATCTTAGAGTTCGTACTAGAATAAGACCTTAAGATACAAATCAACCAAAACCCTAATGTCACCTAGATACTCCATTGTCACCTCAAGTATCCGTGGGCATGATTATACGATATGCATCACACAATCTCAGATTCATCTATTCCACCAACACAAAAGAAGTTCAAAGAGTGCCCCAAAGTTTCTACCGTAGAGTCAAGACGAAAACGTGTGCCAACCCCTATTCATATATTCCCAAGGTCACGGAACCCGCAAGTTGACCACCAAAACAGACATCATGTGAATCGATTGAATACCCCTTTGTCACCATGAGTATCCTACGCAAGACATACATCAAGTGTTCTCAAATCCTTAAAGACTCAATCTGATATGATAACTTCAAAGGGAAAACTCAATCCATTACAAGAGAGTAGAGGGGGAGAAACAACATAAGATCAAACTATAGTAGCAAAGCGCACGATACATCAAGAGTGTGGCATCTCAAGAACACGAGAGAGAGAGAGAGAGAGATCAAACACAATCTACTTGTACATACCCTCAGCCCCGAGGGTGAACTACTCCCCCCTCGTCATGGAGAGCGCCGAGATGATGAAGATGGCCACCAGAGAGGGATTCTCCCTCCGACAGGGTGCCAGAACAGGTCTAGATTGGTTTTCGGTGGCAACAGAGGCTTTCGGCGGCGGAACTCCCGATCTAGGTTATTTTCTGGAGGTTTCTGTATATATAAGAGGTGTTGGAGTCGGGAACAAGATAGGGGGGGTCTGCGAGGCGGCCACGACATAGGGGGTTACGCCAAGGGGGTGGGCACGCCCCCCACCCGCGTGGGCAGCCGGGGCTCCCCTGGTCCATCTCCGGTACTCCTTGGGCTTCTTCTGGTCCAAAAACATCCTCCGCTGAGTTTCAGGTCAATTGGTATTCCCTTTCCGCGATACTCAAAAATAAGGAAAAAAGCAGAAACTGGCACTGGGCTCTAGGTTAATAGGTTAGTCCCAAAAAATCATATAAAAGTGTACATTAAAACCCATTAAACATCCAAAACAGATTACATAATAGCATGGAACAATCAAAGAATTTAGATTCGTTGGAGACGTATCAAGCATCCGCAAGCTTAATTCATGCTCGTCCTCGAGTAGGAAAATGATAAAAAATAGAATTTTTGATGTGGAATGCTACCTAACATAATTCTCAATGTAATTTTCTTTATTGTGGCATGAATGTTCAGATCCGAAAGATTCACGACAAAAGTTTAATATTGACATAAGCATAATAATACTTCAAGCATACTAACAAAGCAATTATGTCTTCTCAAAATAACATTGCCAAAGAAAGTTCATCCCTAAAAAATCATATAGTTTGGCTATGTTCCATCTTCGTCACACAAAATACTCAAATCATGTACAACCCCGGTGTCAGCCAATCAATTGTTTCGTACTTAAATTTTTTCAAACTTTTTCAACTTTCACGCAGTACTTGAGCGTGAGCCATGGATATAACACTATTGGTGGAATAGAGTGGTGGTTGTGGAGAAGACAAAAGAGGAAGATGGTCTCACATCAACTAGGCATATCAATGGGCTATGGAGATGCCCATCAATAGATATGAATGTGAGTGAGTAGGGATTGCCATGCAACGGATGTACTAGAGCTATAAATATATGAAAGCTCAACAAAAGAAACTAAGTGGGTGTCCATCCAATTTGCTTGCTCACGAAGACCTAGGGCAATTGAGGAAGCCCATCATTGGAATATACAAGCCAAGTTCTATAATGAAAATTCCCACTTGTATATGAAAGTGACTAAACAAGAGACTCTCTATCATGAAGATCATGGTGCTACTTTGAAGCACAAGTGTGGAAAAAGATAGTAGCATTGTCTCTTTTTTTCCTTTTCTTTTTCCTTTTTTTTATTTTTTTGGGCCTTTCTTTTTTCTTCGGCCTTTCCTTTTTTTCTTTGGGACAATGCTCTAATAATGATGATCATCACACTTTTATTTACTTACAACTCCATATTACAACTCGATACTAGAACAAAGTATGACTTTATATGAATGCCTCCGGCGGTGTACCGGGATGGCTATGGAAATGCCATGATAGGTAGGTATGGTGGCTGTTTTGAGGAAGGTATATGGTGGGTACATGGTACCGGTGAAAGTTGCGCGGCACAAGAGCGGCTAGTAATGGTGGAAGGGTGAGAGTGCGTATAATCCATGGACTCAACATTAGTCATAAAGAACTCACATACTTGCAAAAATATACAAGTCATCAAAACAAAGTACTACACGCATGCTCCTACGGAAGGGTTGGTAGGAGTTAACCATCGTGTTATCCCGAGCTCCACACAAAGGATGACACTCAATGAAATACCTCACGCTTCAAATTTGTCACACAACGGTTACCATACGTGCATGTCTAGGTTCGAAAGTATGTATAGAGGGGGGTAATTAGACTACTTGACCAAATAAAAATGTAGCCTTTTCCCAATTTTAGTTCTTGGCAGATTTTAGCAACTTAGCACAAGTCAACCAATGAACCTACACATGCAATTCTAAGAGTATAGCAGCGGAATGTAAAACAATTGCATATGAAGGTAAATGGAGGAGTTTGGAAGGAGAAAACGCAAGTGCAGACTCGTATGATTTTGTCTTGGTTCCGATAGGTGGTGCTATCGTACATCCAAGTTCATGGAGACTTCAACCCAAGAAGGGTAACGATTGTGCGAGTCCACTGAGGGCTCCACCCACGAAGGGTCCACCATGAAGCAACCTTGTCTATCCTACCATGGCCATCGCCCATGAAGGACTTGGCTCACTAGGGTAGATCTTCGTGAAGTAGGCGACCTCCTTGCCCATACCAAATCATTGATTCAACTCCACAATCTTGTCGGAGGATCCCAAGTGACACCTAACCAATCTAGGAGACACCAATCTCCAAAAGGTAATAGACGGGGTGTTGGTGATGAACTCCTTGCTCAAATGCTTGAAATGATAGTCTCCCAAACACTCAAATAGCTCCTCATAGATTTTGATATGGTGGAAGAAAGATTTGAGTGGAAAGTAACTTGGGGAAGGCTAGTGAACAAGATTCATATGGTAGGAATGGAATATCTTGATCTCAACACTTGAGTAGGTGGTTCTTTCTCAGAACATGTATGATGGAAGTGTAGGTATGTTCTGATGGCTGTCTCCACGAATGAAGAGTGGGTGGAGGGGTATATATAGCCTCCACACAAAATTTAACCGTTACACACAATTTACCAAACTCGGTGGGACCGATTCAGAGAACTCGGTCAGACTGGTTTAGTTCATAACGTGACCGTTAGGCATTTCGGTGGGACCAACATGATCAACTCGTTTGGACCAATTTCATTAGGGTCAGGGCATAACGTAATCTTGGTGAGACCGATTACACAAACTCGGTGAGACTGATTTTTTTAATGACCACACAGAGGGTTGTCAGGCAAACTCGATCGGACAGATTCGCTCGTTTTGGTTGGACCGAATTGTTACAAAGGGGAAACAGAGAGTTTGCATTGCCAACTCAGTGGGACCGATCGCTCATCTCGGTGAGATCGAAATGTTACGAAGGGCAACAGAGAGTTCGCAATACCATCTCGGTGAGATCGAGATCCCTTTCAGTGACACCGAAATGATTAGGGTTTCTAGCAGTGGCTATGTCAAATGAACTCGGTGGCGCCGGATTTAACTTTTCTGTGGGGCCGAGTTTGACTTTTGGTTTGGGACATATGTGGATGTGGAAAGATGGATGAGCTTTTTGGAGCATATCACTAAGCATTTTGAGCAAGCAAGCCATTAAGCAACACCTCATCCCCTTTTAATAGTATTGGCTTTCCTATGCACTCAATGTGATTTTGGATCACTAAAATAGAAAATGTAGAATCTTGACCTTGAGCCAATATATGTCCTTATCATTTTGAGGGATCCACATTCCTAATCCATGCCATGCTAATCATTGAACTTTCCTGAAATATCATCTTCAGATAGCATTAGTTCAATGAGCTATATGTTGTTAGTAATTACCAAAACCACTCGGGGATAGTTGCACTTTCAATCCCCCCCTTTTTGGTAATTGATGACAACATAAAGATCAAAGCTTCGACAAATGAATAAGATTTAAATACATTGTCGCTTTGAGAAGTATGTGATAAGCAAGAGCTCCCCCTAAATTTGTGCATTATTTGAAATTTATGTTTGAATGCAAATGCACAATCAATTAGGATCATGGGTTACTCTTTCATGTCACATACATCTTGGTGGAGCGCTCAAAATGATATAAACTGAAAAACATGCACTGATCACCAAGTAAATGATAATATAGGAATATAAAAGATAGTATCATCCAAGAAAGCATTAAGGTAGCATATGATCAATCACGTGATCAAACAAGTATCTCACACATGGACATAGAGTATAAAGCACATGCACAATAAAGTTCAACCAAAATCAAGAGAGACCAAAGAGGCAAAACACTCTCTCTCTCGAAGCCTATGATCTATACATATTTCTCCCCCTTTGGCAACAAGTTACCAAAAAGTTTGAGAATGCATAGTACTATGCGTCTCTCAGGCTCGATCTTTGGGAGGTGATGTAGAGAGAACTCCAAGGATGAAGGCTTCAGATGATGTAGTTGGAGCTGGTGGAGTGCCTGCTGGAGGTGGCACTGAAGCTGTGGCTGCTAGTTCTGATGTAGTAGCTCTAGTGTCTGGAACTGGCACTACAACCGATCTCTGACCTCGAGGCACACACTGAAATGCATCTATGGTAGCATGTCCTCCCCTCTCCTCTGCTTCCTCCTGAAGCTTCTCAACTGCAGACTAGATCTCTATCACTTTTAGATCAAAACTATAGAACTTAGTTTTGATGATCCTCTCCAAGCTTTCCTGATTCTAAGTAAGGGTGGCCAAGACCTTCTCAATCCTCATAGTTGCTTGAATCAGATATGCCATATGGTCTTGTTTGGACTTGAGGGTCATTTGAGATGCTTCTGCAGCACTTGGCATCTTGGCAGCTTTCTCAGCTCTGGCTTAGTTGCAGCAGTTGTGCCATACTCCTTCCTGAGCACCTTCTTATTTGAAGTGGCATCATAAGCCACAAAATCCTCATCCTCAGTATCAGTGGTTTTCTTCTTTCTGGTCTTGGTAGCTACCATGGGCAAGTTGCTAGGTGTGCTCCTCCCACCCTCATCATAGCTGCTAGAGGGACTAGTGCCCTCACTCAGGTTGACTTGCTCCTCAGACAAATTCTGGCTATCACACTGGTTAGACATCTTGACACTGCAAACTGAAAGCTTACCCTGTGAATAGATGTAGTTGAGGTAGAGTGGATGAGCATCACAAAGTGCATAGTTTTTTCAAAACAGATGACTCAAAAACTTAGTTTTAGTTCTCTACAGAAAGCATTTTGGAGCTACCAATTTGTTTAAAGTCGGTGATACCGAAGCAAATTTGGAGCCTAAACTAGTGAACTCAGTCAGACCGAGTCACAGTTCGGTGTCACCGATATTGCTATGGTTTCATAGAGAGTGGAACTCGGCCGCACCGATTTGTAATTTTCGGTTAGACCGAAAATCACTAGTGCAATGGCCTAAGCCAAATCGGTGAGAACGATTTCTACAATTCGGTCGGTCCGAGATGAGTTCGGCGGACAACTAACCCTAAATTTTGCGAATCAAAACTACTTTCTAAGTAGTTTCTGGTGGATATGAAGATTTCAAACGTGGCAACAATCATGGCAAAGCAATGTGCTAAGAATCAGAGGTAAAGAATAGCACAAAGTGTCAAGTTCATACCCTAACTCGGTGTTGAACTTGCTGCGGCGGCAACGGCGGTTGTGATTTCTGTTGACGGCGATGGAGACCAGCGATGGGTGGTCACTGGCGACGAGGAGACGATCCGAGGACCCGATGAGGCAGAGCAGGTTATGCGTGGGCGAAGAGTTTCAGAAAGTTTTCCAAAATTTAACAAGTCGGTATATATAACCCGACCGTGTCGGTGTGACCGAGTCGAACAACACGGTGGAATCGAGATGCAAAACTGCTATGACCGAAAAGTTTTAATCGGTTGCACCGAGATGGAAAACCTAGATCAACTTAGTGAACTCTGTGTGACCTAAATGGATGACTCGATCATACCGAAATGCACAAAGAGGTTTTGGAAGTTTAAGTCTATGACGAATCGGGGACTTCGAGTGCTCCTCACACAGAGTGGTTCGAATCTGACTTGATCAAACTTTGTGATGTAGCATGAATAGAGTTTGAGACGAGAAAAACATAGATAGCTAGGGAGTGTTCTAATGCATTCCTGTCCATCATTTGGCAAAAGAAAAAGGGCCAAACAATCAAAGCAACAAATGGATGTCCTCGAATGAGAAAAATATGCAGTCAACATGCTCACACAATAAGATAGAAAATGAAACATGTGGCAAAGCATGCACAACCATTCTAGCATCTATCAAGCAATTGGCGATGACTAGGTCATCTATATATGAGTATATTGACTTAGGTGTCAAATGAGAAAATTTGATCATAGGTCACACTCATCGTTTAAGCACAAGTGGGGTTACCACTTTTACATAAAGCATTGTTGTGTTCACATCATTAGAGTTGCTTTAGCTCAATTGTTAGAGTAAAGCTCCCCCTAGATGTGATATCCCCCTTAAGAGGGATGAACTAACCTTGGGTTTTGTCGATGATGACTTCATGTAGGTGTTGAAGATGTAGATGCTCAATGTTGATGTAGATCCTTTGGAGCAATCCATTGGAGTGAGTTGCACTTTCAATACCTACACGGGTTAGTCCCACAAGGAACAAACAAGGATATCCATAGTCATAGAGTGAATTGCACACATGATGATGTCCATGAAAGCATTAGGTTACCTTGTCCCTTGTCTTACCAACAAGAGTGTTTGTAACTGCTCCAACTAGTGCAAGATATGGAAGTTGTTTGCACTTGTTCTCGCCATAATGATATCAGTGAAGTATGTTGGCAGAGTCACCCTCAAGAACTCTCTAGTTCTTCTTCTTCGGGATGCACACCATCTTGATGGGAATCCTTGGAGTTGTAGTCGTACTTGATGAAGTAGAACTTGACGTAGTCTTGGGAGCCCACTTGACTAAGGCCATAGAAGCTTCTTCAAATGCATCAATCTCCTCTTGAAGCTTATCATTGACCTTTAGCTTGTGGTCTTGTGGTGGAAGATCATCTTGTGCTTGTGTCCCTTGAAAAGAAGTGGGATCATACTTGTCTTGTTGAGGAACAAACTTCGTCTTGGGGTATTGATCTTCTTTCCACTCAACTCCATTGGAATTGAACTTCCGTTCAACACCAACACCTTGATTATTCCGGTGTCTTTCTTGCTTGCGTACAATCTCCTAAAATTGCTTACTCCTGGCAAGGCTCTTGTATACACCTTTCTCTATAATTCCCTTAAATAAACTCTTTTCTTGCTCAAGTGTGACTTGGCTAACAGAATCATTACTGGAATCAAGAGAACTACTAGAAGCAACATCATTAGATTTGGCATGATTATTGTTACTACTAGAGGTAGAATCTTTCTTGTTCTTGTTGCTAGATTTTACTTGTGGCATGTAGGTAGACAAGAGTAAATACTTGGAAATGTAAGAAGAACTTTTCTTGCGAAGATCATCATTGATTGCTTTTAAGAACTCATGCTCTTGCTTAAGGTTGAGCTTTTCGAAGCGTAACTTCTCATGAGTCTTTAAAAGTTCTCGATGATCTTCCAAGGTAGTTTCATGAGCTAACTTAACAGTGTTTAGTTCTTCAGTTAGACACTCAATCTTCTCCTTATCATTGTCATTCATTTTATCTTGATTAGCATGATAAATAGCAATTTCATCATAGTTTTCCTCAAAGGTTTCATCATTATTGCTACCAACAAGTAAATCATCATCTCCTAGCAAATCATCTTCATCAATATTGAAATCAAGATACTCGGGGTGTGATACCTTAGGGCCTTTAGCCATGAAGCATCTTCCAATTCCATCATTTGGTGAATCAAATATGTCGTAGGAGTTGGATGATACAAGAGCAATTCCGGTAAAATCTTCATCTTGAATATCTTCGGAGTCGGAGTAGTAGCTTCTCTCGGAGTGGTCATCATAGTCGGAACCAGATTCCCATTCACCAACATGAGCTTGATGTTCTCTCGGAGTGGTCATCATAGTCGGAACCGGATACCCATTCACCAACATGAGCTTGATGTCCTCGTCTTGTATCGCTCTTTGATGATTTGTCCTTCCTTTCTGAATCTTTGCTTCTCGGAGAAGGTCTTCGTTCATAACGATCATCTCTACTCCTTATCTCTCTCGGTGGTGATTTTTCTCTTCTACTTCTCCATTTAGGTGAGTCTTATTTTCTCTTGTGGGGAGTCGTACACTCATTGGAGTAATGTCCGGGTCTTCCACAATTGTAGCAATTCCGATCACGACTTGAAGATCTCTTGTCATTGTAGGACCTTGACATGGAACTTCTCTCTTTGCTTCGATTCTTGTAGAACTTTTTGAAGTTCTTCACCATTAAGCTCAATTCCTCATTGACGACTTGTTTCTCACATGATCGTGTAGGAGCATCACATGAGGCTTTGTAAGAACCACTAGACTTGTTGTTTCTTTATCTTTGAGTGACATATCGTGAGCAATAATTCTTCCAATGACTTCCGTTGGCTTGAGATCTTTGTAATTGGGCATCATTTGGATCAATGTGCACACGGTGTCATATTTTCCATCCAAGGCTCTTAGGATCTTCTAGATGATGATTCTGTCGGTCATCTCTTCACTTCCTAAGCCCACAATCTCATTTGTGATGAGAGCAAGCCTAGAGTACATTTCAGCGATACCTTCACCATCCTTCATCTTGAACTTGTCAAGTTGACTTTGAAGCACATCCAACTTGGATTCCTTGATGGAGTCGGTACCTTCGTGCATATCAATCGAAGTATCCCAAATTTCCTTTGCATTCTCAAGACGGCTAATTTTGTTGAATTCTTCGGGGCACAGTCCGTTGAATAGGATATCGCAAGCTTGAGCATTGTATTGCAGCATCTTCAACTCTTCTCCGGATGCTTCCCGATTCGGTTCCTTCCCATCGAAGAATTCACCTTGCAAACCAATACACACAATAGCCCAAACAGCGTGGTTATGTCCAAGAATATGCCTTTCATCTTATGCTTCCTACTACCAAAATTAGTACCATCAAAATAAGGACCTCTACGGTGGCAACTTCCCTCGCTAGACACCATACTCTCTTAGGTTGTGAAACAAGGCTATGACCACCAAAGCTATGGAAATCACGGAAAATGGAGACCAAAGCTCTGATACCACTTGTACGATCGAAAGTATGTCTAAAGGGGGGTGATTAGACTACTTGACAAAATAAAAATCTAGCCTTTTCCCAATTTTAGTTCTTGGCAGATTTTAGCAACTTAGCACAAGTCAAGCAAACAACCTACACATGCAATTCTAAGAGTATAGCAGCGAAATGTAAAACAATTGCATATGAAGGTAAAGGGAGGGGTTTGGAGGGAGAAAATGCAAGTGTAGACACGGATGTATTTGTCTTGGTTCCGATAGGTGGTGCTATCATACATCCAAGTTGATGGAGACTTCAACCCACGAAGGTTAACGGTTGCATGAGTCCACAAAGGACTCCACCCACGAAGGGTCCATGAAGAAGCAACCTTGTCTATCCCACCATGGACATCGCCCACGAAGGACTTGCCTCACTAGGGTAGATCTTCACGAAGTAGGCGATCTCCTTGCCCGCACAAACTCCTTGGTTCAACTCCACAATCTTGTCGGAGGCTCCCGAGTGATACCTAACCAATCTAGGAGACACCACTCTCCAAAAGGTAATAGACGGTATGTTGATGATGAACTCCTTGCTTCAAATGATAGTCTCCCCAACACTCAAAAAGATGATCTTCCAGATTTGGGTATGGTAGAAGAAAGATTTGAGTGGAAAGCAACTTGGGGAAGGCTAGAGAACAAGATTCATATGGTAGGAATGGAATATCTTGATCTCAACACTTGAGTATGTGGTTCTTTCTCAGAACATGTATGATGGAAGTGTCAGTATGTTCTGATGGCTCTCTCCATGAATGAAGAGTGGGTGGAGGGGTATATATAGCCTCCACACAAAATCTAATAGTTACACACAATTTACCAAACTCGGTGGGACCGATTTAGAGAACTTGGTCACACCGGTTTAGTTCATAATTTGACCGTTAGGCATTTCGGTGGGACCGATATGATCAACTCGGTAGGGCCAATTTCGTTAGGTTTAGGGCATAACGTAATCTCAATGAGACCGATTACAAAAACTCGATGGGACCAATTTTGGTAATGAGAACACAGAGGGTTGGTCAGGCAAACTCGGTGGGACCGATCGCTCATCTCGGTGAAACCGAAATGCTACAAAGGGAAAGAAAAAGTTTGCAATCCCGTCTTGGTGAGACCGAGATCCCTCTCGGTGAAACCGAAATGATTAAGGTTTCGGGGAGTGGCTATGTCAAATGAACTCGATTGCGCCGGATTGGACTTTTTAGTGGGGCCGAGTTTGACTTTTGGTTTGGGACATATGTGGATGTGCGGTATGCGGTGGAAGCCCAGGTCGAGTCTCTCCTCAGGGCAGAGGAGGAATACTGGCGTAGATGCGGAGGCTTAAAGTGGACGCTCAAGGGTGATGCGAACACTAAATACTTCCAGGCCTTCGCTAAAGCCCGTCATCGAAAGTGTGCCATCCTAAGGCTGCAATCCGAGCAGAGGCTTCTATTGCGTCAACAGGACATCGTTCGTCATATATATGAGTTCTACATTCAGCTGATGGGCTCCAGGGAGGAGTCTCGCGGTCGGCTACGGGTTGATGTGTGGAATCCCGCGTTGCGGGTCTCGGACAAAGAGAATGAGGGTCTGGGGCTGGCCTTCCTCCCCGAGGAAATCGACGTGGCGGCCCTAGGGATGAAATCTGACACCGCGCCAGCCGCAGATGGGTGGCCAGTGGCAATGTTCAAACGCTTTTGGCGAGTCCTTAAAGGGCCAATTTTCGATGTTTGCAATGGTTTTATGCGCAGTAGTGTAGACATTTCCCGCCTAAATTTTGGGGTCCTCTCCCTGATCCCCAATGTGCCGGGTGCCGACAACATTCGTCTCTTTCGCCCCATTGCGCTCATTAATGTTCAGGTTAAAATATGTTCTAAGGCCTATTCTACTCATTTGTCTCCGATTGCTCATCGTCTTATTAGTAGGAACCAGACGACCTTTATTCATGGTCGTAACATTCTGGAAGGACCGCTAGTCCTCCAGGAGATTGTGCACTCATTGAAAAATGGCGCGAAAAACGGCTATCCTTCTGAAACTGGACTTTGAGAAGGCCTACGATTCAGTGAACTGGGAGTTCCTCGGTCAAATCCTGCGGGATAGAGGCTTCTCGGCGGGCTGGGTCCACCGCATGATGCAATTGATCTCGGGGGGCCAAACGGCGATTTCCGTCAATGGAGAAGTAGGGAGCTTCTTCCGCAACAAACGGGGTCTGCGACAAGGGAACCCGGCCTCGCCGTTGTTGTTTAACTTTGTGGCAGATGCTCTAGGAGCCATGCTAAACAAAGCTCGCACTGCTGGCCACATCAGGGGAGTGGTAGAGCACTTGATCCCAGGGGGGTTTCACACCTACAATACGGAGATGACACGCTTCTTCTGTTCGAACCGGACCACATAGTATTGCAACAGTCAAGGCTATTCTCCTATGCTTTGAACTTATGTCAGGTCTCAAAATCAACTTCCAAAAATGTGAAGTAATATCCATAGGGATGGATGCGGCCGAAAGCCTCAGGGTAGCCAATTTGCTCAATTGCAAACTTGGAAAACTACCTTTTATGTACTTAGGTCTCCCTATTGCAGAGAAGAAATGCTCGATCTCTGATTGGGAGCCTTTGTGTACAAAGGTGGCGGGCAGGGTATGCCCGTGGAGGGGCCGCTTCATGTCTTTAGGGGCAAGACTGATCCTAAATAACTCCAGTCTCTCGTCTCTACCAATGTTTGCTATGGGCCTTTTCCTGTTGGCCGATGGAGTACATACCAAGATGGACACTCCGCGGTCTCACTTCATTTGGGAGGGAGCGGGCGCGAAACGAAAATACCACATGGTAAAATGGCAAGCAGTGTGTAGACCTAAGGCATAGGGGGGCCTCAGGATCATCAACTCTAAATTGATGAACATTGCACTCATGTGTTCAAGGATTTGTAAGCTGTCCCGGGGGGGATGGCCTTTGGATGGAACTTTTACGGTCCAAATATTTCCCAAATGGGAATTTTTTGAGGCACTACCTCGAGGATCCCCTTTCCGGAATTCTATCCAATCCCTCAAACCGTTCTTTGCCAGGGGCGCAATGTTCTCGGTTAATAATGGTCAATCGACTCGTTTTTGGCATGATGTGTGGATCTGCCAACAACCCCTATTGTCGGAGTTTAGCCAACTCTATGCCATTGCGGTGGAACCTAACCAATTAGTTTCCTCCGCCCTAAGCACCTCTCCTCCCCCCATCTACTTTAGGCGGGAGCTTTCAGACCCGGAATTGGCTGATTGGGAACGCCTTCGGGCTTTGATTTCAGAGGTTGTTTTAACACCCGCCGAGGACACGATGTCTTGGACTCTCTCGGCTTCTAGCAAATTCACTGTCAAATCTATGTGCCAGACATTTACACAAGGGGCTGGGTGTCGGTGTACTAAGGTAGGGGTACCTCAGTACCCCAACTTGTGCACGGGCAGTTGCAGCCTCCCGCGGCAGGGTTTACCGCGTGCTCGCCGGAGACCTTTCTGCTCCTTATTAAACCATTCAAAAACAAAGTATGCAAGACAGAAGATCGAGACCCCGGCAAGAGGAGCTTGCCGGGAAGGCCGTACCAGGCTCAAGACTGCCCCACTAGCACAAGGCCCTGGCAAGAGGAGCTTGCCAGGAAGGTTAGAAGACACGCCTCGGCGCTATATGCGCCCCGGCGAGGGCCCGGGGAGCGGCAAGCTCCCGGGCCCGGCAAGACCAAGGCCCCGGCAAGGTACTTGCCGGGGGAGTTGCGCTGTGTGCCCGCGCTCCAGCTCATCGGCCCACGCGTCGCCCTGGGGCCTATCCAGGGACGCGTGGCGGATTGCTGTGCAGCCTGGGGGACACGGTGGCACTCCACGGTGGTGGATCCATCGCCGTGGCAGACGGAGACGCAAGGGCGGGAGCTTTTGGGGTCGACGGCGACGGGCATTAAATGCCCTTGTCCCCCACTGTCAAAGTAGGTATAGACCACTATTCATGCACTGTAGCTTCACTGTTCCCGCACTGTTACAACTACCACCTCTTTTACGTTTTTACCCCTTTCTCCTACGTTGACACCTGTCGGTGACCCCTTGCACTATAAAAGGAGGCCCATGCACAACGTGGAGGGGGTTCGGAACCTAGATCACTCATACGCTCGGTGCAGCTGCTTCTTCAAGCTCCCGAGCACTCAAACTCAATACACAACTAAGCAGGAGTAGGGTTTTACGCGTCTACCGCGGCCCGAACCTGGGTAAAACTGCCCGCGTGCTCGCTACGATCTGCTCTTCGTGCTCCCTCCGCCCTCGTACCGCACAGACAAGGGGCTCCGGTCCCATAGGTGTTCGTGGCGGACAGTTTCCCCCGACATCTTTGGCGCGCCAGGTAGGGGGCGTCGAGGTTGTGCGAACCTGATCCGGCGTTCGCGCGGGCGCATTCTTCACCAACCTCTCCGAATTCGTCAACTTCACCAGTAACAGCTCCATGGCCCCGAAGAAGAAGGCTTCGGAGGTCGGAGGCCCGTCTGCGTCTCACCCGCCGCCACCAGAGCCAACGGTGGGCGGGGGAGACGCCGTCGGAAGGGTGGTCGCCGGCGAGGACACTCACAGCGCCACCAGATCCAAGAACAGGACGGACGACCGGACCTCGGTCTCCGTGGACGCACCGCGTCCCTCTCAGCACACAACAACTCAGCAGCGCCATATCACAGGAGGTGGCATCCGTTTGCTGGGCCAAGGCCAAACCGGAGGCTCGCGGGACGCCCCGGACCTTCGTCCGGGCACAAGCAAAGCGAAGGCGCCGGCGCGGGACCCCGCTCCTTCTAACGCCGTTAGAAGTCCGAGCGTGTCCCGCTCCTCGCACCGCTCGCCCGCGTTCCCTTCCACTCCGGCAGAAGCGCTCGCAAGAGCGCAACTGCTCCTCGACTTCCCTCCAGCGGCAGACAAGGCCGAAGACTGGAGGGCCACCATCCAGAGCCTGATAGCCTTCGCCAACAACGATTCTCCACAGCAGCCGACGGCCTCGCGGCCGCGGCAAGCTGAGAAGACGAAGGCCGACGGCGACAAGACCGCCGGGGGTGCGACAAGCGTGCGCTCCCCGCCGCAGAAGCAGAAGACGTCGCCCCGCCGGAACGACGCCGACGACGGCTCCACAGCCTCGTCGGACCCGCGGGCACGTCGGGACCAGCGCCAGGTCCTCGACGACCGGCAACAGGAAGACACTCGGACAAGAATCGAGCGCCGCCGAGAAGCTCGACGACAATCAGACCAGAGAGCTGGGAACGCTGTCGACGCGCACGCGCCCGGTGAACCAGGCGACTTGCCGTACGCGGCAGGCTGCCCTGCGTTCACCCGCGAGCTGCGGCGCGTCCAGTGGCCCAGCATGAAGAATTTTAAGCCCGACGTACCGGAGAAGTACGACGGCAAGACGCACCCCTCGGAATTCCTCAGCGTCTATACCATCGCAGTGCAAGCTGCCGGGGGGCACGACGAGAAGATCTTGGCAAACTACTTCCCGCTCGTGCTTAAGCCGAACGTCCGTTCGTGGCTTATGCACTTGCCGGAAGGTTCTATTTCTTCTTGGGCCGACCTTTGCCACCAGTTTGTTGGCGCCTTCACCGGCGGCCACAAACCCCATGGCCAGGAGAGCGATCTCCACATTCTGGCCCAGAAGGAAGGCGAAACCCTGCG
The DNA here is from genome assembly GCA_902687465.1 of Secale cereale. NCBI lineage: Eukaryota > Viridiplantae > Streptophyta > Magnoliopsida > Poales > Poaceae > Secale > Secale cereale. The sequence goes on from LR738712.1 coordinate 203,096,048, forward strand.
CAAGTACATCCAACGCTTCAGCCGTGTGCAGCACAACATCCCTGATGTCCACCCTGCCGCGGTTATCAGCGCGTTCCACCAGAACGTGCGTAACCGCCGCATGCGTGAAGAAATGGCGATGACCAAGATTCGGGATGTCAGCGAGCTCTATGCTCTGGCTGACAAGTGCGCACGCGCCGAAGAGGGGAGGAGACTCCCCGGGGAGGATGCTGGCGCAGGAGGAAGCGACAGCGACGACGCCGCCCCGGCAAAGAAGAGCCGGCGGCGGAATAACAGAAGGAAGGTCAAGAAAGAGGTGCTTGCCGTCGAGAAGACCGGCAAGGAGGCCCCCTCCAAGCAAGCGCAGGCTGGCGGCTCCGGCAAGGAGCCTGCCCCTGTAGCGGTGGCCGACAAGCCGGGCAGCTCCGACAAGCAATACTGTAAGATCCACCGCACCAAGGGTCATGACCTCTCCAACTGCAAGCGCGTCGAATATCTCGTCGAGCAGCAGAAAGCTGAGTACGAGAGGCGCGACAAGGAGAAGGCCCAAGGTGGCGGGGAAGAGACAAGCAAGAAGCGGCCGTTCAACGGCCGGGGAGGACGCCGCGGCAAGGCCAAGCAGCGGCAAGGAGATCGACCTCCCCGGGGCCGCGACAAGGACGAAGAAGACGACGACGAAGATATGGAGGACGAGGATAACAGCGAGCAGGAGTTCCAGAAGGCCACGGAGGTCCTGTGCGTCGACGGTGGCGCCTCTCTGCACACCTCCCACCGCCAACTCAAGCAGTGGGTGCATGAGGTGAATGCAGCGGAGCCGCCCGTGGAGTCGCGCAGGCTCCTCAAATGGTCCAGCACGCCCATCGTTTTTGATCTTGAGGATCACCCTGACCGCACCACTGCGGTCGGGTGCTTGCCGATGCTGGTTTCTCCCACCATCCGCAACCTCAAGGTCACCAAAATGTTGGTTGACGGCGGGGCCGGGCTGAACTTGATCTCCTCTGCTGTGATCAAGAAACTCCAGATTCCAGATGGCGAGCTCGAAGAGACCGGTTCTTTCCAAGGAATCAACCCGGGAAGGAGCAAGCCCAAGGGAAAGATCACTCTGCCGGTGACCTTTGGCGGGGAGCTCAACTTCAGAACTGAGCGCATCACTTTTGACGTCGCCGATATTCCGTTGCCCTACAATGGAATACTCGGCCGTCCTGCCCTCGCCAAGTTCATGGCAGCTTCCCATTATGCCTACAACGTACTCAAGATGCCGGGGCCGATAAGCGTCATCACTGTCCATGGCGACAAGAAGGATGCGCTTGTCTGCGCCGACAAGATCTACCGGGATGCGGCAGCTGCGGCCGAGAAGGATACTCTTGCCGCTGAAGCTCCCGGGGGGAAGAAGACGAAGACCAAGTCCGGCAAGTGCTCTGGGACCCACTCCGGCAACCGCACCTCTTTGGAGTGCTGCGCTGCCGTCGAGGACGTTCCATCGAGCTCCACCGGCAAGAGTAAGAAAGGGATGGCCGCTCCTCCGGCAACCAAGAAAGTGTCCGCCAAGGAGGACGGCGCTGGTGGTACCTTCACCATCAGTGCCACCCTCGACAGCAAATAGGAAAGCGCGCTCGTTGCCTTCCTGCGGGCGAATGTCGATGTGTTTGCCTGGCAACCATCTGACATCCCCGGTGTTCCCAGGAAGGTAATTGAGCACAAGCTTGTTGTTTGTCCTCATGCGCGGCCCATCAAGCAGAAAGTGAGGAAGCAAGCCGTGGAGCGCCAAGAATTCATCAACGAAGAAATCAAGAAGCTAGAGGCAGCAGGCCTAGTTAGAGGTGTGATCCATCCGACGTGGTTGGCAAACCCAGTCGTCGTGCGCAAGGCCAATGGGAAATGGAGACTATGTATAGACTTCACCGATGTGAATAAAGCTTGTCCCAAGGATCCATTCCCTTTGCCGCGCATTGACCAGATCGTTGACTCCACTGCCGGATGTGAGCTACTCTGTTTTCTTGATGCATACTCAGGCTATCATCAGATTTTCATGGCCAAGGAGGATGAAGAGAAGACTGCATTTATCACTCCATGTGGCACTTATTGCTTCATACGCATGCCATTTGGATTGAAGAATGCAGGCTCAACCTTTGCAAGGGTAGTATACACTGCTTTTGAGCCACAGATCCACAGAAATGTAGAGGCTTACATGGATGACATCGTGGTGAAGAGCAAGAGCAAGGAAACCCTGATCCAAGATTTGGAGGAGGCGTTTCAGAACTTGCGCAGAATACAGCTCAAGTTGAACCCCGAGAAGTGCGTCTTTGGAGTCCCCTCCGGCAAGCTTCTCGGGTTCTTTGTGTCACAGAGGAGGATTGAAGCCAACCCCGACAAGATTAAAGCCATTGAGCAGATAGAGGCCCCAAAGCGCGTCAAGGATGTCAGGAGGCTTGCAGGTTGTGTGGCTGCCCTCAGTAGGTTCATTTCAAAGTCTGCAGAACGCGCCCAACCTTTCTTCAAAATCTTGAAGAAGGCGGGTCCCATGAAGTGGACTCCGGAAGCGGAGGCGGCGCTGCAGGATTTGAAACGGTACCTATCCTCCACTCCAATACTTGTCGCACCTAGACCACAGGAAAAGTTGTTGCTATACCTAGCGGCAACCAACCAGGTGGTTAGTGCTGCGTTAGTAGCGGAGAGGGAGTCCGACGAGGAGTCAGCACCACCGGCAAGCGAATCCAGCGACAAGCAGGGGGCTGCTCCGGCAAGCTCTGGCCCCGACAAGGATGACTCTGCGCAGGAACAGGATGAGGTGCGGAAGAAGATGGTGCAGCGCCCAGTGTATTTTGTAAGTTCCCTTCTCCAGGGGGCTAGATCAAGATACTCTGGTGTGCAAAAATTGCTTTTCGGCCTCCTCATGGCCTCGAGAAAGCTGCGCCATTACTTCCAAGCCCATGAGATAACAGTGGTCACTCGCTTTCCGCTGAAGAGGATATTGCACAACCCAGAAGCGACGGGCAGGATCGTTGAGTGGGCACTGGAGCTGTCAAGCTTTGGACTCAAGTTTGAAAGTACTTCAACCATACGGAGCCGAGCTTTGGCAGAATTCATAGCTGAGTGGACCCCAACGCCCGATGAAGAAGTTCAAGAAACAAGTGCGCCCGTACAAGAAGCGACAAGTGAATGGGTAATGTATTTTGATGGTGCCTTCTCGCTGCAAGGCGCCGGTGCTGGCGTGGTACTCATCGCACCCACCGGAGAGCACCTCAAATATGTTATCCAGATGCACTTTCCCAGGGAGCAAGCGACAAACAACACTGCTGAATATGAAGGTTTGCTTGCCGGCCTCAGGATTGCGGCCGAACTTGGGATCAGGAAGCTGATTGTGCGGGGAGATTCTCAGTTGGTGGTCCGACAAGTTAACAAGAGCTATCAGAGCCCTTTGATTGAAGCTTATGTCGATGAAGTAAGGAAGCTTGAGGAGCACTTTGAAGGTCTGCAGATGGAGCACGTTCCGAGAGCTCAAAATGAAATTGCAGATGGCCTTTCAAAGTGTGCTTCGATGAAGTTACCTGTAGAACCAGGGACCTTCTTGCTCAAGCTGACTCAACCATCCGTTACACCATCAATTGGGCAGTCCAAGAAGAGAAAGTTGGTCTCCGGCGACTACTTGCCGGCGGATCTTCCTGAAACCGCCGCCAAGGTCCCCAAGATCAACAACCACAACGCTGAGGAACAGTTTGCTCCTGCAGATCCTCGGGTCTGTACAGTTGAAGCAAGTGTTCCCGACAAGCCTCGCCCCGGCGAGCTTGCCGGGGGACCTTCAGCTCCGGCAGAACCAGAGGTCCCTACCGTAGAAGCTGAGGTTCCCGCAGCGGCCCTCGAGCCTTTAGCCCTTGCTGTCGAGCCTCAGGCTCCGGCATGGGCGCAGCAGATCGTCCGTTTCCTTCAAACTGGAGAACTTCCCGATGACCCAGAAGAAATGGAGAAGATAACCAGGCAGTCAAGTATGTACCAGTTCGTGGATAACGAGCTGTACAGAAGAAGGCTCAATGGTGTCAGATTGAAGTGCATCTCCAGGGAAGATGGACAGAAGCTGTTGGCAGAAATACACAGAGGCATATGCGGCCACCACATTGGCGCAAGGGCGCTTGCCGGGAAAGCTTTCCGGCAAGGGTTCTTTTGGCAAGAAGCCCTCCAAGATGCAACTGCACTAGTAACCAAGTGTGAAGCGTGCCAGTTCCATGCAAAGCAGATTCATCGGCCAGCTCAAGCTCTCCAAACAATCCCTTTGTCCAGGCCCTTCTCGGTCTGGGGGCTCGATATCCTCGGCCCTTTCCCTCGCGCTGTCGGGGGCTTTGAGTACTTGTACGTTGCAATCGACAAGTTCACAAAGTGGCCAGAAGTGGAGCCAGTGAGAAAGGTGACAGCACAGTCAGCAGTCAGGTTCTTCAGGTCAATTGTTTGCCGATTCGGGATCCCTAACAGGATCATCACCGACAACGGTACACAATTTACTAGCCGCACCTTCATGCAGTACGTCCAAGACCTTGGCGCCAAGGTCTGTTTCGCTTCTGTTGCTCACCCGAGGAGCAACGGTCAAGCGGAGAGGGCCAATGCTGAAGTGCTGCGCGGACTCAAGATAAGGACCTTTGACAGGCTGCGCAAGTGCGGAAGAAATTGGATAGAGGAGCTACCGGCGGCTCTTTGGTCAATCAGAACGACACCAAGTCGAGCCACCGGACAGACACCCTTTGCTCTAGTCTATGGAGCAGAGGCAGTTCTCCCCACGGAACTCGTATACGGATCTCCTCGAGTGCTCGCTTATGATGAGCTCGAGCAAGAGCAACTGCGGCAAGATGACGCGTTGCTCCTCGAGGAGGGACGTCTCCAGGCTGCTGTACGAGCTGCTCGATACCAGCAAGCCTTGCGTCGCTATCATAGCCACAAGGTCAAGGCCAGGAGTCTCGAGGAAGGCGACCTTGTTCTTCGGCGTGTTCAGTCCGCCAAGAATTCCAACAAGTTGACGCCGAAGTGGGAAGGCCCTTATCGGGTGAGACAAGTTACGAGGCCCGGCGCTGTCCGCCTCGAGACCGAAGAAGGCTTACCGGTGAGCAACTCCTGGAACATAGAGCATCTTCGCAAGTTTCACCCCTAAGGCGCGGTTGCCGTGATCCGCTCCGGCAACCACCTTTTGTACAAGCTTTGCCGCTGTTGCATGTAACCCTTTGTACAAAGCCGGGCGCAGACCCCCGTGCATCAGTAAAGTTTTTGTGTTTTTCGCACCGATTGCCTTTTGCATGCTTTTCTTTGCTATTTGCATGTTTTGTTTGGCATTTGGTGCAACACTCAAGTATCCGGTAAGCATTAGCACGCCGAAAGGCCATATACTTGTTTCCCTCTCCATTTTCTTTCCTCTTAAGCAGAAGGAACGTTCCTCGCGCACAAGTTTGCCGGGGGGGAAGGAGGTGAAGGAGGAACCAAGTGCTGTTCAAGAAAGAGAAGCCTTACCGGAAAGCAAGCAATATATGAAAGCTAAGTTGTTAGAGTTTGACCAGTTCAAATTTTAAATTTTAGTTGTCTTCCTTGAACAATCACACTTTGTATGGAAAACCTGTACGCGGAGGAACCTACCCGTAGCTTGCCGCACCCTTATCTTGTTTCCGAGTTCGCTCAACGATTTAAGTGAGCTGCGACAAGTGTCGCGCCCTTGCTTCGTTTCCGAGTACGCTCAGCAAGCTAAGTGCGTTGCGACTAGCCGCGGCGAGGTTGCTTGCCGGTAAGACCTTGGCCAGCAGGCTGCTCAGAGTCCAGCACTCAGCGCTCGCGGCAAAGGTCCCTTGCCGGCAAGCTCCCCGGGAGCGTAGGGTGAAAAACATACAAAGTCAAAGATTAAGACAAGGAAGATAACATTGCACCAATTGATCAAAATGAGATAAATATCTTACAAAGGATAACTTGTCACAATGGACTAATGAGTTCATGACATCATGTGCAGCAACAAAAAAAGATAAAGATAATGGAGGCCTAATCTACACGGTCGCCCTCCTTCCTGGAGATCTTGGCCACCTTGGCAATGATGTGGGCGACCTGCTCCTTCAGGGCCTCCGTGTTCGCATCGGCCGGCAAGCTGCGAAGAACGTTGGTGAGGTTGATGCCCGGATTGCGGTACACGATCTTCGTCAGCACGCGCTCCAGAGTTCCCGCGCAGAGCAGGCGCGTCTCCTCGGCCAGTTGCGCGGGGATCTTATTCCGCGGATCAGCAAGGGCCGGCGCGATTCCCCTGAAGAAGAGGCTGAGCTTGGCGCTGTGCGGGAGGTTCAGATCCGGGGAGTAGATGAGGTGCTCCAGCTTCAACGCCAGCAGCTCCTGGTCGATGTTGGATGCGCAAGACACTAAGTCCTCGGTCCATACCTCAACAGTTTTGCGGAAGAGCTCGGCCGCTTTGTTGGCGCTGTCCACTAGGGTCCGCTCCTTGCGGAGATCCACCTTCAACTTGGTCTCCCGGGCCCGGGCAGCGTCGAGTGAATCCTTCAGTGTAGATACCTTCAACTCCAAGTCCTCGATGGAGTCCTTGGCGGTCTTCAACTCATCGCCCCTCTCAGAAAGACGCACCTGGAGTTCCGAGTTGGTGTGGGCGTCCTTCTCGCGCTCCGTGATAAGCGGCAACCTTCTCCGCGCTCACCTTCAGCGCCTTCTCCAGCTGCACGACCTTGGCGGCGAGCTCCTTCTTGGCGTTTTCCGCGGCAACCGTGGCGGCTTTCGCCTCCTTCAGTTCCCCGCCAAGGGCTTCCTCCCGGGCGGCAAGGTCCTCCTCATGGGAGTCGAGCTGGACCTTCCGCTGGGCGAGTTCTGCTTCTCGCCGGGATAGCTCCACCCCGGCGAGCCGCTGCTGCTCTTCAGCCTCAGCCTTCTCCAGCACCCATTCCTGGTATTCGCCGGCGAGCCGCTCGCGCTCCTCCGCCACCTCGCGGAGGGCCGCCTGGTTGGCGGCGCTGAGCTCCGCCGCGCGCTTCTCCATCTCCGCGGCGGCCTTGGCGGCAAGGGCTTCCCGGGAGGCGAGCTTCGCCTGCCTGGCCCGGTAAAGGGCCAGGAGCTGGTGGAGCAGCTTCTCCTCCTCGGGCCCCTCACTCCCGCCGGGCGCCTCAACGATCTTCAGGCCCGCGGAGGCGAGGACTTCCCCGTCAAACGCCTCGCCCTCCGCGGGAGCTCGCGACGACGAACCCCACGACATCTGGATGAAGACGCCGTTGGGGGCCTCAAGGTAGTAGCCCTGCTCCTTGCTGGCGGAGGGGTCGGCGGCCGGTGCAGCATCTGATGCTCCCGCCGCCTCCGGGTCGGCGGTGCGGTCGCCGTCCCCCTCCCCGGCCGCTACATCCGCAGCCGGAGCGGTCTCCTGCGCGGCCGGCTCGGCGGCTCTCGCCGCGTCCTCGACGACAGGGACGTCGCCGCCGCCGCCCTGCGTGCCCTCCTCGTCCTCGATGTTGATGACTTCCGTCTCCATCGGCTCGGGAGGAGGAGGATCTGAAAAGAAAAAGAAGAAAAAGAGGTTCAAGCAAATATCCAAAAAGAGACGAAGCCAAGAAGACAAACTACAAGACATACCTTGGCGGACGTCCTCAGCGGCGGGCTCCCTCGCCGGGGAGCTCTGCCTTGGCGGAGTGGCCGCCCTCGCCGGGCTGCTCGCCCTTGGCGGGGTACTCTGCCTTGGCGGAGTACCCGCCCTTGGCGGAGCACTCTCCCTTGCCGGAGAGTTCGGCCTTGGCGGGGACGGCGGGGCCTGCGGCTCCTCAAGGACGGTCTCCGGGCGCTCCTGCCGCTGTGGCTCCACCTCTGCACAAGAAAAGACAAGAAACATCGAGATGATGAAAGAAGACAAAATCCCTAAGCGCATCCCGACAAGCGGAAGGATGGACCCCAGACTTACGCTGGGGGCTGCGCTGGGGGCTGCTCCTCGGAGCAGCGCTTGGGTCCGGCAGGGTTGGCTCCGGCACGTCCCCTGTTGCCGCGGTGGCCGAGCCTTCCGCGACCTCGACCACATGTGCCTTGGCTTTCTTCGCCACGCGCTGAACCAAGGTCCTGAAATCAAAGCAACAAACAAAGTCAGCATCAACAATAATCGAGACAAAACTCGAGAAGGTGTAAGATCCTGGATCCTTACTCCTGATCCTCCTCGTCGTCCTCGCTCAAGGCGGAGAAGTCGTACTCCACCGGGGGCGCGTCGGCGCGAGGAGCGGAAGATGAAGATTCCCTCGGGCGCTTGGCGATCCCAGGGGCTGGGGGCTGCGAAGACCCAGCCCCTGTGGTAGCCGGAGCCCGGGGAGCGGGCGGAGCCGCTGCTCCGCTCCGAGAAGACCCCTGTCGGCTCGACGCCTGCTTGCGGGACGCCTCCTTCGTGGCCCGCGCGCGGGCCGCCTCCGCCGTGACTGGTGCGCCGGTTGCCCCCGGCGCAGCTTGGCTCCCCCGGGGAGCTGCCCGGCGAGCTGGTTGTTGCCGGGGCGCTTGCGCCCTCTCTCCCGTCGCCGTCTTGCCAGGACGCTTCGGTGGAGACTGCCTTGGGCTTGCCGGGGGCGGGGAGCTCTCCGACGAGGAGAGGTCGTCGGCGTAGAGCTCCGTAGATCCGTCGGAGTCCTCGGCCTCCTCCTCCTCCTCTTCCCCGGCCGGCTCACTGGGCCCAGCGCCCTGCGCTGCGGCCTCTTTTCCCTTGGCGCCTCCGCTCCCTCCGGCGCCTCCGCTCCTCGCGGCGCCTCTGTTCCCTCCGGCGGCACCCTCCATTGCCGCGGCCTCGGCCACGATTCCGTGGATCCCGGAGTGCCTCAGAGAGGGGACCCCGGCGAGCGCGTCGGGAGGGAGCTGCAGCAGTCTGCGGATCTCCGCCTCCTCCGCCTGGCTGGACGCATCCGCAGCCTCCGCCTCAGCAGGCGTGTACCCAAAATCTCCTGTCGCTGCAGCTGCAGCGGCCTCTTCAGCCCGAGAAGCTATGTAAGCAAGCTCCTGTTCGGTGGTGTCCCGCGTGTGCTCCTTGATGTCGTCCTTGTTCTTCGCCACCTCCACGAGGTTGTCGAAGAAGGTGAGGACGTCGATGGGCTTGGGCGCGATCCACGTGCGGTCCACGCCATGCGAATCGCATGCGGGCATCATGGCAAGGAGACGGTCCCGGACTGTGCTGTTGCAGAGCGGCACCACTCCCCGGGGAGCTCAGAACCACTCAGGGTGTGCCAGGTCATACTTGAAGAGTTCCCGGACCATCCCCTTCAGCTCCAGCGTCGTGAAGTTGAAGTTGAGCCCGGGGCGCAGCCTCATTATATCCGCCGGGCCGCCGTACTCCCAGGCCGGCCTCTTCCTGTCTTGGAGAGGGGCGATGCGGCGGCGAAGGAAGTCTGCGCCCACCTCTGCAACGGACAGCTTGGCGGTCCGAAGACGAAGAATCCGGACAAGGGCGACGTCGAGCTTGATGTCGTCCGAGTCCAGCTCGCTCCAATCCCTGCCGCGCACGATGGGTGTTGTGCGCGGCGCGGTGAAGGGCTGCGGCGCGTCCTCAACAATCCAACACCACTCCGCACGCCACTCCTCCCACTTGCCGCGGAGCTCCCCCGGCAAGTAGGACCCCTTCTTGTTCAAACGGAAAACCCAAGAAATTCCTCCGGAGAGGGGGGCGTCGGCCTCTGCTCTAGGAGTGAAAAAGTGCCTAAACAACGCTACGTTGGGCTGTATCCCTATGAAGTTTTCGCACATGTGTGCGAAAACCGCCATGGTGAGGATGGCGTTGGGGGTGAAGTCAAGGAGGTGGAGGCCGTAGGTGTGCATGACATCGCAGAAGAAATTTGAGAAAGGAGGGCAGAGACCGCAGTGAAAGAAAGCTGCGAAGAAGTACTACCCGCCGGGGTAGCTGTCCTTGGCGACGGCCGGATATGCTCGCGTGCGGGGGTGCGCCTTGGTTTCCTTGGCCCAGAACAAGTAGTACTTGTTCCAGAGCTCCCGCGCGCCGAGCCTCGGCGGGAAGACAAGATGCTGCTTCCGATACGCGGCGAGCTTCGCCGCTTGCTCCGACTTCTCCCTCTTGGCCTTCTCCGCCTTCGCCTTGTCGGTCTTCGGGGCCATGGCGGACGCGGCGGTAGAAGAGGGACGAAGAACTCAGCGACGCCGGAGATGCAGACGGCGGCGGCGGAGGTGTGGAAGCGGAGCGCAAGAGGGATCTCTGGAGGAAGAAGGAGAAGCAATGAAAGCGCAAGGAGGGGAACCGCACCTGCTTCCTCTGCTTTTATGGGGGAGTGGGGGGCGTTTCGCCCTTTTCATTGATGGAACGTGGGCACGTCCCATCCCACGACGCCGCAATCGACGCGTGCCGTTACGGGGGGGATGCGGCGGATACGGAAGTGGATTCGGCGCGCCGCGGGCCGCGTGTGCCCGTGCACTGTTTTGGGCCTGGCCCAACAGCGCTCGGCACCGTGTGTGGCCCAGGCCCGGGGGCTCCTGTCGGTGTACTAAGGTAGGGGTACCTCAGTACCCCAACTTGTGCACGGGCAGTTGCAGCCTCCCGCGGCAGGGTTTACCGCGTGCTCGCCGGAGACCTTTCTGCTCCTTATTAAACCATTCAAAAACAAAGTATGCAAGACAGAAGATCGAGACCCCGGCAAGAGGAGCTTGCCGGGAAGGCCGTACCAGGCTCAAGACTGCCCCACTAGCACAAGGCCCTGGCAAGAGGAGCTTGCCAGGAAGGTTAGAAGACACGCCTCGGCGCTATATGCGCCCCGGCGAGGGCCCGGGGAGCGGCAAGCTCCCGGGCCCGGCAAGACCAAGGCCCCGGCAAGGTACTTGCCGGGGGAGTTGCGCTGTGTGCCCGCGCTCCAGCTCATCGGCCCACGCGTCGCCCTGGGGCCTATCCAGGGACGCGTGGCAGATGGCTGTGCAGCCTGGGGGACACGATGGCACTCCACGGTGGTGGATCCATCGCCGTGGCAGACGGAGACGCAAGGGCGGGAGCTTTTGGGGTCGACGGCGACGGGCATTAAATGCCCTTGTCCCCCACTGTCAAAGTAGGTATAGACCACTGTTCATGCACTGTAGCTTCACTGTTCCCGCACTGTTACAACTACCACCTCTTTTACGTTTTTACCCCTTTCTCCTACGTTGACACCTGTCGGTGACCCCTTGCACTATAAAAGGAGGCCCATGCACAACGTGGAGGGGGTTCGGAACCTAGATCACTCATACGCTCGGTGCAGCTGCTTCTTCAAGCTCCCGAGCACTCAAACTCAATACACAACTCAGCAGGAGTAGGGTTTTACGCGTCTACCGCGGCCCGAACCTGGATAAACTGCCCGCGTGCTCGCTACGATCTGCTCTTCGTGCTCCCTCCGCCCTCGTACCGCACAGACAAGGGGCTCCGGTCCCATAGGTGTTCGTGGCGGACAGTTTCCCCCGACACTGGGCCCTCGGCCGCCTCGGGTCTTTGGAAGGCTCGTATCCATCTCAAAGTTAAAGTCTTTCTCTGGAGACTTTGTCAAGATCGTCTCCCCACTTCAATAAACATCGCCAAGCGCAATGGCCTGGCTTTAGGGCCATGTGCGCTGTGTGCGGCTCCGGAAGATGCCGACCACGCTTTTTTCCGTTGTCTTTGGCGTGTTTTTCCTGGAGCGCGGTTCGCGAAGCCGCAGGCGTGGATTGGTATCCACGTTCACATGCCGCGCTTGTTACCCTGCTGTCTTCGGTTCAGGGGCCGGCGCGTCGTGTGATGTGGACATGCGCGGCGGCTCTTGTGTGTGCTCTGTGGCAGATTCGCAACAAGTTTTCTACTGAGGGTGTTTTCCCCTCCCACCCGGCTGACATTCTCTTCAAATGTATCGTGTTCTTGCAGCTGTGGGCACCGCTGGGAAGACTACAGTACACTGATCTTCACCGTCAAACTCTCGCGCGTCTGCGAGCAGTCTACGCATCATCCCGAGCCCCGTCGCCCGCCTTCGATGCTCCATAGGGATGGATGGCTTCTTTCGGTTGTGTCAATGCCGAGCCTGCGCGCTCGTATCTTGGTTGTCTAACCATGTATTGCACTTAAGCATTTGATGCCCCTTTTGGTGTAGTGCGTTGGTCCCTAAAACTTATGGATTTGCGGTTTCGTCGGTCTGTTCTGTACGCTGCCAGTGTGGGCTTTATTAATTAAAAGACGGACGCCCCTCACGTCTATGTTCTAAAAAAAGATGGTTGGGGGTTTTGGAGCATATCACTAAGCATTTTGAGCAAGCAAGCCATTAAGCAACACATCATCCCCTTTTAATAGTATTGGCTTTCCTATGGACTCAATGTGATATGGGATCACTAAAATAGAAAATGTTGAGTCTTGAGCTTGAGCCAATATATGTCCTTATCATTTTGAGGGATCCACATTCCTAATCCATGCCATGCCAATCATTGAACTTTCCTGAAATATCATCTTGTGATAGCATTAGTTCAATGAGCTATATGTTGTTAGTAATTACCAAAACCACCCGGGGATAATGGCACTTTCAGCATGCTACGGGACTTGCAAACCTCAACACAAGTATTTCTCAAATTCACAACTACTCTACTAGCATGACTCTAATATCATCATCCTCATATCTCAAAACAATCATCAAGTATTAAACTTCTCAGAATATTCAATGCACTTTATATGAAAGTTTTTATTATATCCCTCTTGGATGCCCATCATATTAGCACTAAATTCATAACCAAAGCAAATTACCATGCTGTTCTAAAAGACTCTCAAAATAATATAAGTGAAGCATGAGAGTTCACCAATTTCTTCAAAATAAAACCACCGTCGTGCTCTAAAAGATATAAGTAATGCACTAGAGCAAACAACAAACTACTCCGAAAGATATAAGTGAAGATCAATGAGTAGTCAAATAATTATGTAACTATGTGAAGACTCTCTAACATTTAAGAAATTTCAGATCTTGGGATATTATTCAAACATCGAGCAAAAAAAAATATAACAAATTGACGCTCCAAGCAAAACACATATCATGTGGTGAATAAAAATATAGCCTCAAGTAAAGGTACCGATGAACGAAGACAAAAGAGGGGATTCCTTCCCGGGGCATCCCCAAGCTTAGGCTTTTGGTTGTCCTTGAATATTACCTTGGGGTTCCTTGGGCATCCCCAAGCTTAGGCTTTTGCCACTCCTTATTCCATAGTCCATCGAATCTTTACCCAAAACTTGAAAACTTCGCAAGACAAAACTTAACGGAAAACTCGTAAGCTCCGTAAGTATAAGAAAATAAAACCACCACTTAGGTACTTTTGTGAACTCATTCTAAATTCATATTGGTGTAATATCTACTGTATTACAACTTCTCTACGTTTCATACACTCTGATACTACTCATAGATTCATCAAAATAAGCAAACAACACATAGAAAACAGGATCTATCAAAAACAGAACAGGCTGTAGCAATGTGTAACTTCCGAATACTTCTGTAACTCAAAAAATTCTGAAACAAATTGGTGGACGTGATGAACTTTTTTATTAATCATTTGAAAAAAGAATCAACTTAAAAGCACTTTTCTGTAAAAAATGGAAGCTAATCTCGTGAGCGCAAAGTTTATGTTTTTTACAAGAAGATCACATTATCATTCACCCAAGTCTTCCCAAAGGTTCTACTTGGCACTTTATTGAAACAAAATCTTTAAAACATGATTACTACAGTAGCATAATCATGTGAACACACAAAAACAGTAAGGATAATTATTGGGTTGTCTCCCAACAAGCACTTTTCTTTAATGCCTTTCTAGCTAGGCATGATGATGACAATGATGCTCGCATGAAAGATAAGAATTGAAACATAAATAGAGCATCATGAAGAATAAAACTAGCACATTTAAGTCTAACCGACTTCCTATGCATAGAGATTTTGTGAGCAAACAACTTATGGTAACGATAATCAACTAGCATAGGAAGGGAAAACGAGCATAACATTAAGATTTTAAGCACATAGGGAGGAAACTCGATATTATTGCAATATGTAGAACCATATGATCCTCTCTCATAATAATTTTTAGTAGCATCATGAATGAATTCAACCATATGATCCACTTGCATAGAAATTTTACTACTCTCCATACAAGCAAATTTATTCTCATCAATAGTAGTGGGAGCAAACTCACAAAAATAACTAGCATGTGAAGCATAATCCAATTGAAAATTAAAATCATGATGACAAGTTTCATGGTTATCTTTATTAATTATAGCATACGTGTCATCACAATAATCATCATAAATAGGAGGAATGCTTTCATCATAATAAATTTGCTCATCAAAACTTGCGGGACTAAACATATCATCTTAATCAATCATAGCATCCCCAAGCCAGTGGCTTTGCATATAATTAGCATCATGGGTATTCAAAGAATTCATACTAACAACATTGCAATCATGCTCATCATTCACATATTTTATGCCAAGCACTCTATGTAATTCTTCTTCTAGTACTTGAGCACAATTTTCCTTCCCATCATTTTCTTTTTTTTTTGACTATGAATTCCTTCCCATCATTTTCACGAAAGATATTTAAAAGATGAAGCATATGAGGCAACCTCAATTCCATATTTTTGTAGTTTTATTTTATAAACTAAACTAGAGATAAAACAAGAAACTGAAAGATTCGATTACAAGATCTAAAGATACACCTTCAAGCACTCACCTCCCCGGCAACGGTGCCAGAAAAGAGCTTCGTTGACGGGATGTGAGTGCCGCATAACTAGCCTCCCCGGAAACGGCGCCAGAAAAGATATTGATGTCTACTATGCAACCTTCTTCTTGTAGACGTTGTTGGGACTCCAAGTGCAGAGGTTTGTAGGACAGTAGCTACTTTCCCTCAAGTGAATGACCTAAGGTTTATCAATCCGTGGGTGGCATAGGATGAAGATGGTCTCTCTCAAGCAACCCTGCAACCAAATAACAAAGAGTCTCTTGTGTCCCCAACACACCCAATACAATAGTAACTTGTATAGGTGCACTAGTTCGGCGAAGAGATGGTGATACAAGTGCAATATGGATGGTAGATATAGGTTTTTGTAATATGAAAATATGAAAACAACAAGGTAACTAATGATAAAACTCAGTGTAGATAGTATTGCAATGGGTTGAAACAAGGCCTAGGGTTCATACATTCACTAGTGCAAGTTCTCTCAACAAGGATAACATCATTATATCATATAATAATCCCTCAACATGCAACAAAGAGTCACTCCAAAGTCACTAATAGCGGAGAACAAACGAAGAGATTATTGTAGGGTACAAAACCACCTCAAAGTTATTCTTTCCGATCGATCTATTCAAGAGTCTGTAGTAAAATAGCACGAAGCTATTCTTTCCGTTTGATCTATCTTGGAGTTCATACTAGAATAACACCTTAAGATACAAATCAACCAAAACCCTAATATCACCTAGATACTCCATTGTCACCTCAAGTATCTGTGGGCATGATTATACGATATGCATCACACAATCTTAGATTCATCTATTCAACCAACACAAAATAACTTCAAAGAGTGCCCCAAAGTTTCTACTGCAGAGTCAAGACGAAAACATGTGCCACCCCTATGCATAGATTCCCAAGGTCACGGAACCTGCAATTGATCACCAAAACATACATCATGTGAATCGATAGAATACCCCATTGTCACCACGGGTATCCCAAGCAAGACATACATCAAGTGTTCTCAAATCCTTAAAGACTCAATCCGATAAGATAACTTCAAAGGGAAAACTCAATACCTTACAAGAGAGTAGAGGGGGAGAAACATCATAAGCTCAAGCTATAGTAGCAAAGCTCGCGATACATCAAGACTGTGGCATCTAAAGAACACGAGAGAGAGAGAGAGAGAGATCAAAATCATAGCTAATGGTACATACCCACAGCCCCGAGGGTGAACTACTCCCCCCTCGTCGGGATGATGAAGATGGACATCGGAGAGGGATACCTCCACCGGCAGGGTGCCAGAACGGGTCTAGATTGGTTTTTGGTGGCAACAGAGGCTTTCGGTGGCGAAACTCCCGATCTAGGTTATTTTCTAGATGTTTCTGTATATATAAGAGGTGTTGGAGTCGGGTACAAGTAAGGGGGGTCCCAAAGGCGGCCACGAGATAGGGGGCGCGCCCCCCACCCTCGTGGGCAGCCCGGGACTGCCCTGGTCCATCCATGGTACTCCTTGGGCTTCTTATGGTCGAAAAACATCCTCCGTTGAGTTTCATGTCAATTGGGCTCCGTTTGGTATTCCTTTTCTGTGATACTCAAAAACAAGGAAAAAACAGAAACTGGCACTGGGCTCTGGGTTAATAGGTTAGTCCCAAAAATCATGTAAAAGTGTATATTAAAGCCCATTAAAGATCCAAATCAGATAATATAATAGCATGGAACAATCAAAAATTATAGATATGTTGGAGACATATCATCCACCCTCGGGGATGAGGGTTTGTACGAGTAGCTATGTGTTTCATCTCTCTCTCTCTCTCTCTCTCTCTCTCTCTCATTTTCTTGAGATGCACAATCTTGATGTATCGCGGGCTTTGTTAATATAGTCGGATCATATGGTGTTTTCCCCTCTCTATCTTGTTGTAATGACTTGAGTTTTCCCTTTGAGATTTCTTTGGATTGAATACTTTTATGGATTTGAGAACACTTGATGCATGTCTTGCTATGAATTCCTGCAGTGACAATGGGGTATCATATTGATTCACTTGATATGTGTTTTGGCACTCAACTTGCGGATTCCCACGATGACATTGGTGTAATCTATGCATAGGGGTTGATGCACATTCTTGTCTTTTTTTCTTCGGTTGAAATCTTGGGGCACTCTTTGAGGTTCTTTGTGTTGGATTGAGTATTATGAATCTGAATTTGTTTTGGTGTTATTTTAGTACAAACTCTTGATAGATCGATCGGAAAGAACAACTTGTGTTATTTTAGTATGAACTCTTGATAGATCGATCGGAAAGAATAACTTTTGTTTTTTTAGTATGAACTCTTGGATAGATCGATCAGACAGAATAGCAACAAACAATTCCTTCTTATGTTCTCTGCTAGAGAGGAACTATGGAGTTACTCATCATGACACATTGAGGGATGGTTATGTGATCCAATTATATTAGTATCATCGACAGATTGCACTAGCAAAATTATGGACCCTAGCCCCAATTTTTAAACATTGCAATACCGTTCGTGCTCAATTTTATCAATTGCTACCTTGCTGTTTTTTATTGTTACTATTACAAAAATCAATATCTACTATCCATATTACAGTTGTATCACCATCTCTTCATCGAACTAGTGCACCTATAAAATTTTCCATTGTATTGGGTGTGTGGGGGACACAAGAGACTTTTTATTATTTGGTTGCAGGGTTGTATGAGACAGACCATCTTCATCCTACACCTCCCACAGATTGATAAACCTTAGGTCATCCACTTGAAGGAAATTTGCTACTGTCCTACAAAACTCTGCGCTTGGAGGCCCAACACGAGTCTACAAGAACAAGTTGTGTAGTAGACATCAAGCTCTTTTCTAGCGCCGTTGTTGAGGAGGTGAGTTCTTGAAGTTATATCTTTAGATCTTGCAATCGAATCTTTTAGTTTCTTATTTTATCACTATCCTGGTTTTGTAAAACCAAACTAAAAGATGGGACAAAAGTTACATCATATTATTCATCTCTATAATGTCTTTCGTGATAATGATGATAAAAAGTGTGCTCAATTGTTAGAAGAAGAATGCTATAAAATGTTTGGCATAATTGGTGAGCATGATTGCAATGCTGGTAGTATGAATTCTTTAAATATCCATGATACTAATGATATGCAAAGCCATAAGCTTGGGGATGCTATGTTTGATGATGATGATATTTTTAGCCCCCCAAGATTTGATGTGGAAATTTGTTATAATGGTACCATGCATCCTATTTATAATGACTATATTGATAAAAGAGGATTTGGAGAGATCATGACTTTATTTAATGATGAATCCACTACTTTGCAAGATATTTCAATTGACTATGATACCAAAGTTGCTATCTATGATGATTATGGTGATGACATGTATGCTATGTTGAATAATGATAACCCTGAAATTTGTCAACATGACATTATTTTTCAATTTCATGATAGTTATTTTATTTAGTTTGCTCCAATTACTATTCATGAGAATAAATTTTCTTATGTGGAGAGTAGCAAAATTTATATGCTTATGCATCATGAAGAGAATGCTTCATGTGATGGTTATATTGTTGAATTCATTCATGATGCTACTGAAAATTGTTATGAGAGAGGAACATAAGCTTGTAGGTACTGCAATAATATCAAGTTTTCTCTCTCTGTGTTGAAAATCTTCAAGTTTTGCTTGTTTTGCCTTCCTATGCTAGTTGATTCTTGCTCCCAAAAGTTGTTTGATATCAAAATCCCTATGCATACGAAGTGGGTTAGACTAAAATGTGCTAGTAATATGCTTCATGATGCTCTCTTTGTGTTTCAATTCATATCTTTTATGTGAGCATCATTGAAATCATCATGCCTTGCTAAAAGGCATTAAGGAAAAGCACTTGTTGGGAGACAACCCAACACTGATACGTACTATTTTCGTATGTTCAAGTGGTTAATCCATTGTATTAATCATGTTTTACATGTTTTGTTTCAATAAAGTGCCAAGTAAAGCCTTTGGGATAGTGTGGATGATAGTTGATTCGATTTTGTGCAAAAAACAGAAAGTTTTGCTTCCAGTGCAGAAAATTCAATAAATTACTAGAACCTGATAATTATCTGAAATTTTGACAAATGATTGATATAAAAATTGCCTATGTTTTCCTAATTGTTCAGAATTTTTAGAGTTTTGGATGTTTGGTGGTTGTTCAGATCATTATAGACCGTTCGGTTTTTTGACAGATTCTGTTTTCATTGCATAGTTTGCTTTTTTTGTAGACTCTATGGCTTATATTGATCAATACAAATTGTAGAAATGATATGCTACATTAGGCATTGTGTGAGAACAATTATTAATCTTGTATTTGATAGTACCCAAAGTGAATGATTTGTTTTATCATTCTGACCCATCTCATGAAGCTCCGTTAAGTTTTGCGTGAGTGAAGTTTTCATGTTTTGGGTGAGATACCGATATGAGAAGAATAAGGATTAGCAAGACCCTATGCTTGGGGATGCCCAGGGCACGCCATGGTAATATTCAAGGAATACCCAAGCAACTAAGCTAGGGGATGCCCCGGGAGGTATCCCCTCTTTCGTTTCAACATTATCGGTAACCTCACTTGGACCTATATTTTCATTGGTCACATTATATGTGTTTTTCTTGTAGTGTCATTTTATTTTGTTAGAATTTGCTTTCTGGTATTTAGAATAATATTTTTCATCTTTTATTACAATAAAAGTTCCAAGGATAGCATTTACCATGCTTATTTTGCAACTCTATATGTTGTTGTTTAAAAAAAACAAAGTTTGTCGTTCTTGCAAAAATTCCACAGAAAAGTCAGAATGTGATAAAATGTTGAAACTTTTTGCAAAGAAAGCTATGATAAATTTCCTACATCATGGTAAAATTTTAGATTTTTTTTAGTAAGGGAACTATGGATCCCCTTGCATTCTTTACAAACTGTCCTGTTTAGTCAAATTGCTATTATGTTTGAATTGTTTGCATATGTTTGTGTGTTTAATGATTATATTTGAGGATGGGAGTATTTAATATGCAGAGGCATTTAGTATGCAATGTTAAATAATAATTTTAGTTATTTGCTACAGTAGAGTATGATAAGGTTTTGCATTGATTTAGACCAACTTATCTCATGAGTTCTTGTTGAGTTTTGTTTCGATAAATTTTTTGAGGTTTAGGGAACCGTGATATAAAAAGAATTAAAGAGACAGAAAAGCTCAAGCTTGGGGATACCCAAGGCATCCCAAGATATCATATCAAGAAGTCTCAAGCATCTAAGCTTGGGGATGCACCGGTAGGCATCCCACCTTTCCT
Source organism: Secale cereale (assembly GCA_902687465.1). Classification (NCBI taxonomy): domain Eukaryota; kingdom Viridiplantae; phylum Streptophyta; class Magnoliopsida; order Poales; family Poaceae; genus Secale; species Secale cereale. The sequence goes on from LR738712.1 coordinate 203,116,003, forward strand.
CATCAACAATTATCGGTTAGTATCGGTTGATCCTGAGTTTTTGCTTTTTCACATGATGTGTGCTATTCTTGAAATGTTATTTGTTTTGTTTTCCTTTCTGTTTTAGTAAAATGTTTAGATCTGAAAGTTTTCAAATAAGAGAGAGTCCTCACATAGCTATCCATTTACTTAACTACTCGCGTGATCTTCCCTTATATCTTTTTGGAGTAGTTTGTCATTTACTCTCGTGCTTCACTTATATCCTATGAGTAAATTGTTGAATTAATTGAATGTAATCAAGTTGAAATTATATATCATGCCGAGTGGTAGCTTCACTTTGGGTTTAGAAAGTGAAATCTTTCGAAGCTAGACAATCAAAATATTGGTCTTACAAGCAATTGAATGATTAGTAGAAGGAAGGGAACTTTCACATGCAAATACACTATCTTCACTACAAAAAAACAACACATCTGTGACATTTTGGGCCGAACGAAACATTTTTCTGTCATGCTTATGGCACTTCTATGATGATAATTGTGACAAAAACCCATATCATCATAGATGTGATGGGCTCCTACTTCTATGACAAAAAATCATGACAAAAAATGGGCTTTTCATCCTGGGCAGGCCAGAGACGTAGCTGCATGATATTCTTTGGGCTATCCATGACGGAAAAAATCATGGTAGAAGCGAGGGCGAGGAAATTTTGGGAAGTTCCCGGTTACGGTGGGTTGTCGGGGTGGAGTGATGCACGGATGTTTGCGCATTTCTCTAGTACACGTCGCATGTATGTGCGAGGCATCGGGCGAGGTGTTCGCTTACTGAACCTAAGCTATTTCACTAGCTAGGTTACTGAACCCGAGCGATCAATCCCTTCGCTGCTAACTGAGCCTGACCGACTCGTTCCTTGCTAACTGAACCTGATCAATCGTTGCTGCTGCTGCTTACTAAAGACGATCTAACCTGCTGCCTCTTGATGAACAGTGAGCGTTGTTGTGGCTTGGATGAACAGTTCCCTGTGGGGGTTGGATGAACAGGACCCCGTGGTAGTAGCCAAAGGCCCGTTGCCACTGGATGCATAGGACCCCTTGGAGGGCTGGTTGAACTGTAGCCGGTGGAGGGTTGGGTGAACAGTAGTCGATGGAGGGGTGGTGGAGGGTGGATGAATAGGAGCCCGTGGAGGGCTGGGTGAACAGTAGCCCAAGGAGGGCTGGTTGAATAGTAGCCGGTGGAGGGGTGGTTGAACAGGAGCCGGTGGAGGGGTGGTGGAGGCTGGATGAACAGGAGCAAGTGGAGGCAAGAAGGAGACGCCATGGACGAACAGTCGCAGGTGGAGGCTGGAGGAGGTCGACGGTGGATGAACACTAGCCCATGGAGGATGGAGGGAGGAACTAGACGATGGATGAACAATGGCCCGTGGAGTCCCGTTTTGTGGTACGCCACGCCCCTTCCAATGAACATGACTCTCGTTTCGACCGTAGGAGGTCGAAGAGAAGTCTGTTTCCTCTGTTTTGCGGTACGCCACACCCCTCTCGATAAACAGGACCCCATTTCGACCTAGGAGGTCGAACACAAGTCTGTTTCCTCCATTGTGCTGTACGCCAGACCCCTCCCGATGAACAGGATCCCGTTTGGACAGTAGGCAGTCGAACAGAAGGTCGTTTCCTCCATTCTGCGGTACGCCAGGCCTAGTTTCGGCTGTTCTATCCAAGTCGGTTGGCTCCCGATGAACATGACCCATTCTGTTGCCTCCCGATGAACACGACGCAATTTCTCCGTTCCGACCCAACCGGTTGGCTGCCGATGAACAGGACACCATCGCTGCTCTCTGTTGCCTCTCCATGGACACGAGCCCTGGCCGTTCGTATGCGCGAGTAGGCGTTCGAGACCCTGCCCATATGTACATACGTGGCCGTATTTACAATCTTGCACCCTGGTTGTACGTACGTGTACACGATATTGACGAGACTGCGTGACATGCTACGTCTGCGCCTCTACTACAACACATGCTCTTCCTTACTCGGCCACGGTTCATCACTGCGGCCTGCAGACAAACCCATCGACCAGTATGTACGTACACGTTCACGACCATACAAACAACCCTAAGTACGATTCCACCGGGTGGGTACCAGCTGTCTGGGAGGTAAGGAGGCACTTCCTTGCGTGCGAAGATATAGATGGTGGGTCCCAGCGGTCAGGGGGAGAATCATTTTATCGTAATATGGACACACTTCCTTGTGTGCGAAGATGTAGCTGGTGGGTCCCAGCATTCACGGGGGAACGTTTTTTCACTAAATACGGTGGCCCGTCCGGTGAGTCTCTGTTGTCAGATGGTGGAATCATTATTTTTCGCGTATTAAGGAGGCACTTCCTTGCTGCGGCCGTGGACCCGGCTGTCAGCCTCTTCACGTACTGTACTATTCTGATGGAAGTCTTTCCTTGACCACATTAACAATTCCGCGCGAGAGCACCAAGGTGGTGGACGATGGTGAGGCCTAGGAAGGGGATGACATGAGGTCGTGGAAAACGAGGCAGTGGATGCCCACGCGAAGAGGAGTACGAGGGTTGACTGGTTCGGATGCGGTGTGAGGCTGTCATCGCCATAGAATAACAGGGGTTGTGGGTGAGTAGAGGGATGGCCTAGCCAGAGGTTGGGGCAGTCAGGCCTGCGCAGCAGCAAGGCAGACCATGGGAGGCAGGAGCAGGCGGCATGACCGGCGCTGGTTTGGGCGGCTGGAGCAAGACGAATAGAGGTTGATGAAGCACCACAACCGTTGGATGGACATCGTACGGTCACTCCTAATAGAATCATGTGTTGACTATAAGTTGACAAAGCCTTGCATACGCGTCAACCTAGTAACCCACAAGTTAGCCTCCAAATCTGTCCCAAATAGCATACAACCCGAAATTTCTAGCCATATTCAAATTAATTTAAAAACTAAACATACCTTAATTTAAATCCAATGAAAATTTAGCCGCACAAAACCAATGAAATTTAAAATATCAAAATCTAAAAGAAAAAAGTATTTTGGAACTAAATGCATGTTTGCAGTATTTTTTCTTTTTACAGCCCATATATTATTACTTATCGCCCATTTCTTATTACTTATAACCCATTTTCCGGGCAAGCCCGAATGTATCCCTCCTCGTCTTGAAAGATTTCCAGCCCAGCAGCGCGTTGTAAAGCAAGTAGGCCTACGTTGGTTATTCTGGAAAAAACACAATAGCTGGGCTAGCCATTTTCAGAAAGGAAAAAACAACTAGGCTGGTCATGTGGTAAACATATGAAATAAAAGCCTGGGCTAGACGGGCCACAGCTCCCGCACAACCCAGTTGATACCCTTCAACGGAGAGGTCTTGGGTTCGAGTCCCAGGAACCCTCAAGTTTTTCCTCCTTCCTTCCTCACAAAAAAAGAGAGAAAGAAAATCAAAGACTTGAGAAGGCGTACAGAACAATCTAGTGTACTAGTAACGAGACGTTGCTGAGTTTTAGAAAAAAGAGAGACACACTCCTGTAGCTGGTTCGAATCAAACCTAGACTATGACTATATATAGTGCTATGCTACTCTGCAAGTAATTAAATTGACATATCCAACGTTTGTTTCTCCTCTTCTCTAATTACTCTGCCTAGCATCAGAAGCTCTAGCCGCAGCAACCATGTCCGCTGGAGGATCGTCGACCTACTCTTCAGCAGGCAACAACCAGATATGCGCCAAGCCACCACCCGTACCAGCCCCTGTGGGTCTCATCACACCCCTGCCGGCACACACACCGCAGTCGGTTCCTCATCGCAACCCGCTTCCTTTGGTGTTGTTCCACTGCTGCAAATCACGCAGAGTCATCCATTGCGCCTCAACCAGAATCCTCAACCCTAGCCGAGTCTTCTACAAATGCCCGAATCATGGGGTAATAATATGTTTAAGTGTTGTTTCGCTGCATTCAGTTGCTAATTTTTTTAATAGTTTGGTTGATGATCTTCGAATTTGATACGTGCAAAACAGGGAAGATTCGTGTGATTTGTATTTCTGGAAAGTTGCTGATTTGGCGGAATGCAACTATGCTGATTATTTGGTTAGACGAGGAATCCCAATACCAACAGGTTGGGGTGTTGGACAAGTAATTGAAGGAACGACACGAGAGGAAGATGCAGAGCAGAAGGGTAAAGATGTAGTTCCTCTGATCATGGCCAAGCAACAGCTGCCGAACGGCCTTGACAGCAATGAGGAGATGAAAGAGCTTGTGAAGATAATGGGCAAAATCGATGTGCTCTATAGGATGATTGTCTCTTTTATTTGCAGTGTATGTAGCACTCGTGATGTATTCAGTGGCTATGACATGAGCACTTTGCTGAAATTAGTAATGAATGAAACCTATTTAGCAGGCTGGTGTAGTGTTGTGAACACCTAATGAGTTCTATAAACGGAAATTGGGGGGTATCCCCTTTTGCTCATATATAAAAAAGTAGCATTGGCCTTTTTGCTAATAAATAAATAAATTAGCAAAGGCCCTGTCGGGTCAGCGTTGTTCTCATTCGAAGACATCGAGCAAATTGCAATCCAACAACAAACTATGTCATCAAATACAAGTTTCACAGCCAACTATGAGTACAACTAAACAACAATGTCATCATGTTTTAGTGGTCATACAATCACCACACAAATCAACATACATAGTAAGTGATGTTCTCACAGCAAAATACTAAACAACAACTTCATCAGGTTTCAGTTGTCATAGCAAACACAATTTCACATAGAAGATAAAAAACATCTTCTGACAGGCAAATACGACAAAAGCAATCTAATCATCATCTGCAGCAGCAGCATCAACATCTTCGCCATGTGTATTAGTCTGAATCGTAATTCCCTCAGTGTCATATTCTTCTTCATCCTCAATGTCCTCGAACATTGGCTTCTTATTGATCAACTCTCGTATATCCAGAGCCTGACAGGCAATCTTTTTGCTAGTGTCATTGATGTGATGGTTCTCAAAGATATTAGGAACATCTGTGGAATCCTCTACATCAGGAGCAGTGTAAGCATCATCTTGTTATGCAACTTCATTAAACGAATTCCTCTGCTCAAACCTTTGCACTATTCTCTAGTCATCTCTATGTGCAAATGTGTCTTCAAAGAAAAATATCTGTGTTGCTTGATTTCCCAGAATAAAAGGCTCGTCAGTCTTGTACGCCGCCTTGACATTGATGGATTTGAAATAATCATCAGCTCTGGGTTTCGCAATCCTGGAAAACAAGTTATACCAATGACAGCACAAACCATACACCTATGAACCTCGAAACTTGAGATATACTGCAACTGAACAATGTTTGTTATGTTCGCATACATTTTAGTTGTCTCTTCACCATACGTATTCGTGCTCAAGATGGCACTATTTTGTGTCTTCTTGCCTTCGTCGCGTGCAAGGTTGTTGTTGTGCACATCTGCAACAACGCAAGATTCATAATGTCTTACCCGAGTATCAAGACCCATTGCTAGTGCATAAAGGGAATAATTACTACCTGCCCATTAGACCTGGCCTTGGGCAGCCCGGCCCGGCCGGCCCGGCTCGACCCGGCCCAAAAAAGCCCGACCCGGCCCGGGCCGGGCTCGAGCCTAGATGTTGAGCCCGATGGCTAGGTCGGGCCGGGCCCGAGCCCGCTGGATTTGTTGTTTACTGAAGAGGCCCAACCAGAGGCCCGAGGACCGTTGTGTTTTTAGCAGTGACGGACTAGGCTCAGGCGTGAAAAGTAGGCCCGATGGCCGGGCCAGGCCGGGCTCAGGCCTAAGTTTTCTGCCTCGGGCTTGGTCAGGCCCGGCCTGAAGCCCGGCCCGGCCCGGAGGATGGCCAGGTCTACTACCCATCCTCCCGCATCTTTTTAACCTATGGTTAGAAAATAGACAAGCTGATCATCTTATGTACTCAATATATTAATAAAATTGACAGTGCAATTCATAACCTTACATGGATCTTGAACCATTTCGCAAATCCTGCCATAACCAGTTTTTCATTGTTTCTTGGATTTTGCGGTAGTAACTCCTTTTTGTAGATGCTGCACAACATAGTGATTGCGTCAAACATCTAAATATATATGAATGTGCTGCAAATTTAGTAGATTACGATGTATAAGATGCAGTACTTACCACTTACGCGATATAAGGTAGAATCTCAAGACAGTTATTCAACACATACCAAACCATTTTGTCCAAATCTTAAGGTTTGTCGCCTTGTCGACTCTTCCCTGTAACTCAAACAGAACAATCGTAAACGTTGAGCTCGACAATGTCTTCACCAACCTCTTTGCTAAGCTGATCAGCTGTTTCAATGTATTTTGAGTGGAATGTCAACGCTTCTGTAGCAATGTAGGCCTCTGCAATGGAACCCTCGGGTCTAGCTCTATTCCTAACATAGCCCTTGAAAGTGCCTAGCCGCCTTTCAATAGGGTACATCCAGCCATACTATACTGGACCTCTAAGAAATGCCTCATTAGGTAGATGAACAGCCAAATGCACTATCACATCAAAGAAGGATGGAGGATATATATTCTCAAGGTCGCATAGGATAGTTCATATCTTGTCTCTAAGATGCTCCAAAGCATCTATCCTTATATTTCTACTACAGAGTTCCGTGAAGAATTGTCCCAACTCTGCAACTGCTTTGTATAAGTCAGGGTGGCCCAATCCTCTAAGGATAATAGGTAAAACCCTTTGAAGTAGGGCGTAGCAGTCATGAGTATTCAACCCTTGTACCTTGTTTCCATCTGCACTGACTCTCCTTTTAGGGTCGGAAGCAAATACATGTGGGAATCTCACATGTGATAGGACCTTGCAGAATTCTTTTCTTTTTACCTTGTCCAAGATGTACACAACGTTTGCCATATCTCGTGGTTTACCTTCATCTTCCACCTGCAAATCCCTTCTGATACCCAGTTGTATCAAATCAATCCTAGATTTTAAGGTATTTTTCGTCTTGCCTTCAATATTAAGAAGTGTGTCGATAAAGCTGTCGCATATATTTTTCTCAATGTGCATCACATCAAGATTATGCCGCAGATCCAAATCTTTCAAATACTCCAAGTCCCACAAAGTGGACCTGCGGGTAAACAATAATCTCTCTTTTGCCCTACCATGCTTCCTTTTCCCTCTACCATTATCAGGATGGTTTCCTTGTGTAATATGCCTGACCTTCTCTAATTCCACTTGCAACTCATCAGTGGTGCGCTTCTTTGGCGGATCACGGTTTTTATGCTTTGCATTGAACACATATCTTCGGTATTTTGTAAGACACGGCTTGGCAGAGGAACGGCAATATCCAATGTAACATATCTTGCTAAGTATTGTGTATAATAGCGGATTCCTGTCAGAGCGAACACATGCACTGTAATCATGTGTCGTTCGCCCTAACATAGTGCCCAAAGCCGGATAAACATGTATGCACCAAATTATAACAGCACACAGAAAGAAATCAGCTGGTGGGCTGCTATATAGGTCTCGAGTGAGAACACCCCTCCATAGCTGTTGAAGTTCCTCCACAAGAGGCTCCTTGAATAAATCAAAATCCTTTCCAAGACTTTTTGGACCTAGGATGAGCAAGGCCATCATGTAGTTTGATTGTTTGGTGCAGACATTTGGTGGCATGTTGTAAGGGATAACAAGCACTGGCCACATGCTATATGCGGCGCTCTGGTGGCCAAATGGGTTAAAACCATCTATAGCTAAGCCAAGTCTCATGTTTCTCAGGTCAACAGCAAACTCTTCGTGTTTCCGATTGAAGCTTATCTACTCACTACCATGAGATGGATGGCTCATTACATTCTAATCTCTGTACTCCTGGTTCCTAGAATGCCATAGTACATCCTCTCTTGTTTCGGCATCATGAAACAACCTATGCAATCTTGGTATAATTGGAAAATGTCTAAGCACACTATGAGGAATCCTCTTCACATCATCGCCATCTTTCCATCTTGATGATTTGCATTTTGGGCATTCATTTAAGTTGGCATAATCCATCTGGAATAGAACACAATTATTCTTACAAACATGGATCATATGATCCAATTCCAACTGCACGAAGGAAATTCTTCATTTTACTGTAGGTGTGTGGTAGCTCAGACGCAACTAGCAATGATTCGCGGAAAGCAGCCAACTTCTGATTGAATAATTTGTTGGTCATTCACTCAGATGTCTTCACCTAATGAAAGGTGACCATAGCTGAGAATACTGATAGCTTATTTCCTGGGTGACAGACACGTTGCATTGTTCCAACATGCGGGTCCACCGTCTTTCTTGTGTAGGTGAAAGTTCGCAAAATGCACGAGCATTTCGTAGCATTATTTCAATGTTGGTCAAACTCACTAGCTCTCCCACCACCACCCCACCTCATCTTCCACCTGAGCATCAGGCAGAATAAGATGGTGATCTGCTGCTTCCACATAGTGAGTAACATTGAAGTTCATAGCTTCACCATGATGAACCCACCTAGTATATGTGACTTACATCCCATACAGGTGTAGATGATTTTCCACAGTTGACTAGGGTCTTGTAACTGAATTCATACAACTGCTACATGGGCAGAGCATATCTGATTTCAGACCACCGTAATCATCTTTGATAAAGTTCATGAAGCTTTCAACCCCCTCGACATATGCAGCAGAGAATCTTCGAGCAGAAGTTATCCAAGTCATGTCCATCTGTTAGACATACAAATTAGTTCTCCTACTAGATATTACAGGAAAAACATATATGTTTTTTATGAAGTCTGGAAAAAAATACCTAGGTGGATGTCTAAAGCTATGGCAAGATATTTGGACAAGCATATCTAAGTAACAAAATATATGTATAGCTAATTCAGCAAATAGATTTGAGTGCTAAATTATTGCAGGCTGTTTCAGCAGTCAATAAGGCCGAGCACACATCCATCGAAGGTCATCTCAGCAACAAAGATCGAGTATGAAACGGTGTAGAGCTATTTCACTTATGATATTGGCTACTAGACCATGGCAATCTACATCACAAAATATATATGGCAGGATATTTTAGCAACTAATCGGGCATGGCATGCCATCTCAACTAAGCAGATTGAGTGCGGAACAAGGCAACAAAGCTTCTTAAGCAGAGCATATTGACTGCAAGGTACTTCAGGAAATAGTGAGATTAACAGCGTCTATCAGCTAACAATCAGTGCTACTCCAACATGCACGGGGCCTCAATCTAGAAAGCGTGTACCGTGGGAGAAGGTGACTGCTGTGCGTCACCACAAGAACGTCGCTAGCGTTGGCGGCGCGACTATAGGATGGTAGTCTACGAGAGCGTACTATGGGAGCGAGAGGATCGTCGTGCGTCCCCTCGACAAACCGCGACGCCGACGTATCGGCGCGGTGTGGAGGGCGGCTTTGGCGGAGCGAATGAAGTGGAGGGGGGCATGGGGGAGGGGGGTTT